>OX155962.1:8438738-8881317 GCA_944548615.1 Micropterix aruncella
TATCACAGAATATTTACGTATTCAGTTTACTCCCAAATAATAAGGGGGGACTGCTGCTGATGGTATATCATTATCGTAGTCGTGTTTTGTTAATCGTCACCACCTCCCTTAGGGGCTCTCTAGACGATCAAGCGTGCTTGTCAAGCTTCGCGTCGGGGTCTGGGAGGGGATCGTTAACCGCAGGAAATATGCAAATATTTTTTTAATAATATTTACCTAAAATGCCTAATTTTGTAGTTTTATACCTGGAAGTCAGGTTAATTAGACGTAATTGATTGATGAATGACGTGATTTCCTGGTATAAACTACAAAATTAGGCATTTTTGGCAAATATAAAAAAATAAAAAAAAACATATTTCCTGCGGTTTACGATCCCTACCCAGCCCGCGACGCGATGCTTGACAAGCATGCTTGATCGTCTAGAGAGCCCCTTACGTCAGAATCAGACTGAGTAGATCTCGCGTTTTTATTTATTTTCGCTGCTGGGTTTCGCTAATTGGTCATTAATTTGCACCGCAGTGGCTGCAATTGCAACTTTGGTTTTAGTAAATAATGAATACAGGCTGTGTTTTGCAGTGCTTCATACCGAAGCAGGTATACTTATAGTCGGGGCGACCGCGTACTCAATTACGTACTCAATCGAGTTATAGCAAAATGCAGCAAAGTAGACTTAAAATAGGTAAGAAGAAATTTGGTCTTGCGGGGCTCAGCTTGGGGGAGGGGGGGGGGGGGGGGGGGGATCTTTCGCAGCGAATGGTTCACTTCGGCACGACACCTTTTCGTTGGTTTGTCGATTAATAGAGACTAAAAAACCATGTCGGTCGAACCCGGTGCTAAAGGGGTTCCGTAATCCGACCATATTTATTGGTCAAATCGGGAGGTCCCTTTTACCTCATCGAGTTACATTACCCCCCCACCCCCCTTCGCCCCTAATCCCTCCCCCAAGCTGAACTCCGGGAGATCATTTTTTTTCTTTCCTGTTTTAGGTCTACTTTGGCTGCCGCCCGGACTATAATTTTATCGTTAGTTTTTTTTATCAACGGTAACTCATATATCAACGGTAACTCCCCAAGCTAAACTCCGGGAGACTTTTTTTTTCTTTCCTATTTTAGGTCTACTTTGGCTGCCGCCCGGACTTTTATCAACGGTAACTCATATTTCCTTGAAAGTATTGCAACAAAAAAGGTACCATTTGACAAAAAAAAATGACAAATGTTATTCTATACAACTAACTCATTTAACTTTTCATCCGTTATTTTTTCTTATTTTCGAAAAAATACTTGTATTATTTTCATGTTTTCATATTTTTACCTTTCTTTCTTATAGTTACAATTTAACAAATCCGAAATGATCGTTTTACTTCAAGGTCACTCTCATCCATTTCAAAATAGCTTTTATTGAAAAGTAGTATATTTTCTGCCTCGCTTATTGAAAATTATCGCAAAAATAATTGGAAACCTGCTTTTAAAAGCTCGTCAAAGGCTCTTTAGATACGCGACACAAGAAAGTGTCTCTTTAAGATTTTAATTGGAGCCACTCGGAAGATAATGGACTAACACTTCACGATGCTACACCAGGTAAAAAGTAGGTCAATCGATAATCACCTTACTGTGACGTAAGATATACTTCATTTAATTGGTTTAATGTATCGGGTTGCAACCACGGGATAGGTCATGATACATAAGTCAGAGAATGTATGCTGATAATGGGGCTCCTTCGTCACTGTGTAAGTGACATTTAAAAACAGATTTTATTGTTAACAATGTTACAATGTAACACTAAGTTTTTATATATTTATTTATTTTTATCTATAATGGAGATATATAATTTGAAAAACGTTGGCTATAACCTAAGTTGCATACACAACAGTGGCAAGTGCAAACAAAGAATATATCAAAGTGTTTAAAAAAAACAGTCGATAAGGGACGTCCTAAGTGTATGCTCCCATTTACGTTTAATATTGTTACATAAATGTACATTAATTATTTAAATTGTTGGAACGTTATCGTGTAGCTCAAGCAGACATTTAAAATATAAAGAGCCAATATCCCGTGGATTTGGATGTCACATATCGGTCTAGATTGTGCCACATATAAGAATAAGAATAAGAATAAATTTATTTTCGTAAATAATGTTCCAAAACATAATTTTGATCGATTGATGATTAGAGGATTCAATTCAATTCATCTAATCTCTGTCCAAATCTAGTATTCACTCGTTAGTGGGATGGCTTACTTTTATTTCGAGTATCATGTGAGTGGTTTAGCGAAGAATAACGGCCAGTGTAATAATATTCTGTCATCATTTTATTATTATGTTAAGGGTCAGTCGAGATCAGTGCATTAGTGATTAGAAGGATCCTTGTTTCACTAAAATACAAATGCTTCTTAAAGTTGATTATTTTCTATCGGTAAATTTCCCAAACGACCTTGCGCATCGAACACCGGCAAAATCGTGACTCAAGACTATAATATTTTTACGAATGAGCTAATCGTTTGTCGTATTGTATGTATATTTAATGGCTACATGGAAGCGCGTCACTGCTTAAGAATTTCATTATCTCAATCGAACATTGTGTATCGCTTTGAGCGCTAAATAAGGAATATAATGTCCAGTTATCTGCGGCCCAGCGGGAAGTGTGAATATTGATTGATATCCCTTGCTATTGGATGTTAAATAAGCTTTATTGTTTTAGAAACTGTGGATAACTTTTGTTGTATGAGTTAGGAGAATCCCGTTTTGTTGCATTGTAAACACGGATAGATATTTACCTCGACGTTTAAATTAATTATTTGTTTAGCAGAAATCCTTTCGATTATATTCAATTGACAGCTAGCGGTTCCTTGCAGTTTGGGCCATATGACTTGCTCGTTACCTTGGGTCGGCTCAACTCACGGTCTAACTCCCATCCAGTAGCCTTCTCGAAGTGGAACGAACCTGAAAAGGGGTCTGTTTCCTCTGTCACGGTTGTGTCGTGGACTTGTGGGATCGGATTCTTTGGGGGAAGACGTCGGGCGCTGCTGGGTGGTTTACACATAGTGCGGCGTTAGCCAATCGACTGTGCACTCCGCGAATAAGTTTTGTAAGCAGCGGGGGTAGTTGTTGACCTGTTGTCAGCTACTGTTGACGCTAACATCAGGTAGAGGCCGCGCAAGCGACTTCGAATCCGCCACCAGACAGGAGGATGGTGAAATTTGAACAAATCTGCTAGTGAGGTCATGTGGTCGGCTCGCTAGGTTCACTTCCAAGTGCCTCTCGGTAAGGCGTTGGACTCTCACGGGCTCGTCGGTTTAGCTAGACAGTGGACTGTCTGTCCGCTAAGTCTTCCCGTTCACTCAAAGGGAGCTTGAACGACCTTATGCCGCTAAATCTTCCTGGTGTGATGGGTTCGCCTGTTGTGTTGACACCTCTAGATGTTCATATTCAATCATTTCGATAGTCAACATTTGTTTTTTTTTAAATTTTCCGTTTTTGTAACAGTGGATGTAAAAAATGTTGAATGTGTAAACATGAATGAATGCTTGCACGGCTTTTAGTTACATTTTTCAAAATTTTCGGCTTAAAAAGTCGAGACGTCAGACAGCTACTTAAATCCAATACTTTCGGAAAGTCGACCTGTGAGCTGATAGTACTTTTGGTCATTAAATAATTGGTTAACTGGCTGTCGATTTTGATATATATGCTTTCTATAATTGGTATTAAACTATATTGCAAATTGATCATCGTTTAATAACGTTTTTGTTTGACTTAGATGGATTAAGATCATCTATTAATTTACCAATCTAATATGACGTGTCACCTAAATGACTCTTTTTACTAATAAAATTTTGTCTTTTGTTTCAGGTGAGTTATCATAATCTTCATATTAATTAAGGAAATAAGGCAGGGCGACCAAAACACCATTGACACTATTTCGTAAGTATCCTCATTAATGTACGTCCTGCGTAAATAACGCTGAAATGCCGTCGACAAGGTCTATAATATTAAAAAGATAGCGCATTGGTTTTTATGTTGTTTTATATTCAACAACAAAATGGAGGAATTTCTTATTCCACTCTATCCATTTCCAAAATTTCTCTTATATCTATATATTAATTAAAAACATGATTTTTTCTGTAATAGCCATATTGAGAGAACGGCTGGTTGTAAAAAATTGTTGAGTTGTCGGTCTATAGATGTGCCATCAAAAGAGAAAAATAAAAAAGTCGTCAGAGGACAAAAGTAAAAAAAAAAAACGTATTTTGCCTGATTAGGAAGTTTGACACGCGAGAAGGATTGTCTGCTTGCCAGGAAAGTATAGGGGGGACACAACCGAGTTTTTTAACTCAATATTGTTAAATACCGATTCAAAGATTACAATCATTTCACCGCCATCTAGCGTACTTTAGCAACTATAGTTGCTAAAGTAAGCTAAACTGGCGCAAAACTTTTTCTTTACATTCTGTCATACGTCATATCACGTACGCATCGCGCTCTTCGGTTGTTGCTGTCCGTTTTCTCCAAGACCTTGGTGATGTTCCTGATCGTAGATCAAATGAGCAAGGCACCGCTACGTAATAGAATTAATCCAAAGAAATATTATTTGTACATAAATAAGAAATATGTTTCCGTTTATTTTTGAAACATTACTGTCAATAAACTGACCGTCGATCTCGACTTCAGCTAAAGTTATATTGATTTAGGACAGGCTACTGAAATTTTGAGAAAGCAGCCCGCTAATGTGCCTTTCAGATGTATTCAGCGTAAACGTAATCGTTTTAGTTGGTTAGATAGTTTGAGACGAAGGCAAAGCGATATATTTTCTTGTCGTATTTTCTTAAATTATTTTGCTTTCGTTCTTGCGGATCAGTTACGTTCATGGATGTTTTTTCTATACATTATGTATGGATAAGCTACTCAAAGATTGGTCTTTGTACGATACAAAAAATATTATAACCGCAGTAAGTTCTACATAGCGAGAAATCCAAATTCGGTAGAAATACTCAACAAGTAAATATATTAAAAAGAATAAAACACACGACTGCCGTTACAGAAAGTGAACTATCGTAGTTATAAGTATCTTTATTACGGTTTTTTATGAAATATTTGTGGTTTATGTATTTTTTATGCATATAGATTTATATTTCCGGAATGTACTCAGTCCTTAGAGTATATATAAAAAAAATAGAGCGCGCGCTTCAAACGGGTCGCTTGGAGCCGAACGGAGACAGGTGTGCTATAGATGTTTATACCGTATATTGATGGAGATGCGAGAAATAGGGAGTGACCCCGCGCTCGCCAATCGACTAGTCGATTACGGATAGCACTCACTCGACTCGACATTGTAAATTGTTGTACATTGTAATTGTTGACATTGTAACAGTTTACTGACATACACGCTCAATTACGTCGTCTTCTCGTAAGGATGTCAACCAACGTCGCTCCGCCTCCCATAATTTCTTGCGCAGGAAAGAGAAGATATGAGTGCTGTGCGGCGATGCTGTATTTTGCCATCTCATAGATGAATAAAAACACTCCCTGTCAGTGGCGGCGACAAAAATCTAGTGTAGTAAAGAGAAGCTTAAAATTATTTTTTAAAACATAAGAAATATATATACATTTATAAAAATGTTTATTGGTTTGTAACCATTTGACCCCAATATGCCATAAAGGTAAGAAATAAAAAAAAATAGTTCATGATGTTTTAAACGTGTTTATTTTAATCACATTTTAGAATATCTACAAAATAATATTGTAATTAAGGCTCTTATAAGGCCGCCATTATTTTTTTGTCGAAAATTATTCAAATCAACAAATTATATCTACTCGATCTTCAGTGTTCACGATAAAATAGGACAAGCAATGTAGTTTTATGTGATTGGATGTATGCCTAAGGTTTATTTTAGTGGAAAATACAAAGGTACAGGAAGATGTAATTTTGATAACAGAAATACAATTCTGTTCTCAAAAATTACAGCTTCCATTGAGCAATAATAACTAAAACCTCAGACGTAGGTAGAATCATAGAATCTGGTCTAAGCGCAGTCAGCTAGTATTCGACTAGACTGTATTCAGATCGCCCGCTTGGAGGATCCAAACCCTTAAGTATCCGTTATTGCCCTTTTAAAAGAGTGAGCTTGTTGTATAGTTGCCTCTTGGTTTGTTTTACATTTGACTTACAAACTAAATATTTTATCCGTATATCAACATATTTTTGGATAACGGCCCTTAGCAGATGAAGCAAATGATTACTGCACGGTTCCTGCTCAAATAAATGGGCATGAAGGACCGTGAAAATATCGAATCCGATGAATAATTTTAACGTTTTTGTAACCATATTTATAGGATCGCGATCGGATTTATTACTTTTGTCAAAATTAACCCTTACTACTGATTCTGCGGCATTACAAATTCGGATTACATCATTTGATGGATAGATAAGTCCACTTCTGTCTTTAAACACAATAAATAAATGAGCTTGTTTAGGTGTGTTTGCGACTAATGCTCCCAAGCAATCAGTGCAATTTAGTCTAGATAGTAAATATCTAACAACATACCCGGCAACGTATGCCACAACATGTTGTCAAAATACTGAATGGAAACCGGCAGGTAAACTCAGATCTTCCTCCTTCAAATTGCTCATGAATTGTTCGTCGACCATATCCACTTGTGATCCTGATCTATAACCCTTCGTTGTCAAGTTAATATGCTCAGTTGACGACGAACACGTTAACAAAGTTATGTGTTCCAGAGGAGCACAGTTTCCCCTGAAATTCTCTTTTAACTCCATGTGAACCAAGAGCTTTTTGTAAGTTGCCATAAATTGCAGGGCCGATGGATTATTGTTGAACCCGCCGTGGGACCGTACTACTGAAAAAAATATCTCTAAGTGGTCTTGGCTTAACTTGTACATTGGTAAAAAATCCAATGTTTTTTCTTGTTTAACGAGCTCGTTGTACAATCCTTTCATGCTGTCTATGCATACGCACAATCCAAGGAAACCTACTTTATTTCTGGTATTCATGATCGGTGTTTCATTGTCCATCAAAACTAGATGTTCCAAATAAGTTTTTGCATTATCCATGAACGTTAGATACTTCGTTTCGTTTTTCTCATTGATTGGTGCTTTAAAGTCAATGCCAGGAAACTTTCTTGAATTAAGAATGTCAGTCAGATTGTTCATTGTGTTGATGAAATTCACTGTTGGTTGTGAGTGAGCAAAATTAAGTATACGTAATTTTTTGTCGCAAAATTCAATAGCGTTCGCAACACTGGCACTTAACAGCTATACTGCTAGCTTTACTTTCATTATTTGATTTTGAAAGTTGATGTGTTGTGTCGATAATTTATTTCCCTAGTGAAAATTTTCATTTAGTTGGAGCGTGTTTAATTCTTCAAAATATTGCCATTTGATTAGGCCGCCGTTATTATCTCGAAGAACCTTTTTACTTTGTAATGTATTTCTGACCAGTTTCACCATGTGACATGGGTCAAAAAATACAAAAACTGGTTCTTTTGTTGCAGGATGTTCGAAATAGGTTTTTAGTTGATGTTGGTAGTTAAACGAACAGCCAAGTTCTTGAGCCATGGCTATATTTGCTGGGCAACCATCAAATGTCATAGATACAACTACCACGCCTACATCGTGGCAATTAAAAAGGCATATCCTTACTAGATTGGCTCTTTGCTCACCTGTTACGCCGATTACCAGAAAATATCCTACTGGAATTTTCCACTGCTCGTTAATGGCAACTAAAAGGAACACCAGAGCTTGTTTGCATGGTGCATTGAAACTCCGGTAACATCAAACCCAGCACCAAAATCTACATATCCTTGGACTGCATTACCGTCAAATTCCTTTAATTGTCGAATCGACATCTCGTCTATTACCAAATGGCATAGAATTTTCTTGTCAGAAGACTTGACCTTTTGATCAAGTGCTTTAAAAGCTTCTGCAGTGAAACCTGGCGTGGCGTTTATGCATTGGTACCATTTTCTTATGGTGCTTGTATGTGGTAGACATGTGTTAAAGGTACTACGTACGTAAGAGTAGGCCTTTGGAGAATAGAAATGGAGGGTTAGCGTAAATGTACGCAGTTCAGGTGGATATTCTCTCCCTTTATGAGTTATCCTTTTCAAAAGAGCTGCTGTAGAAAGCCGGCACACTTCCAGAATATCCACTTGTTCTTGGTTGATCAGTCTTTTTTGCTTCAGTTCTTTTAATACCTTAGATAAATTGTCAACTTTCTTTTTCAAACGCCGATTAGCAGCGTGTAGTGCCTTGCACCGCATACGTCGGCGTTTTGCAATGTCTTCTAAACGGATAATTTCTGTTTTTAACTTTCGTTTCCTTGGAGTGTCGTGTACCAGTCCTGAATTGGAAAGCCCTGCAACCCCGACTGTTGACCGGAAAATGGAGATTGTTGTAGAAAAAGCGAAGGTACAGCGTCGTTTGTTAATCTACGGATTCCATTTTTGGTTTCATACATGTTTGAATCCGGAAAATGTACTGAACAGATTCTACTCCAAAAGTTTGGTTCCCAATCGGTCTTCTTTACAGCATCAATCTACTTCATCATATTTGTTTTGTCTTTTGGAAACCTAAAAGTAAGGTAAGTTTCTAAGTTAATAATAATTTATTTAAATTATTTTTTGGTCGGTTTTTAATATAACGTATTCGCACCACCGTATCACGTCGAATCCAACGACACCTCATACTTACGTCAAAACTCGTCAAGACGTTCGTTCTCTACGTTCAGACACTCATACATGCATAATATCAGCATATAAAGGTACGCCCTAAAAACATCTACGCTCCTGGATAAACTTATGTGAGTGGTCCAAAAAGGAATCCCTTATTGACCTTATTATGCATTATTTATCATATTCCATATGTACTCTATACTTATATTAACATAAGATTTTTTTACCATTACTACCTATAATTAAAAAAAGTGATTTGTCAATTTTTATAAAAAAATATTATCGATTATCGATTTCGCTTTTAAAATATCTCGATTCTCGATTAGTGAACACCCTCCCTACTTGCGGTCGAGCAAGACGAAGGGTGGGGCAGTGTGTTCCTCATCCGCTTACGTCGCGCTCCTCGCTTCACCCCCGTAATGGATAACTTTTATTTGGCTGAAAAGTAATTCAAAATTGCTTATCGATGATATGTGACACTAGATTTGTGTTTTGTGTGTTTTCTAGTATCACTTTTACAATGATCGATTGCACATTTAACCATCTTTCTTCTTAAAAACAATAAAAATGCTCTACAAACTCCCAACTATATCACTTCACAAGCGCTCGCGAACGACTGCGGGCCTTAGCCGGGCGGTCGCTGCATTGTTCACACCCGTGTCTACTGTTCACACTCGCGCGCTCGCGCTCTATTTTAATATTAATACTCTTAAGACTCAGTCAGACCTTTCATTTGACACTAAACACAATATATTTATTTATATAAATTTATTGACATTTGGACATTTAGACAGCTACTTGATAATTGAACAGTTAAACATATGACACATGACATATGACACACTATGGTACATATGACATAAGGATTCTAGCAGTACCACACACTTCTAAATTGGTTCAAGCGTTTAGAAGTTATGGTGGAATAAAGAAACGGAAAAGATACATAGATGAACCCTGAACACATTACACTCTTTTTTTGTTGGGCAGTCGTGTAAAAAGGCTTTTCTTGAGATGATAATAATAATCACTGTAGAAATATGAAATCAAAAAATTCTTCGTTAATTTCAGAGTTACAGAGTTGAAGAACACTCCAAATTAAAAACCTATCAAAGTTTACCACTCTGGAAAAACAAAAACACGCTTTTTGTCATATGTCGTTTTTTTTTCATAGTTCTTAGTTTTTGCTGATTTGTTTAAACTGAATTTTACTGAGAAACTGATAAGTTTTGTCTGATTTTAACCCGCCCGAAAGCCAGCCTTCGTGCGTCAAAAACTGCTCGGCAAGTTTTTGGTCGATTTGGTAAATAAATACTGACAATATTGTTTTTCATGAATTCCCTCTTGTAAGATAGTAATTAATCTTGTTAGTCTTGTATATTATATATATGGGGGCCGGCCGAAACGCTGATCTGTCAAACGACGCAAAGTGCCTATAGGCACTGTTGGCGTCTGACGGGTTAACCCTCCTAGAGGATTGATAAATTGTTCACTCATTTGACACCGGGATATCTTAGTTTAAAAATCGGAATCTGAAAATCATTATAGATACAAAGTTCTTGCTGCAAAGTTATCCGCGAGGTAATTAGCCTCTCAGTGGCTCGTACCAACAAGGGTCTGACAGTACCCTCCAAACCCCCAATACAATTCGTGCGAGATGGGAAACAATCCACCTTTCTCAATAATTGAGAAAACTTCAGATTGAATTCTGGAGGTTCATTCGATCTCTAAACAGTATCGATTTCCCGAAAGTCTCGGATGCACAGCTCTCCGTCCATATATACCTGTAACTCTTTGCTCCATATCTCAGAAGATAGCTTTTATTGTACAAAATAATTAACTGTTCCATGGGAATCAAATACCCCAAAATACCACGAGTACAAATGTAATGAATACCATGATCTCGCAAATGCCGTCACCCTTAACTGCTTCACTGTTCACCTTCACGCGTTCGCAGTTGGCGCTCGTGACCTGCCAGCCAAATCTATGTTTTATCTCTTTAAAGATCTTGATATCTACAGGAAAAAGTTACTTCCTAAAAAAATATCTAAAACTGCAATTTCCGCATCTTAAATTTTATGGCTTCGAAGGGGGTGTGGTAAGGTGAACGCTCACATGTGGCAAGACATCTGCCCTAAATCTACCACTGCCGTTCATTATTCCGGATTCCACCGCTCGTTCCTCAGAAGTGTAATAATAATATTATGATCGGCCCGATCACGGTTGGCCAATTCCATGGCAGCTTCGTTTGTATTTATATTTAGTATTAGGTTCGTTTTTTATCGACACCACTCTGTTTTCTCATAAGCTAATAGATAGATGATTCTCATAGATAGTATAGACTTTGGTCACGCAAAATCTTGTAACATTTTTCAATGCAGTCATCCTAGACTCAAATAGGGTCTGAGGTCGTAATCGAACGGCTAGAGATGATAATTGTTATACATACGTATTTAAGGTCCCTCTGTCACCTCCCAAAGCTTGAGCTGTCAGGACCATGAGGAATCGCCGCTGTCTTGATAATTAAATCCCTTTTTTTGCAGATTTTTGCTATTTTTTAAACCATTGACCATTTAGAAATTACAGAAATTGCAACTTTTTGCTAGAATTTAATAAACTTTTGTATAATGACTTTCATTTCTCTAAACTCGATAGTATCAACATTCTTGTCATGACGAGTGTCTTTTTACACGAATGCCCAACAGAAAAGGAGTGTAATGTGTTCAGGGTTCATCTATGTATGTTTTCCGTTTCTTTATTCCACCATAACCTCTAAACGCTTGAACCGATTTAGATGTGAGTAGTATTGTTAGAATCGTTATGACATCCCGAGTGTCAAAGGGTACCTCAACTGTCCAAATATCAAGTACATAGTTGTCTAAATGTCCAAATGTTAATAAATTACCATAAATATGTCGTGTTTAGTGTCAAATGAAAGGACTAATTAAGTACTTTATGGAAATATTCATGTAGATACATGCATATTTCCAGGATGGATATACATAAATACGTAAATTACAAATATTTTATAAAAAACCTGTAATAAAAATAATTATAAACACAATAGTTCGCATTCTATAACGGCAGTCGTGTATTTTTATTCTTTTGAATATATTTACTAGTTTAGTTTTTCAAAGACCAAAGGCAATTTCAACTTTCCTATCCTAAAATGTATTCATGTATATTGATATGTTTAGCAATATCACGATCTCATTGGTCGTGCTATTATTTCTAGGCAATGGCGTATATTGCTCTCCTGTTTTCTTTATTATGTTTGACTAGTCGAGCGCAAATGGCGTTGGTTTAATATTTCGTTCACACGACGGGTGTCCTTGTCGTCACCGTTCAACGCCTACATAGTAAATAAACTTGACCATAATATGTGACAATAACTCGATCCTTGCTTTAAAAGGCTAGCTTATTATAGCCAAAGATGGCACTTAAAATTACTTCGTAATCGTGTACGAACATCAGTGTGACGGAATGACAGAACTACCTATATAGAAATCTAAGATCTTCAAAATCCGAAGAACATAGAGACCGGGAGATAGTGACAGAAAATTCCGATTCATTTGTTAATGTGTATGGTGACCATTCTTTTCTTCGTCCTCTCCTATTCCCATTATTTGGGGTCGGGTCTCCTTACTTTTCTGTGCCAGCTCAAACGATCTTGGGTTGTCGGTCTGGACAATTGGGCTTTCTTGTTTCGAAATGAGTATTTTCAAATTGTTTTAAAATGAGCATGGCGACCATTAAGGAGTAAAATTAGGTAATTAATTATAAAAAGAAAATGGTTAGAGCGCTGGTCGTCGGGGCTTTCCATGATTCAAGTGTCATTTATTTTTATTTATTTATTTATTTTTAGGAAAAGCAACAGCTAATTATATTTTAACAAAAAGACGGAGTAAGATAACAGAGAGCCAATTAAAGGTTTTCACGTTTAAGTAACGTTGTAGAAACATATGTGATCTTTCAATTAAAGCTATTGATTAAAAATGCTCTAATAAAGCGTTCAACATTATTAAATAAATCTGCTTCTTTGCGGCGATAGCCGGTTATTTGGAACCGTCGAAACGGTATGGTATGAAGATTTTAGTAAATGTTTGTTTAAAAATAATTAATTTGAAAAATAAAAACGCATTTAACTTATTTAAAAAAAACACGTTTTCTAATTGGTATTTCTGGCCATAAGCCCTACCGTAAAAGTATGGCATTTCACTAGGGCGGATTCATTATATTTATCGATAACCAAAAAATACAAAAATCTTTGTCTAGCAGATCGTTTGAAACATGTTATTTATCCGATAATCTAAGTACTACCATGCGATTACACCCATTTTTTTTTTAATTTCATATTTTACCTTATTTTACTCGTGAATGGTCGCCATACTTGTAATAAATTACTTGTAATTTTTTGTCACTATCTTCCGATCTAATAGATTGTGTCAGGCATGCTCCCGAACACTGGATGGTTCTAATAACGGAATTTATCAACAAATAAAGAGATCCTCGAAGAGCAATAAAGCGAGATACGCTGGTAATATTGGATCAGTACATGACGGGTTGAAATAGCTACTTAATGAAAGATATACACAAGAATTAAGATCACGTGCTTGATTAGATATTTATGAACGATAATATAGGCGTAATAAGCAAGGTCAACCAGAAATTACATATGCAGCTAAACCACTATTTCAATAATAAATACAGCAAACGTTACCTAACCTGTATTGAATCATGAACAAAATAAATGACACTGTCCAGTTCGTTTCAAAGTAAGTGTAGTAGATGATGTCAGACGTACGTCTTACAATCGCGTCATTTTCAACATCATAGTAGATTCAGTTAATGTTACCTAATAGGCGTTATAATTATCATCATCACTAGCGCTACAACTCATTGTGAGTCTTTTCTTCGTCAAGATTCTTCATCCATTCCACCTATCCTATGCTTTAGTTTCTCCAGTTGCTCACTTTGAGTGCGTTACGTCTTTAACCACAAAATCAAGTCTTGGTCGTTGGACTGTTAGATGCCCTTCAGAATTTCAACATAAAGGCTTTTAACGTAAAGGATTTTCAACATCCATTCTTATTATCATAATATATAATCTGAAGGAAACGTAATTTCTTGCTCTTCTGTGCCATTTCTGTGATTTGATTTTGACTTTTATGTTTTTTTAAATATTATTAGCCTGTTTCGTTGAATTTCTTTTCTCGTAAATATTTTATTCATGGGATTAATGTTTTTTTTGTTAGTTTGTTTTTTATTTTTTATTTTGCGTTTTTGATTTTCTACGTCTTATTCGAGCTTTTGAAAAAATAAATTTTTATATATTATGATATTATTACATGCATTCTTGAATATAACGGAAGCCGCTTGGCGAAGATCAGTATTCAGACAGCGACACATGCATGACCTAGTTTGTTAAAGTATTGTTACTACCTAACAGCATTAAGTAATATTAATGCCTTTGTTTCTATACGCTATTGTTTCTGTCGCTGTCCATTCGCATCCCCGATTCTGCTGTCTCTCAAATGAAGGATCGGGCGTAATCCTCTTTAGTCGGAAAAGCGTTATCTTGCTTGGCTGTCAAACTACGCCTCTGCGGACTCACCATAATCGATTGCGCTGTATCTGCCTAAAATAGAATTGCTCTCGTTGTTGAGATAAACTTAGTGCCTAATGCTGTGCCGAGTATATATATGAGATGTATATATAATTCCGATGCTCAGTGAGCACAAAACGAGAATAGGATCGGTCGCATCCTTGCTTCAAAATGGAAGGAATGTACACAAACCAGTGGTGCTCCTGAGACAATAAACCGAATATATTTGGGGCACAGGGGGCAGTGTAATAGTAATAGGAAAATAATGCGGACCGTCAAGAGGAGTAAGCCTAAATCTTTGGGAAGGTCATAAGAGGAGATAAATATCCGTTACCCCTAATTCAAGCAACTTTTGATGCAGGGAAAGATCCAAGGAAGATCGCTAACCATGGTTAGACTAATATAGCATCGCATTGTCTGAAATCAACAAGACATTGAAAGTGGGGATGACAAGGCGAGTGGCTGTGGACAGGTTAGGACAAGTTTTTCCAAGAATATGCGTCCCGGATGACCTTATTGTTTGCATTTGGTAGGTCCTGGTGTGCACTGAGAAAAATATTGTATTTTGTTATTACGTTTTTATACAGAATAGTCGTAATTTTGTTGAATTACAAACATTTTCGCTGAAACTCCATTAATCAATTATATGTTTTAACATGTTCCTTACGGTTGTTACGAAAATAACACTATACTGTAGCTTCAACATGATTCATGTTTCGACTTACGACCTTACGTATGAAATGAAATGCTGTCCTGTTAGAAGCAAGAACTCGAGGTCGTGGCGTAATGAAATAGCAACGTATTGTTTGGCCATCGTGTTGAAAAGAAACGGCAATATGTTGAAACGCCTTTTAGGTTGGAGCTACGTAAGTACTGTAGGGACTTCAGTACCTACATACAGTCAACAAAAGCATGACTAACCAATGAATTCTATAGAAATTCATAAACGCAAATACAATCGATTCTGCACGTGCACTGCTATTAAATTCCATCGAATTTCGGTAATCAATGCACTCACAGGCGGTGAGTCATGCCAATATCTCCAAATCAATCGGATTGACACACTTATTTCATCACTCCTTTCAGGATTGCGTCAAGTATCAGGGTATATAAACCAGTACATTCCTCGGGTGATCATCTCCTAGTGAGTGCTTCTGTAGCTACGACTCTTCGTGAGCCGGTCAATGCATTAGCCAGTGCTACCACCTCATCCTTCCCTCCTTATCGAGTTGAGTAAGCTGAGGTCTGTCACTCCTACAGACCCGAGCAAATATCGAGGAGACACAGAATCTCTGATACAAAAGGTAACCTTTCCTTCCTCGCCGCGCGCCGCGATAAATATTCGGGAACGTTATACTGGTCGCAATATAGTACGATACGGCATAACATTCAAATCACCGTAAATTTCAAATTTCAAATTATTTATTGAGTTAAAATTATGGGTACATTCAATATACAAAAGTCTTAACCTAACTAGGCTGCCGCCTATTCCAAGGTAGACAATTTATTTTAGTTATCCTAAGAAATCTATAATATTATATTTATATAAATAATCAAAATCATACTTAATGTAACAGAAATATCTTAATTACCTAATAAAAATTCGTAAGAAAATGTCATGAAAATTGTCAATATTATTTTATTTTAAAACATGATAAAAATTAATATATATTTATATATGTATTAAATAATATGTATTAATAATATACAAAATAAATTCACAAAAATTAAAATAAAATTACGATTAGAAATCATCAATTTATATTACTACATAATTATACTATTATGTTTTTATTATAAAAATTTTAGAGATTCAATTATTTAATAATGTTTTCAATATCTGCATATGTACAATTTAAGAGGTAGGCACTCAAACTATATTTAAATTTATATGATATTTTAATGCCTTTAATGTTAGGTGGTAGGCAATTATAAAATTTGGGGGCAAGATAAGAGAAACTGGATTGGCCAAAAGCGGATCTCCTGAGTGGTATTGCAAAATTTGTTTGTGCCGATCTTCTTGTTACACGAGATTGCTGGCTTTTTTTCTGTTCTCCTAACTCACTCTGGAATTTAGTGAGAGTTACCAGCACAAACATTTTTCTCACACTCAACACTCTATACTCTCGGAAAAGGTCATCGGAAGAATATGTTTGGGGTTTTTTATTGATCACCCTCAGTATAGCCTTCTGCGCTTTGTAAAGGGTGGCCAGAAGCGTTTTTGCCGCACAGCCCCAAGTTATAATGCCATATCGAATAACCGACTCGCAGACAGCAAAGTAGACACTTCTTAGCGTATTGAAATCTAAGATGTTCCGCAAACTCCTAAAGTAATACACAAGTTTTCTCAGTCTTGCCGCAACCTTCGTTAAATGATCCTCCCAGCGCAGTCTGTTGTCTAACATCACGCCCAAGTACTTAATGGAGGATACCCTGTCGACATTCATACACTGGCAATCTTGCGTTCTGATGCACGAGTGAAGCTTAATAGTTGAAGTTGGTTGGTCAGTGTTTGTCTTGCTAAAGGTCATAAAATTCGTTTTACTTATATTTAAGGTCAATAAGTTTCTATCCAACCATCTCTTCGCGTTTCTCAGTACTAATTCAGTATCGGTAAACAGATCTGCCCAAGTCGAAGACTTGACCAATAAAACGGTGTCGTCGGCAAAACTGATGACCTTTCCTATTGCCGGGAGTTTGCAGAAATCATTCAGATACACCAAAAAGAGAATTGGACCCAACACGCTGCCCTGTGGGACACCATACGTTATATGCTGTGTAGAACTATATTCTTCGCGGAGTCTAGTCATCTGCAGTCTTTCTGATAGATACGATTTAAACCACTCTAGCGCATTTTCTCCGAGTCCGATCCGTTTCAGTTTAGTCATCAGCAAGGGGTGCGAGACAGTGTCGAAAGCCTTCGCAAGGTCGAGGAAGACTGCCGCACATTTCTCTCCTTTATCTAAAGATTCTTTGACATGTTCAGTGAGTTCAATTAACGCATCTCCTGTACCGAGCCCCTTCCGAAAGCCAAACTGGTTATGTGCCAAAATATTGTATTTGTCTAAGAAACTGTTAAGACGCCGTTTGACCACATGTTCTAGAATTTTACTCACCGTACTCAAGAGTGATATGGGTCTATAATTTTCTGCGGCCAAAGAATCACCACCTTTAAAGATAGGTGTTATGATACTTGTTTTCAAACATTTAAGAAATACTCCCATTTTTAGGCTCAGGTTAATTATATGGACTAAGGGAGAAACTATGTATGATTTTATTTGTTTTAATACAAAAGAAGAAATACCATCCTGGCCTGCCGATTTACTACATTTCAATTGGTTTATTATTTGGAGTATAAATTGTTAAATCGATACACCAATAATAAATAAAACCTCACAACATAAATTGCATCTTATTACGGAGTAAAAGGACTTGTTGACACCCGGCTCTCACAACGAATATCTTGGAGTCAGTGAGAGACGGCCTTCCGTCACAGTACATTTACATATACTAATAATGCTGCTTCATCCAGAGATTAGTATGTAAGTAGATTAAAATGGTACTTCATTACGGCCAGTACACATTTCCATTCTGTACATATAATTGCTCCAATACAGCGTAGGGCAATATCATTACTGGAACGGTTCCACAACATGCCCGTGACATTGTCAATACGGTCACTCCAACACCGTTACGCTTCATGTTAATTCATACGTATGAGCCACATTCCATGTTATATACGTAATCCCTGTTGAAACATGCGTATCTCTGTGTATGACAGCGTTATATTTTTCTCAGTGTGTGATGGGGGTTGACAGTTGCGGGCAGGATCGGAGGTGGTCTTCATCCTGCAGCGCTCTACCGTTGCATATTGTATTCTCTGTTTAGCCCCAGCGTACGAGATTGGCTCGGCATCTTGTCACACCCACCCTCAGTCTGTTCAACCTACGTTAGGTGGTATAGGGGAGATGAGATCCCGGGCTATCTCTTCCTTTACGTCCTCGCCAAGTGAAGTCCTCTATTAACAGATGCGGTAAAATGTTGTCATTGTCATTTTATCGAAATGAAAAAGATATTTCTTCAAAATATAACGATATAATATTTATCGATTTTCTTGAGATGAATTCATGCCACATGTGCACCGACGGCACTATATGCGAAAGCAAAGAATCGAAAGCTTCGTGTTTTGTAAAAAGCGAACGGCGAAATATTGAAGTAGCAATATGAAAGTGATTCAAGTAGTTACCAGAGGCTTAACCTATCAATTTTGCACTTGGGGCATAGCTCATTGGCTCATATTACAAGGCGAAGCCAATTCTCCTACAGTGCTTGAGAATGCCTTAGAAGACAACTTAGGCTTCTTATTAAATATTACTTGTATGCTTTCTTCCGAGACATCTAATCCGTTGTGAATTGGCGAATTTAAAATATAAAATTTTACCAAGGTATTTCGAAATTTTAAATTTAAATAATTTATTTATCTATTAAAAAAAATACAAATTTTAGTGTCCTTAAAAAATAACATAATTACAGTACCGTATCCACATTTTATCAATAGCCAAAAAGGGAAATGATGTTTTTTCTTAGTGCTTATTGTGCGTGCCTTATTGAAGAGACTAATTTCATTTGATGTTGCGTCTTTTGGCTCACATTGAAGAAGTGGGTAATTTGAGCTTGCGAACCCTTGTCATGCTATTGGGCCAGCCATGCAATAGGTTTCCAGACTCATAGAATATATGACGCATGCCACGAAGTTGCCCGACCTGCCGCACTAAGCATCCCAGCACGTACCTGCCAAGCACTTCATAAAACGCAAAGTTAACGTCTCCGTAACTTTCGCCGGTGATGTGATTTCCGTCTCATATCCAATTTCTCACCCTGATCCGCCGCTTAGCAAGTTTGTAAACTAACATAGCGCCGAGTTGGGTTTGCCTGTAACGAATTTAGGGCCGGTTACTCCAATCTGGGTTAAAGCTAAAGTAAGGACCAAATTAAAAGTAAGCGCTAAATCAGCAAAAAATTGTTTGACCAAAAGATTTTAACGACTTCTTTACTGGTACTGCCGCCGAGATGGCGCGAAAAGGTAAATTAAAATGTCATGGCCGCTTGTTGACAGCTGTTTTGTCTGCCAGTTAATCGCAATTCTTTCCGGGGGGGGGGGGGGGGGGGGGGGATCGCAATTCTTTCTTGAAAAATTTAGCATGCTAAATTTGTTTAAAATGGCCCATGCAAATCAAACGGACCATGGACAAATTTGGTATGCTATTTTTTTTTAAGAATCGACCTCCTGAGTTTTCTTTAGGGTTCTGCTGTGTTTCTCGGCTTGTAACGTTGAAAAATTCAGCGATTAATCATACTACTAGTTTATGATTCGTCGTCATCAGAATGCGACGAATATGTAATTATCTTCGTGTACTGAAAAGAAGGAGAACCATAGATATTCGAAAGGTAGAGAAGTTAGTTTCTTAGAATTTAAATTTCGCTTTCAAAATGTCCAAGAACATTTTCCAACCACTTTTAGGGCTGCCATTTATATTTCCATAACTTAAAAATTAAACTAAAGCTACGCAAGTTTACAATAGAACACCGAAGAAAATATAACCCTTAAAAAGAAGCAATACACTACCGTAATAACAGCACTGATTTATAGCACGTTACGTTACTTAACGTTAAAGTAAAAGTAACGATTTTAATTTTTACTTTAGCTAAGGATAGGGAAACTGGCACTTAGTCGTTATACGACATTTTTACGAACTGAAACGCTGTAACCTCATAGATCTTATAATTAGGTATATTGCGGCGTTATCACAATAATTAAGGCTCATTTTAGATGGAACCATATCATGTTATGAGTTACTTGAGAGTTAGAATAAACCACTGATTTTATTCACCGAGTTCAGATTTTTTCATGTAAAGGCTTAGTATTTATTTATTTATTTATTTTTAATTGCAGCATAAAGATGCATACATACTTAAAAGAGATACATAAAAATGGGTGTATACAAATAAACATTATTTTAAAAGCTATTTAGCATAACGTCAATGACCACACGATAAATCTGCAAACGCTTCAAATGGGTTATGTCCTCAGCTCAACTGACATACCCTCAATGTTCTCGGTCGACAAGCATAAATATTTTCGTATATTGTCTTTTAAAGCAACTATTTGTTTATATTAGCTAATAGAGTTAACTGTAACGTCTTCCCCGCAGTCCATTCCATACAGCCGCCGAAAGTAGAAACAAACCCCTTAAAATTTGTTGATTTATACTTTCGGATAATGGCGAGATATCTACGTGTTCGTGTGGAATGAGTATGGCGGTTCTGTGACAAGTTCATGGGAGAGTGGAGATATTGCGGTTGCTCAGACCGGACGTGAATTTGCCGCCGCTGACTACAGTTTGGCATGGATGAGGAGAGGATTGGAGACACGTGATAACGATGAGAAATATAGTAGCAGAACCAAACATTTTGAATTATCTGCAGCCGCCGCTTAGTCTTCCTAAACAGGCACTATCCGAACACAGTCGCCATAGTCCATAATAAACAATATCATTGGTTATAGTATATGGTATTAGATTGCGCAGCTTCCCAGAACGAATTGGCAGCCCTTCCGAGACGGCAAAATGCAGCTGGCGCTGATAGTATTGACAGCCAAACTAATAGTAATTTATTTGGTCGTCTACACCGTGAGTTTTTAGTTACCGACATCCTTGAAGGGGGTGAATCAGTACGAGCAACAAAGCAACTTAAACATTTGTGGGAAAAACAATTTAAAAAATGTTTTTTCGATGTTTTTTTTTTCTGAAGACAAAAACAAAAAAGATTTCCCTTTTTTTTCAAATCACAAGTTGCTTACTTGCTCGTACTGAGCCCCGCAAGGATGTCAGTAACTAAAAACTCATTCTCTATAATAACGTTCATAATGAAAGTTATTTTTTATAGAGGACCGATAAGAAGATATAAAAACCAAATAAAATAATCAACGATAACAATAATAATATTCAGGCATTAGTGTCATCTATCGCTTTTTTTATATAGGCTTATATTTTATGTTTATTTTATGTGTTTTGGATGTGTATTTTATGTGTAAGAATGAAATAAATATAAATACCAAATTATAGCTGCAGATATTAACATGTTGGTGTATTTCCCTCAAAATGATACCACTTTTTACTTAGATATCAATGCCAATAATCCACTGTGAACCCATCTCGGTTATGCGAAGATTTTAATTAATTGAATATCAGTTACTTTGAGAGGCGTGTTTACTGTATTGACATATTTGCCGCTGTGCGAAATTAAGTGTCCGGCGCAGACGTCCATGACGAAGCTGCAAACGTTGAAAAGATAGGCATCATTGAAGATATCTGTACGGTTTTTTAATTAACTCATAGTCTTTAGTAAAGCTGTCATTTAAAATGGTTGATTTATGATTAATTTCAAAATTGCTGATTTCTCTCATTAGCCCTCTCAAAAAATAAAAAAGTATAAATAATAATATTTTTATACTTTTTTTTGCGAAGCAGATAAGATTACGTTTGTGTGGATTTTATTACTCCACTAGATTGTATATCTGTTCTGGGGTGATAGTATTTAAGATATAGTGACTTCACTTTTATTTTTTTTTCATTCAATCATTCCGATCGCTCATTCATTCTTAAAAAAATTAAGGTTAATATAATATATAAATGTTTAACCTATATAAATAAAGAACTAATATTAAATAAAGAAAATAAAAATATTTAAGTTTATAGATAAGTAAAATAAATAAATATATAGATAAATAAATAACTAAATTGACCAATAAATTAAGTAGCCTAAAAGGGTGTCTTACTATGCACATATAAAATTGTAAATCTAATTAATTAACATAATAATATCAATTTATTTTAAACATAATTAATTTTGGACCTAACTTGACCCTAATTGGTTGTATAGTTTCTGAGATCCAGTCGGTAGAGACACATACACAGACGCTCCTACACACATAGACATATTCCAGAAAGTGTATCCATCCTGTGCAAACTCGATTGAATAATTTTGCTCGCTAACAAGACTACATATTTCATGAAAAACTAAGTATTTTTTTCTAAAATTCAAATGTTACTGTTACCGAAGCGGCCTTCGATGTTAAGCTGAGAGCTTTCTACCTACCTGTGTATCTTTTAAATTTGGATTTATGGAATATATTGAGATAATAATACTCTAGTCTTACTAAGTCGTGCAACGAGCCATGAGGAGAGCTATTTTTAGAGTTTTACTGTGTAACAGGATCTCAAACGAGGAAATCCGCAGAAGAAACAATGTCACTGACTGACATAGCTCTTAAAATTTGCGACTTGAAATGGCAATGGTCAGGCCATATAGCTCACCGTTGAGTAAAAAAGGTTCTCAAGTGGCGAACACGAACCGGCAGACGCAGTGTGGGACGGCCCCCCACGAGATGGACCGATGACATTGCCTATGTCGCAGGAAGTGGGTGGATAAAGGCGGCTAAAGACCGTTCATCATGGTATTCTATGGGGAGGCCTATGTCCAACAGTGGACGTCTACCGACTTATGGTGATGATGAACATACTTACTGTGATATTACTGATAACATAAATACCACTGAAAACGTCATATAATGAAGCGCGCCACGTTCCAACGCCTTGCGATAAAGGCGCGGTCGACGCCGCAGACCGGTCTTCCGTAATTGATCGCCGCTTCTGCTCTGGACGGCTTTATTGCCGCCATAGTCGATTTTTACAGTCATCAATGAAAAGCTTCAGCATTATCGCGCGGCTTAACGTCTTTGTGCGCTCTGTAAATAACCCCTGTTGCTACGCCATATTGCGCTACGGAAATTCAGTACATTTTCAGGAGGAAACCTATCGTCACTCTATATATATGTGAGGGCCTCTTAAGTGCCAATAAGCAACCCTTTAATGGCATAGAGAAAACTGAATGATTTCGTTCACGAGATCATTTTTTTAGTTGTGTAAGTGGGCCTTTTTTTAGTTTACTGTACTAATGATTGGTTCCTAATGGTTCCGTGCAGCTTGGGTAGTGTTGGCTAAACTCTTTCTGTCATCTGGGCTGCCCATTCACGGTTCAACTCCTATCTGGTAGCCTCGTCGAAGATGGGCTCACGCTGTCATGGCCGTTGTGCAGAGCTTCCGCCACGGCTGTAATCCTGTAGTCGGAGGCGGTTGGGATCAGAAGATCGCGGGTTTGCGGGAATTCCTCGGGCAGAACTGGGCGTTTGGAGCACCATCTGCACTTACGGAAAAAACGATGGGTCTGGAGACGTATGTTTCCTATGACAGCGGAGGGTAGTTGTCGACCTGACGTCTTCAACCCTTGAATCGATCCGTCGGCCACCCGCTTACGTCAGGTAAAGGCCGCGCAAGCCCTGCCAAATCCGGTAGTAAGGACGTGAGGTTGGCCTGCTGGTTTCACTTTCCAGTGCCTCGCGGTAATACGTCGGTTTCTTACGGGCATGTTGGCGGCTAGATGGAGTGTTTTGTCCCTAAGTCCCCGTGTAATGGCTTAAAGAACGATCTATATCGTTATAACAGCCTGAGGTGTCGAGGTCAGACGACAGCTCCAAAGAGTACTAACGAATAAAACTGTCAGAGCTAAGTTGTAAATTCATACTAAGAGCACTACTAAGCACATACGAGGTATCACCAGATAAAATCGTCAGCTCATGCCTTTTAGATGCCACTACAATGAGAATAACAAGAAACAATGAGAATAACAAGAATTTAAGCCCTCGGGACACGGACAGAACGATCCGGAAGCGTGAGTGTACCACCGTATCTATATCCACTCGGTGTACCACCGTATCTATATCCACTCGGATAGCAAAGCAGCTCTTATGGCACTAGCCTCGAATACCATTAATTCAAAGCTAGTGCAAAACTGCATATCACTACTGAATTCCCTGGGCGAAAAGAACAGGGTAATACTAAGATGGGTTCCCGGCCATGCAGGAATCGAGGGAAATGAAAAAGCCGACGAACTTGCTAGGACGGGAGCAAAGGGAACGTTATACGGCCCTGAACCTTGCTGTGGCGTACCAAAAAGCCTTGCAAACCTAATGCTCAAACAAATGTGTTTAGAAGAATCCGTCGACCACTGGAACAACACGCCAGGGTTGAATCATTCCAAAGCGCTTATTAAGCCTTACGACCGTAAGACGGCCCGTGAGGCCCTATCGCTAAATAGGAACAATCTACGCATACTGGTAAGGGCGCTCACGGGGCATTGTGGCCTGAACAAACACATGTTCAACCTCAAGCTCAAAGACACAAAAATGTGCAGGTTCTGCCAAGGGGCAGAGGAAACTCCCCAGCACCTCATGTGCGAGTGTGGCCCGCTGATGCGTAAAAGATACAACCACCTGGGTGGTCACTACCTCCAACCTGAGGAGGTAAAACAATCTGGCGCCAAAAGCCTGCTGCGGTTCTTAAATGACACGAGGCTTAGCGCAGAACTATAGTAGGTGGCGAGCACAATAGATCAGCAATGGTCGCAGTGTTACAAGGCTCATAAAGACCTTAGAAAAGCCCCACTCAACAAATAAAAAAAAAAAAATAAAAAAACGGACTATAATCGTACGTATAATGCTACATCCTGTCAAGAAGCGAGATGTCAAGGTCACAACGTAATGAAATAAAAGTATGTTTTAACATTGCGACACCGCAACTACCGTCACACCAACAGCGCTACGCGCCATGTTAATTCATACGTACGGACCACAGTCCGAGTTATACACGTAATCCTTGTTAAAACATGCGTATTTCCGTTTATTACATCGTTATCTTTTCTTAGTGCATAAGCCGCCATATACAGTTGTTAAAACCGTATTTTTTTTGAATTACAAGAAATTGTTGTTGAACCTCCATTACACTATTAGTTATATGTATAAACATTTTCCGTACGGCTAATACGAAAATAACAGTATACTTTAGTTTCAACATGATTCATGTGTCCTACTATAACCGCACATATACTACTATATGCTGTCATGTAAGAAGCGAGATCACAAGGTGGCGACGTAATGAAATAACATTATGTTTTAATATTACGGCACGGTAACTACTGTCACGTCACACGTTTACGCGTCATGTTAATTCATACGTATGGATCACAGTCCGAGTTATATACGTAATCCTTATTGAAACATGCTTGTATTACATTGACATATTTTTCTCACCTGCTGGCCTTGGACATGGCCTGTCGCCGGAATCACAAAATGCGTGTGATTTCGTAGTCCGTAGTGTTTATCGCGCGAATCTCGATTTCGATGCGTTGAATTAAATGAAAGAAACGCGACGAACGAAAGGGTCCATTTGATAAAGATGTGATAACGACAGGCATGTGTCGCGCAGACCCTCCCCTTCCCTCCCCTCCATTCCCGAGTGGAATTTAGTTCCCGCGTTCGGCGTAATGGTCGAACCCTCCGGTTAAATTACGGCCGAAGATAAGGTAATGGAACAAACACACGTACACGGCGAGAGTTTATAGAGCAAAGTTTCGCCCATCTGCGAAGAACCCACGTGGAGCAAAAATCGGCCGGAATGCTCTCGAGAGCTTTATTGACCCTTTCTCCTTTTGGGGGCTAATGGGCCCTGTTGCAGTTAGGCAACTAAGACCCATGCGTTTAGGGTCAGTCAAACTCACGGGTCAACACCCATCCGGCGGCCTCCACGCAGTAGTGCGAACCCGGATAGTACTCTGACCTGCGGGCTAGTTTCCCCTAGGAGTCAACCTTCGGGCGCTCCTGGACGTTTTTCGCACCGTGCGGTGTCAGCCGATCGATTGCGCATTCCGACCGGCCGAGGGATTATTGTGTCCATACTATTCGCCTGATGTCATTCTTTGTGCTTTTTGTTTTTCTGGCTCACTAACTAATGAGGAGCGAAAGTATTGAAAGTATTGAGTAAGACGGAATCACCTATTTTGAGCTCCCCTGAGACGATTAAGACCATTTCCACATGAAAGTCTGTCTGTGTGTCTGTGTGTTTTCCTCCACTATAGGCATGCAGACATCATTTGGTCATGACAAGAGTTAAAAAGATTGTGATTAAAATCAGTCCACCAGGGGGCGCACTAGTCATAATTCAATCTTTAAATATTAGTCTTATAGAATTAAAGTTTGGTACACGCCTTGTTAAGCTGAAATCATATTAAATTTTTGCCGGTTAGTATATTTGCATAAACGATCGAATCGAACATGTTTAATGCGTTGCAATCTGACAATTCGCACTTTTCGCTGATTATCCCTTTCAATCAGGTCAACCTCCTTCCCGAATAGACATCCTCCTCACAATCCTTCCATAAGTCCTTGGCTACTTACCGGGAAAGTTTTGTGGTGACACAACCGATTTTTGTTTGGTCCTCAAGATCAAAATCCGTTTGATGACGTAGTTTTGGTACTGTTGATAGTCCAAAAGGCCGTAGCCGAGCAGCTTAAGGCGATTCGAGTTGAAGCCTTCCAGCATTGCGACCTTTAAAAATTTACTTGGTGAAAACGAAAATCTTTAATACATACCTAACAGCAATTTTTAACAGAAATATCAATATTAACTAAACCTCTTTTAATCTAAAAGTGTATCACAGCAACTCGCACATGACTGGTTTCGTTTATATGAATAGCGATAATAAATATCACGTGTTACTACCCTACTATTTTTATCGTTGGTTTCATCGCTAAATTACTTGGGACTGGAGATTGTGACAACGTTTATGCCATTGTTTCATTACGCATTTAATGGCATCCTCTATCTCACTATCGCTGACTTAATAGTATCCATTCTTTTTTCGCTGCTACTTTCTAATGAATTGCGCATTGCGTTTAAATTGACGTTTGTGACGACGCACGGCGAGACGAGGTTGTCAATTGTTTGTTAAAAATGAAATGTCAGAAGTGAAAATAGGAATAAGCTTCCATTTCCCAAGTTCCCTTCCACATGTTTTTCTCGGAAGGGCCAAACCTTTTTATTCCGTTTCGGCCTGATGGCCAGTTCGTGTTGTTGGTCGGACCAACTAATGGCTTAGCTAACATCTATGTGATCTTCATTGCGCCGGCGGAAGCGCCTCGAGCAGCGTCTTGTAAGAATTAATAATAACTCTTGGTGTATAAATTCTCTTAAATTTTCTATATTCTACATTTCTTAGTTTTTATTTATTTGTTCATACATATATTTACTACAACCGCATTAGAACAGCTTATTGCCTATAGTACGGGCCAAAGGAACGTTCCGGTGAGGCAATAAATCATTAGGCCGGCCACGGCCCTTTTACTACCTACTTCATGGGATGCGTGTAGCAACCTTCGCAGATTATCGATGATGTTATTTATAATAATAATTGATTATGTTAGTTTTAAACTCAACAAATATAGATTATCGTAAAATATTACATCAAAGTGAAATAAATATAAAGACAGGTTTTTTAGTTAGGCGACATTAAAATAGGATCACTGGCGACAGGTTTTGGCATAACATTATAATTATATATGTCCATTTACTGTAGATTATTGTAAATTACCTACCAAAAAAAAAAAAAAAATAATTAAATTTTTTGCTTTTAAATCAGGGATTCCGTTTATATTGTGTCCCATTTTGCCAAATGGATCTTAACTGCGCCTCCTACTTTTTCGCAGTCCATTCAATGGAATTCGCTACTCGCAGCAGGATCTAATCTACACACGCGGTATAACTCACGTGACCTTAAATCCGAATACAGAAAGGGGAACAATACATAAATTCCAGCCTTTCTTTAGAAATGCGCGCGAGGTCGTGTGGAGGCGAATAGGGTGGATGCAAATCGCTGCACCGCAAGCTAATGCGACTGAAAGACTTATACTCGACATCGCCGAAGAGAAAAGACGTCAACGAACCGAACAAGGCCGATTGAAGTATACGTGGGCACCTAGAACTATACATACTACAGCGTCCAAAAAAAAGTGATAATGAAAATGATTTTTTATTTGTCGACATAAGTCACCTTTTAGGTTTATACACCCAGCGCAACAAAAAAAGCCGCACCTATAAAAAATATAATTTTGGCAGTAATTCATTGTTTTCTTCACTTATTAGCTGTGTTTGGCTAACCTTTATATTTTATAGAAATAATGCAACATATAATATACATACTTTAATTAAAATAAACATACATTTTATAGGGTAATAACAACAGTAAGAGTTTAATTGTTGAAGACTACATTTATTAAGAAAAACTTCCATAAATATCTCTGCCAACTACATCAGTCATTTTTAAATCGATATAATTTGAATGGCGTTCAATAACACAATAGTCGTGAAGCAAGGCCACAGATGGCGCTGCGCTGTTATTTCTGAACAGATATATTTGAAATATTTGAGACATTTACCACCACATATTAAACCCTTTTAAAACAGATTAGATATTACTAAAATATACCTAATAGTAAAAAAACC
Organism: Micropterix aruncella; assembly: GCA_944548615.1. Classification (NCBI taxonomy): domain Eukaryota; kingdom Metazoa; phylum Arthropoda; class Insecta; order Lepidoptera; family Micropterigidae; genus Micropterix; species Micropterix aruncella. The sequence goes on from OX155962.1 coordinate 8,467,476, forward strand.
GTTTTTATTCTATTTTAATCTCGCCATTTATTGGTTATTTACGCGACTATTGTAATATGTAATTGTAAGCTCATTGAAAGTAAGCATTCGAACTGCTAGATGGCAATCTGCATTTTTTATTGATTTCTTCTAAATTACTACTTTTCTAACTATTAGGTATATTGTAGGCCTGTTTTATTTGTAATGTCTATTACATTTTTAAAATAATTCAATAAGTGGTGGTAAATGTCTCGGATATTCAAAATACATCGATCAGAAATAACAGTGTAGCGCCATCTGTGGTCTTGCTTCGCGACTATTGTGGTTTTGTGAAATCGAAGACTATTGCGGTTTTTTGACATTATAAATAGGATAGAAAACGAATTTACCGCGTGAACATTATAGCACCCGACGTTGCAGCCGCCGTTGTCTTGGTATTATTGGACGCTAATGCCGCCGAGTTCAACGACATCGATTAATTAAGAAGGTCGATTAAAACAGCTGATCGATTCTCAGTCATTTGGAATAAAATGTAATTTTAAAATTATTTTATTATAATATTTGTTATCAAAAGTTGCTTATTTGCTCGTACTGATTCACCCACTTCGAAACTCGCCTGTATAATAAAGTCCTGTAGCACGGTCTTTCTCATAGTTTAGTATGGCAACGCCTACGCATAAATGCTTACTTTTTGTAGCGGTGTCGTTCTCTTTGTTTCTAAAACTTCATAGCTATAAAATAGCCTCAAATGAAAACGAGCAACGTTATAATCTCGCGCATTAATTATTCGCTACCTTTACCCGCGGTCAAGAGAGAGTACGCGAGCTTTCGTGCGGGCGTTCGCTTTGTTTAATAATCTATAATATGACGTCGAGGCGCGGGTGTTGCGTGGCGCTACTCGGGGTAAAAGGCCAACCCCCGGCATCTTGAATAATTGATGCATATTGGCGCGAAGCGGATCTGCTTGAAAATCACGCGTGCTCTGAAATATTCACTAACTGCTGACGCGTCCACATTTATTTAGAGGCAGATTTCATGTAAACCCTGCCCCCCATTAAGGTAGTAAATGCAGTGCGCTGCGCGGTCGCTTCCATACCTGCGCCGCCCTCTGCTCGATGTTAATGGGCCCTTGCTGAGTTGGCCACGAAGACCCATTCTGTTCAGGGTTGGTCACACTCACGGGTCAACACCTATCCGACGGCCTCCACGCATGAAGTGCGAGCCTGGGTAGGACTCTTTCCTTATGGTTAGTTTCCTCTGGGAATCAACCTTCTGGCGGTCCTGGACAGTCTGCGCACCGTGCGGCGTAAGCCAATCGACTGTGCACTCTGACTAACAGTCGGAAGAGTCTGGAAGCAGTACTGTTTCCTATAAAGCGGGGGTGGTTGCGGACCTTACGGCGACTGCTCTTTAAATGACCATCGGCTACCCGATCCTGGGTGAACAGCCGGGCAAAGGACGCTGTGGTCCGCGATAGATTCGGTAAACACCGTTTCACCGCTTCGTAAGGGGGAGGACCGCGCAAGCGACCTCGAACTCGTAACCAATCGAGAGACCGGAGTAATCTGGTCACAATTGGAAGTAAGGGCGTGAGTGTAGGCCCGCCGGGTAACACTCCTGGCTATCTCGCGGTTAAGGCGTTGGCCTCTTACGAGCTTGTGGCGTAGCTAGACGGTGGACAGTTTTGTCCTGAAGTCTTCTGCGCTCACTCCAGGGAGGTAGAACGACTAATCGTTAAAACTGCCTGAGGTCACGGGCACGCCCGCTGTAGTCGACAACCCTAGTTGCTAATAGGCCAGTGGGGAGCTAGTAGGCCCTGTTGCAACTAGAGCTGTCGGCTACAAGGGGCGAACCCGTCACCTCAGAAAATTTCAACGATATTAGATCGTTCTCTCTCCCCCATGAAGTGAGCGCAGAAGACTTGAGACGAAAACAGTCCACCGTCTAGTTACGCGACACGCCCGTAAGAAACCAACGCCTTACCGCGATATAACCAAGTTAATTAACCAGCGGGCCGACACTCGCGCCCTTACTACCAGTTGCAACCAGATTACTCCGGTCTCCCGACTGGTTACAGGTTCGAGGTCGCTTGCGCGGTCTTCTCCCTTACGTAACGGTAATACGGTGTCTACCGAGTCTGTTGCGGACCACGGCATCATTTGCCCGGCTCTTCGCCCGTAAGGTGCCTTAACCCTTGGAGTAAATGGGTATTTTCATGGATGCATCTGTCTCTTTTGCAGGATTTTCGGTGACATCGACGGCGCTCGACTTAAAGTACTATAACTACGAAACTACTACACCAATCATAAAAAGAACAACTGCACAATGATTGCATTGAAATTTCGAATATAGAATATTGAAATATCATTTTGTAAAACAATTAGATAATTATGAATAAATATGAGAACGTCAAAGAAGTGATAAAACAATGGCCGATTTTGGCATTTGCGACGCGACATTCAAAGACCCGAAATACTTTATATACACGATAAATGGTACATCTAATCAGTTTAGGGGGACTATATGATGTTGTAGAAATGGTTTTACTTACGTTTCGTTCAAATAAACACCGAAAACTACACGAAAAACGTTTCCGAAGCGGCGACACACGCACTGCGGACTTTGACGTTTCGTGGAGGCGGGCGTTCAGTTTTGCCGCGGTCCGTAATAATATGTTACATGGACTGCGCAGTTGCTGCTGCAGAGAGAATTTAATTCTGTACCGATCTGCCATACGAATGAAAGAGACAAAATGCTTTCGATGGTAAAAAAAGAGTTCGAAAGCGCGCGCGCCGAGCGGAACCAGATCTGGTCGTATCATACTCAACGGATAATTGTTTCACAACCAGATTTGGTCGTATCATACTCAACGGGTTAAGGTAAACAACTACCCGTGGTGTATAAGAGACAGTACTGTTTCCAGACTTCCCCGGCTGTCGGTCAGAATGCATAATAGATTGGCTGACGCCGCACTGTGCACAAACCGTCCAGGAGCGCCCGAAGGTTGATTCCTAAGAGAAACTGGCCTTCCCTGACCCGTAAGTTTGGCCGAACTCACGGTCAACACCCATCCAGCAGCCTCCACACAGAAGTGCGAGCCTGGGTAGGACTCTGGCCTGCGGGCCCGTTTCACCTAAGAATCCGCCTTCGGGCGCTCCTGTACGGTTTGCACACCGTGCAGCGTCAGCTAATCTATCGTGCATTCCAGCTGATTTTGGAAACGGAGAGTCTGGATTGTATCGGCGTTGTTTACTATAGACCGGGGGTAGTTGTTAACCTTACAGCAACTGCTCTTGAAACGACCAATCGGCTACCCAATACCGGATGAACAGCCGGGCAAAGGATGCCGTTGTTCGCGATAGATTCGGTAGATACCGAATCACCGCTACGCAAGGAAGAGGACTACGCAGCTGACCTCAAACCTGTAACCAGTCGGAAGACCGGAGTAATCTGGTTGCAACTGGAAATTAGGGCGCGAGTGTCGGCACGCTGGGGGATTAACCTGGTTATCTCGCGGTATGGCGTTGGCTTCTTACAGGCGAGTGGCGTAACTAAATAGTGGACTGTTTTCGTCCCGTCTTCTGCGGTCACCTCACGGGAGACTGAACGATTAAATATCGTTAAAACGTCCTGAGGTGACGGGTTCGCCCGTTGTAGTTGATAGCTCCAGTTGCTCGAAGTAGTTACCCTTGAGGCATTATGAACAAGGGGGGCCTAGTGCCCCCTGCCTTTAAACTCGCGGAGACGTAGCGTAGAAGAAAATAATTTCCACCAAAAATTCGCTGCAAGTATGAAGTCGAAGGCTGTTGCGGTTGTTTGAAGTTATAAATGCGATAAAAAAGATTTTATCGCGTGAAGTTTGTAGCACTCTGTTTTCGGCGATTTTGCAACCGCCGTTATCCAGGGTAGGCTGGACTACTGCTTACCCTGGACAACGGCGGTTGGAAAATCGCCGAAACGTCGGGTGCTACAATCTTCACGCGGTAAATTCGTTTTTATCTTATTTATAATTTGCAAGGTAGATATTATAAATAATGGCATATGCACAGTTGAGCTGTAGCCAGAAGAGAGTTCCTCGGTCTAGGCTGATTCAGTGAGCTTTGTAACATTAGGAGTCCATGTTGCGAGAGGTCACCGCTGGTGACTGCTCTGCCATTCGAATCAAGCAAGAGAGGCGGAGTTATACAGCGGGAAAGAGACGGCCACGTTCCAAATTTAAAAATGCAATCAGGACGTCCTCATGAGGGTATGGGGGAATCGGATAGATACCTCCTGGCGCAGCGTGAACTCCGGATACTTGAAATCGGGTTTAAAGTATTATTTATTTATATACGAGTATGTATATACAGGTATGTGTATATATAATATGTAGTGTGTCTATGTGCGTGTGTGTGTGTGAGGGTGTGTTTTTGTGTGTATGTATGTATGCATACATGCATGCATGCATGCATATATGTTTTTATGTGCGTATATTATCGTATATACCTCAACAACTCTCTGCCAACAAAAGTCGCTTTCAGTAAAAACAACTTAAATTGCAAGACCTCCACTAAGATTTTAACGTATCCCAATTGAAAAGAAAACCCTTTATTCGGAGTAATTAAAATTCTAGTAAAACACGCCATACTCTTCAAAGTCCTCATTAAAGCCGAACGTACTCTGACGACTTCATTTATGCGTAGCCTACTTTAATATCGTCGTTAAGGTTTCACACGTCATCAAAAGTTTTGAAACGCTTTAAATTTAAATTGCCCCGCCTTCTCGCGCACGCTAGAAACCTGAAATTGAGCTGTGGCTGTATTTATTTTTCATTAACTCCGTGTTTGGGCTGTGGATATCCATAATTTTCATATACATAACGTAATTGTTTTATTGTGATCCGAAATTTCGACGGCGGTGACAGCTCATCTGCGTTGCGACACATATTTTTTTTCATTTTTGCAGTATTAGCAAAGACTCAAAAATAAAATTGCAAACATTTTTCAGATGGAGACATCAGAAGTTGTCATTAAGGGTCGAGACCATGTAAACCTGTAAAATCTTATAAAATCACAATTGCTGAAAAATTACGAGTTAACTTTAAATTATATGCGGATAGGTGGATAAAGTACCTACACTTTGATTAGGGTTTCGTTTTATTCACTCCTTTCATTACTAAGAGAATTTCGTGGAGAAAATCAGTAAAAAACTCAAAATTCTTTTGCTGTGATAGTATTCTCACCCATTTAAACCATTTGTCGATAAAGGTTTAAAACCTATTTTACCTCAGTCAATAACCCAAATACATTTTACTTTTTCATTAAAAAGTTTTTCTTACAAGTTTCATTTTCTTGCAAGTTTTTCATTAAAATTCAGCAAAATTGTTCCGATAATCTCTTTATTGCTGAATTTACTGATAACGACATCTAAATAATCTAATTCCTGTAGACGTTTCAATAACTTACTGACTTAGAAATTGACACAAGGATAAGTTATGTATTTTAAACATTGTAATCTAATATTCATAAAGGCATATTGGCTCGTTTTTATCGATATTTATCCTCGTATTACTTGCGAGATTTAAAACATTTTAATGACAACTTTAATGACATGAAACTTTCAACCTTTACCTGACTATTGCTAATGGGAGGTAATGGACCCTGTTGCAGTTAGGCCACTAAGACCCATTTGTTTAGGGTCGGCAAAACTAACGGGTCAACACCCACCCGTCAGCCTCCGCGCAGAAGTGCAAGAGCCAGAGTTTTTTCCAGGTTAGTCCTTCTTTTGGGACTTGAACCGACCCAATATAACAAACAGTTCGTCAGGCGCAAGCTCCGCGGAACCGTTAGATACCTATGTACAGCAATATATTGCTAAATCGCTTTAACCACCCTACCTATGCGAACGCACCTGATATATTATCGTCTGAACGTAACAAGCCGGATCACGTTCGAGTATAAAAACTACAAAAAAAAACTAATAAAAAAAAAGCCAATACTTACAAAGCGTACGCGATACGTCAAATTGTATCTACGATTTTGAATAAAAAAGGATATTCAAATGGTAAAATAAATAAATGGATAAATGGTAATATTGTGTAACATACAATTCTGGTATTTGTAAACAAGTATTGAAAAATAATGAAAAATACCTAACAATTTTTTGCCTACTTTTTGAATAATAACCCAAAGGTAGGACGGTTATTCCATCGCCGTATCATTTGAGGCTTTGAAGAGGCAACGACTTGGTCCTACTTGGGCATTTTAATGCTAACAGCTCCTAGTTTTGTGAACCGATGAAAGAATTCATCGAAACGAGTGTACAGGAGGAGATATTTAATTAGGAGATAATTTAAGGTACAGGAACATACCAACTATTCAGGTCCTTAAAGTTTCATTCATGTTGTAAGATGGGCTTTTTGAGATGGTAAGAAGACTTCCACTTGTTGTCAAGTTTACAAGAAACTATAAAGCTCCCATTGAAACTTTGCGGCTGCCATTCTGAACTGTCTTCAAAGTTTTCCGCAGCAATATAACTTAATTAACAGGATATTGCAAGACTATTGTCACTTAGTCGTTGCGATATCGACTAATGGAAACAAATTACCTTGTCCGGTGATTGCGTGCAGTCGGGAGGACCGAAGTTAGATAGGCCAAGTGCTCGCCGTATTAAGTTGCAACTTCAACACTCGGCCCCAACCACAGCTTCCTTACTAAACGTACGAGGTGAGGCCACAGTAACATTTGTTTATTTGTGTTTTTTTTACCCACAAGGCTGATGTCTTTTCGTGGAACCCGCCTTGTTGCCTATCCGCAACATCTTCTAGGTGGGCGTTTATAGCATCACGCAGTCAAAAACTCGGGCAGTCACCCATCCCAGTATTGACCGCGCACGAGGAGAACCGGGGTGGTCGACGCGGCTACCCGTTGCTCTTACAAGAGCGTACAAGAGCAGTGCTCGCGTCTGAGCTTACATTCTTCTATCATCAATTTGTTTCTGTCTCATTTTAACCGCCCTATCTATACAAACGTACTTGATAAGACCGCTATATTATCGCCCGAACGCAACAACCTGTATCACGGTCGAGTACGCTCGAGTATAAAAACAGAAAAAAATAAAAATAAAAAACCCGAAACCTGTAAAGCGCATATTTAAAAGAAAAACAATATGATAATATAGGTAGCAGTCGTATCACATACGTTTGCATAGGTAGGGCGGTTAAAGACGTTTTACTTCAAAAACCAAAACTTTATTTCATATTAATAAATTCTCCACTTCTTTTTCTGAAGATTTAAACTCGAGATTAAAAACAGATATTTTTAGGGTCATACTGCATCTGGAGACAAAAAGTAAATATATTACGTATTTTTGTCACAAATTGATGTGACATACCTACGTCAAAAGTAAGAAATTAATGTAAATTTCGAGATTAATGTAATTATACGGTTTTTTCGACTTTTCCGACTTTCGACTTTTTTGACTTTTTCGACTCTTTTGACTTTTTCGATTTTTTCGACTTTTCGACTTTTTGAAATTTTACACAATCGCACGGAATGAATAAGTTATGGATGGCGCAGCTGTCAAACAATAGGACCGCCGCGAACGCCATCTATTGAAAGTGGCCTATTACGTAAAATGACCAATTTAGATGTTAACACATTCTCTGCCGACACAACCTGTATAATATGATTTATTAACTGTAGGCGGTTGGAGTGTCGGGAAAAGGCGAGTAAAAACGTGGCACTGCACTGGGAAAAGTGAGAAAACACGCGATAATCGCCCCATTCAAAGGCGGCCAGGCATGCATAAAAGCGTCAACAAAAGTCGCCATCAGATAAAGCCGCGATTACAGAGATGCTGCGGTTTCGGCGCACCGGACCGCTAACAAAGTGCACAGTGCGCGGCTTGGCAGAGGTGCTGCTGGCGAACGCGCTCGACTGGATCGTTCATCGCGATGGAACTGGCGAATCCGCGATGGGGCGGTCGTGTTCGTTTGATTCAGGGCGTGGCTGCAATTTGGCTTTAGATACTATAATATGTAACGTATATAATAAACATGTTAGAAATGAATAAAATCTTGATCACGGTGAAGGCCGCAGTCCCTGACTTTAAAGTTACCTGATTAGGTGCCTGACTTTTAAGTTACCGGCATTCTTGAAGGGAGTGAATCGATACGAGCAATCAAGCAACTTTTGATAAACAAAAGGGAGAAAAAACAAAAAAAACTGAATAGTATAAAAAGTATCGTGCACGATGCGCCATCTAGCGGTAGGTAAAATATCGCTAATATTGTATATTGCTGATATTTTCTAACGCTAGATGGCGCAGCGCGCTCAACGTTTCTCAATATTTTTTTGAAAAGATAAGACAAATTTGTCAAAATAAAATGATGAAAAAAATATATTTCTTTTTGTTTTTCCCAAATTTTTTCATCATAAGTTGCTTAATTGCTTGTACTGATTCACCACCTTCAAGGATGCCGGTAACGTACAAATCACCCTGTACGGACGACAGTACCATTGTTATTATTGAATATTATGAATTTATAGGTACATGGATCCAGAAATTTGAAAAGATAAAATGTTTCTTTGACTGAGGAAAAAGGTAAGAAGTTCCGCCCCCCCCCCCCCCCTCCCCCCACTCCCACCTTTCTTTTGTACCGTTTCTTTGAACTACCTTTCTTTTGTACTGCAGACGTCTTTTTTAGAGAATTAAAGCCCTGAGAACCCCTAAACTTGCCAATGCGCTTGTAAGGAACGTTGCGTTTTATTTTGGTGCTTATCTGTATTTATATAAATCAATATGCTAGCTAGACAGTATTATTCGTAAAAAAAAAGATTATTTCATTTTAGAAGTTAATATGAACATATTTCACTCATAATAAAATAAATCTTATGTTTCTTTTTTGCAGGTAAGTGTTAACTCCTTACTATGGTCGGAAAAAATGCTGGTCGCTCGAGCCAAAATGTTTGGGTTTGTATATGTAAATTTATACACGTTTTTATGTCATGTCAATATTTACAACATTAGCGGATCTCTTAGTTCAATGGGACGATTTATGAGGCCACAATAAGGTTTCTGCCATTTTAAATGAAAACTTCGGTTACAAACAAAATACTTAGTCTAATATTCTGAAAATATTGATTAAACTGACGATGAGTCGGTTCATATGAAATCGGAGACTATCGCGGTTGTTTGACATTATAAATAAGATAAGAAACGAATTTACCGCGTGAAGTTTGTAACACCCGGCGTTTCGGCGACGTTGCAGCCGCCGTTGTCTAGGGTAGACTAAAAGAGCTGTCAATCCGTTGTTTCGCGGGTAGGCCGCATACCGCTGCCGCCACTGCGTAGATTATAACGGTGGGGGGGGGGGGGGGTGGCGGGCGGGCTCGGCGCGCGCGAATTTCGAAAATCCGTCGTGCATACAACACTCACTGTATACTGTCCTACGTCCTTGCGTTCGGTGTTCGGCGATGGGGTCATTTTAAGAAGAGAGTTCCACGTACATAGAAGAGAGTTGTAACCGGCGGCTCTATTGAAGTTCGGGGTTCTTCTTATTTTTCAATGGCTTCCTGGATCATGCGAAGAAAGTAGAATTTTTCTTTTTACAACACAATGAAGTTTTGAAACTGCAGCCAGTGGTTACTTCCGCTATCCGATATATGTTCGCAAATCGCAGATTTTTCTCGCTGAACGTTTATAACAGCTTTAATGTGTTCTATCAGTCGAGCGGCTATGGGCTGTTTCATGTGTCCAACGTAAGCTAAACCACAGCTGCATTCGACTTTATACACACCCGGGGTTAGCATAAAAACGATCTTCAAGCCGATAAAATATAACTCGATTTTTGAGGCCTGTAAAGAATGTAATACCACTGCAAACCTCGAGTGTATATCAAATCGTGTATATCGAATCGTTTTTCAAATCAGTCACCACTGACCTAATCTCGATAGTGAACGTTTTCGTGCAGCTTGGGCCACAAGATCCATTTTGTTCTCGGATCGGCTCAACTCACGATTCAGCTCCTATTCAGAAACCTCCTCGAGTGGAAGGCTACCCCGAGCTATCACTCCCGTGTCTCAGGCCTCAGAGCTGGTGGACCGGTTTCTCCCGGCGGGATTGCATCCCGGCTCCACTGGACGGTTTGCGAACCGGTCGGCGAAGTCAATCGGCTGTGCATTCTGACTAATTTCTGAAGGGGTCTGGAGACTATGGTTAATATACTGTTTCCTAAGCAGCGGGGTGGATGTTGACCTGTTGTCATGCCACTCTTGAAATGACCTTGGGCCACTCGATCCCGTGTGGCACTACGGGCAAAGAACGCCCAGGTCCGCGATAAATTCAAACTGAATTACCGCTGCGATACAACAGGTAGAGGTCGTGTAGGCGACTTCGGACCCGTAACCAGTCGGGAGGATGGAGGTATCCTGAAGATTAATTCCAGACGGAGATATCCTGTCAAAACTGGTAGTCAGGGGGCGAGGCTACCCGCTGGCTACCTTTCCCGGTGCCTCGCCGTAAGCCGTTCGCCTCTGACGGGCAGGTGGCGGAGCTTGACGGTGGATTGTTTTGTCCTAAGTCTTCTGCGCTCACCTCACGGGAGAGAACGTTACATTTCGTTAAAACTTCCTGAGGTGACGGGTTCGCCCGTTGTAGTTGACAACCCAAGTTGACCGAATCTCGAAATTTGATTAACTGACGCTAAACTATAATAGACATACAACTCATTGAACAATCGAGTCGTAAATTATACCAGACTTCGTATACGACACCGCGATGGTGCGTTTTGTTTGGGGGTACAAGTCAGCACAGCACGGTCGGGTAATATTTCCAGCGTAACGACCGCACGATTATGACAGTTCTCGCTCGGGGTAGTGTTTTATTAACCCGGAGAATCACTTGCTTGGATGCCGTACGAAAATCCAAACGTGGCGCAGCACTAACCCGCACTGAATATAAGCCATATTAACCCTGCATTACTAGCCATAGATAAATTCACCTGATTTGAAAATAACAAGGCAAAACAAGATCATGCAGCTTAAACGATATATGTTTTTATTTCTAGGAAATATATTAATTCTAGCATAATTCGTTGTTATGGTGGAAAAAGCGACGATGTCCCATTAAAAATATTCTAAGATAATTGCCGCTAAAAGAAATTTCCATAGTTGGGGCAATTACACAAGCTTCATTTGATTTTCTTTAGATGACACTAAAACGAAATAATAAAACTAAATAAGCCAAATACAAACCATTGCCCTAATTAAAAGAACACTTGGAGATGTCGACTACAACGAGCGAACCCGTCACCCCAGGAAATTGTAACGATAGTGGTCGTTTTGTCTCCCTTGAGGTGAGCGTAGAAGACTTAGGGACGATACAAACCTAGCGTCCAGCAAAGCCAACAAACCCGCTAGTCCAACGCCTTACGGCGAGGCACTAGGAAGGTGACCCAGCGGGCTACCTCGCTCCCTGGCTACCAGTTTTGGCAGGATATCTAAGCTTACGTTTGGTATACGTGGCAAAGTGGTACATCAAACTTGGCAATTGGGTACGAAATTACCCATTGTCCTTTTGGATTTGATCACATTTTCATTACTATTACAATCGATTGTTTTGTATACACCCATATTGCGGTCAGCTGCAGAAATTGCTATTAGGAAAACAGTATTTAATACATTCCGTCTAATAATAGTACAAAATCATATTCTGAATTCGTAAAATTCTTAAAGTTATACTATAAGCTAAGAAAACTCCTTTTACTGCATTTTACCTACACGGTTAGTAATCTATTTTTCTGAGCTGATTTTATCTACATTTTACCTAAGTTTTTCTACATGGTTAGTAACCTATGATTGCGTTAGTAAAATCGCAATCATATTCCAAACGTTAGCTGTTTTCGTGACGATTCCTAAAATTACGACTCTTGCAAGTAACAATCGCGTTCCGTTTATTTGCACATGATGTGGATCCGAGCGGATTTATTTAGTCAGAAAAATGTGGTTTTAGCCGTAATCGAAGGGACTTCAAAAAAACCTATTCATATCTACCATTTTCTGAATTTGAAAAAAAAAATACGTGTGGCACTCGGGGACTGCCGCGGTAAAGCTATTGCATAGCATTTTTAACAACTTATGCAATTATAATTATTTATTTATTTTATTTTTTCTGATATCAGATATCTGCGCTCTATCGGAAAACGTTGAAATTATTCCGAATCATTTGCGGCTGCGGTAGCAAATGATTCGGAATAATTTAAACGTCTTCCGATAGAGCGCAGAGCACGATTTTTTTGTTCGATAAAGCAAAAAAACCGGATTATTCGAAAAAATCGTAGATAAAAAGACAGATAATTAAATTATCTTTAAAATGGTGCAGGTTTCATAATAATACACCAGATAGTATTTGCGTAGTAGTCGTTTTTGTGTTCGGTTAGACCTAATTTTACAAATTAATTACACTATGTAATATAAACAAAATCTAAAATATTCAAAGCTAAGAATATTAGAAAGATATTCTTGTTTAACATATATTTTTTTCGAATCGTAAGCAGTACTCGTTTAGACGTAATTATCAGTTTAAAATCATTAATTTTCGTTAAGAAATTTCTTCATTCGGTCGCCGCGCTCTAGGCCCGCGATAAAAGCTATGCAATAGCTTAAAAAAGTATTAGGCTAAAATAATTAATAGCATATTGTGTTTGTCAATCGGAATGCTGGCATTTGTCTCACGCATCTACAAACCTTTCTCCAAAATTGCTCACTGATAATGCTGTGTTTTGCTTATGCTCATAGCTTTCTTGAATATGCATTATTATTATAGTAAGCTCAATACAAAACCTAATAAAAATGCATTGAAAATATTTAAAAGATTATTGTTTTTGTCAAAGAATTGACTATTATAACATTGACACTCTCGAAGATCGACTTCAACAGGCATCTCGTATGTGGCTAATTCTGAACCGTTTCGACAGCGTCCGACATGATAGTATGACTGCGGATGGACAAGCACGCGAATCGTGTGTTATGTTAAAATAATCGGTTGTGTCACTCCAAGACTTTACCGGCAAGCAGACCTCCCCTCCCTCGCGCCAATCCAAGGATGCCTTCAAGGATGCCGGGTAATTAAAAGTCATTATGTATGTAGCAAGGCTTAGCGACTTAGTGAGGTGGTCATGCCATGTATGCCTTTAGGCCGTGCACGCCACTGCAAGGAAAATTAGCCGTTTGGTTGATTTCCTGGTCGGTGCGCAAACGCCTCCCACCTATAGATTGGTGTAAAAAATCGTTTAGGTATATGTGATTCACATCACAAGTAGGCTGGGTGACTGACCGCTTCCGAACGGACGTATTATTTATGTACATATGCCAGAAATCAGTAATGAGTCAGCCGTTAATTTGTGTTTTAAATTTTATATGAAACGTTAACACTGTTGTAAAACACAAAAACCATTGAGGAATTTTCTACAAAATCAAAATACGAAATTAAAATGAAATGGTTTTTATGGGGACGACAAAGAGACAAGAGATAAGACAACGTAAAAAAAACATAACTGCAGTCGACTCAATTAAAGGGTTACCGGGAAGAACAATCAAAGTCAGTTTTACTTTTTAGGATTAGATACTTTTTTTATATGGTTCGTTCGTTAACGTGTCCGAGTCAATCCAAAAATATGCGTACTGGGTGGCCTTGTCGTTTGCATCTTGTAGAGCCTGGCGTGTGATAGAGATTGTCAGTTGCGGGTAGGATCGGAGGTGGTCTTCATCCTGCAGCGTTCTACAGATGCATATTGGGTTCTCGGTATAGCCCCAGCAAACGAGATTAGCTCGAGATCTTGTCGCACCCACCCTTTGTCTGTTCAGACTGCGCCAGGTGGTGAAGTATAGATGGGACCCCGGTGCTATCTGCTCCTAAACACCCTTGTCAAGTAAAGCTCTCCATTAACCCGCCGGACGCCAACTGCTAATAGCAAATCTACCATTTTGCGTCGTTTAACAGATCCGCGCGTTACCGTTTCGGCCGGCACCCATATATATTATATAAATATATAATGTACATAACTAACAAGATTAATTACTAGGTAACAAGAGGGAATTCATAAAAAAGCGATTTTGTAAATGTTTATTTATAAAATCGTCCAAAAAGTTACGGCCAGTTTTTTGCGCGAAGGCTGGCTTTCGACCGGTTAAGTAAGGCGATTCGTGATTGATTGCCATGGAGTAGTTTTTTTGTTCGGCTCATGAACGACTTTTGCGATTTTATGGGGTATACTATATTAAACTAAAATGTATTTTTTTTTCGGAAACTCAACTATATTTAGTTAACATATAACATATATTTTGTTCTCACTCGAACAAATTATGCCTAAAAGGTTCTATATTAAGTTAGTATTTTTTTTAAATGAAATTACCAAAAAAATAAAAATTGACTGATCGTTCTTTCCCGTAACTTTTCAATTATAAATCGTTTTATTTGTAATTGGATGTAACATATACATGTTTAATATTATTATTAGATTAAGGCCATTTAGTCTGACCATATCCACCCGTTAATGTGAAAAAGGTCTCAATGTGCCAATGACTGTTTAGCCAAATTGCAAATCGTTGTATGTAGCATGCACAAGTTGAACCTGGCTTCCCGCGTTTACCAGCATTTACTGACCCCATACAAGGCAGCTCTATTCTCTCGTCGCGGCTTACCCACTGGCTGGGCCAACTTGACTCATTCGCCTGCGGGAGCCGCGAGCAAACTACTTTGGTGGCACAACACCTTCGGGGTGGATAGCGGTATTTGCGGATATGCGAGAAGTTTTCCTTGTTATTTTGCGGCTATAAAAACATAACAAGTTTATTTTTTACCTCGAAAAAGCGAGCATCGTGGAGGTAGCGTTGATATGTACAAACCATTTAATAATGTATACAAGAAAATCTATCGATGCTCTAATCAATTCATAGAATAAAATAACTATATTGTGCTATAAAAACATTACTTAATGAATATTACACTGTTTTTTTTATAAAACCAGTGTAATATTTTTTTTATAAAAAGACAAATTATGCACAAATGGCGGACTTATTGCTAGCGATATCTTACGGTCAACCATTCATCGCACAATGCGTGAAACAAATACTACTTGAGTCTATTTAAAGTTCGGTTAAGTACGAAATACTTTCCGTTGTCAAAGTAAACTGGTTCTAGAACTGATTTTGCTGGCAGCCAGATAATAAAGTGCTATAAATAAATAATCCAAGACAAAAAAAAAACAATGAAAAAATGAAAACATTATTATTTTGCCAAAATCAAAATGGTTTGATTCCTGGCTAAAATATGACGCCCGGCAAAATATCCACAAATTAATATACCGAGACAATTATCCCTGACATTTCTTATTATTATTATTATTTTCTTTGACTTTTTTTATTTTTATTTATTACTATTACTTATTCATAAAGTTTGCTGACTATTGTTTGATATCATTTGACATTTTATTTTATTTTTATTTTATTAACACGATTATTTATTTTTGTGTTTTATTTCCTATTGTGATCATTAGTTAGTGATTATTAGTTATAATTTGTAATGGTGACGGGAATATATATATATTTGTTTTCCTTTTTATTTTTTTATTTTTTATTCATTGCCGAATATATGTGATATAAAAACTAGAGAGCTAGCTGCCCTGGAACAAGTCCTGGCACTTAGTTGGGCAGCAGCAGTACTTAAATGCTAATGCTCATATCGGCCGTGTTTAATTTTAATTTTAATTTTAATTATATATATTTTTTTTATTGATATGATTATTAGTGATACTTGTGCACTTGTAAATGAATTGTTAAATTAAATAAATAAATAAATAAATAAATAAATTTTCTTGTATTGGATAATTTTATAAAATAAAATAAAAAACGTACTTCCCTAGAACCTGATCTTCAGGGTAGCGCCAAAACATCACACCGAATAATCAAAATATATGTATTATACAAATGTTTCATCTACAACTGCTGTTATACAAATAGCTAGGCAATGGTCCAAAATTTCGTGTGGTTTTTAAAGTTTTATTTAATGGTCTACATCTTGTAATACGCGAAGAAATATCAATAAAAACTAGACTTAAATATAGACTTAAACTAGACTTTAACAAAATGACTTTAAGTAACATATCCTCGCTCTATATGTGAGACCTCGTACAGTACCGTGCGAATTAATTGGAAAAAAGAGTATTTTTCTTCGAGAAGTGCCTTATTGGACACAACAAGCATACAATAACAGTACTGTTAGTATAGATTGTTAGTTTTAATTTATTGGTCTGAATTTGAATTCTGACCAATATATTGACATATTATCAAACCATATGATACCGGAGCTCCACAAGGTTTATCCTTTCAACGAGGGAATTTTTCAACAGCATCTCGCCCCATGCCATTCTTCGAAAAAAGAGAAAAAAAAAATCACACAGAACCAAATTGCTCTACTTGAATGGCCCGGAAACTCCCCCAAGCTCAATCCGATCGAAAACCTCTGGGCCATTTGCAAAAATACGGCTCTCCAAGATGAATTGTACAACGAAAACCAAGATGATCAGTGCAGTATTTCAAGTCTGGTTTCACGATAATAAACTAAAAGGAAGCTGTCAAAACCTGATAAATTCTATGCCTACAAGAGTGAACGGTGTTACAACACAAAAGGAGGATACGTTATTTATTAAAACTAACAATCTAAACTACCAGTACTGTTTTTGTATGTTTATGTCCAATAAAGCACTTTTCGAAGAAAAATATTTGTTCCAATTAATTCGCACGGTACAGTACATGCCAATAAGCAAACTTTTCAAGGAATGAAAAAACTAAATAGCTTCGTTCACGAGATGTTTCTTAATTTGCTTAAATAAGACAAAATTTAAAAAGAAAACATGTTAGTTGACTGTACTAACGATTGAAACTATCAAAGAGTTTAGTTGTTCGCGAGGAAGCACTACTAAGCACGTAAGAGGTTCGAGTATCAGCAGATAAAAACATCAACTCATGCCTACTACGAGATGCCAATGTAAATCTGCGATTTTGATTATAATTATTATTTTGTTTTTCTGATTTACTTTTATTATAATGAATAAAAATCATGTAATATTAATATTATAGTAACTAATTTAACATTACAAACTTACCAAAGAAGTAAAAAAAAAACAATCTGTTACCATAACAGGGATATATGCAAAACGAAGTGTTATACATTATCACCATAAATGGTACAACATAATTCTGACATTAAATATATTTCTATTTCTGTTTGTCAATGTATGTAGGTAGGTGTATTTTCTCTTTGTCATTTTTCAAGCACGACGCATATCACGTTACTGTACGGAGTATACAAAGTGCAATAACAAATATCCGACTCGCTCGATCTTCCTAGGAATATTCTCGCCAGGAACAAGTGGCAATTCCCTCCGAAATTCAATCCATTATATCCTCGTTTACGTATTCAATGTTTTCCCGTATTGAGTTATCCAAAAATTTCGCAAAGCGGGTGGGGAAAAGAGAGAGAACCAGAGCCATTTTCATACATTATTTTACCGCCTTCGCTTCGCCAGCTCCCAAAACGGCAATATATTAGTTTCTTTACTTACTTTGTTGTTTCGTTGCTTCATATCTCTTACTCCAGCAGTTGCATAAATTATAATGCCCTAAATATGACTTACAGTTAGTATTTTACGATTCTGATAGAAAACGCTTTATAATAATGAGTATTTACTCCTCTGAAATCCATCGTACTTTATCCTTCCCCCACAAGTAGTCGTAGAAATATCTTTATTATTTTTATTTTTTTTTAAACGTTATGGCATATTAACAGGCCTAAGGCACTTCTCATGAGAGTGATATTAGCCTACTTACAATAGTCAATAATAGTCAATAGTCTTTTATTCATCCAAACTTGCAAATACATGAATATGTCATAATCCTAATTGTTTAAAACATAATAATCAAAATATAAATGTAACAAATATTTTTTTAATCGGTAAAAATGATACTAAAAATAACCAAAAGTCAGGCAAAACAAAAGATAGAAGCTCAATAATGTCATCCGTAAAACGGCAATAATTTTAATGTATAATTAAATATTACTACGAGTTTTACCTCGTATGTTTTAACATAAGAATAATAGAGGTATCTTAGAGATATAATATTATATTTCATAATAAATATGTACCTATATTAAAAATATTGTAATAATTTTTTGAGGTCGTCTATCTTATAAATAGCAAGTGTGATGATCCAGTGTTTAACTCTACATTCGATTAATTTTGGATTTTAATCTCAATATTATCATTGGAAGGTTATTGAAGAGTTTAAAGGCCGAATACACAAATGACTTTTAGATCATAGTCATCAAACGGACTTTAGGGAGGGATATATCGGCTTTGCTACGAGTGTCGTGATCATGTACGTGCATGTTAAGCGTACACTCGTGTATGTTGTTTTTAGCATACACTAAACAACTGAGTATATATTCTGATGCCTTAGTAAGAACTTAGTATTTCTTGAAAAGAGGCGCGCAATGTGTGTCCCTCCGTATTCCGGCTATCGTCCTTATCGCCTGGTTTTGGACGACGAATGCTCGGCTACTGTCCGTGGTATTCCCCCAAAAAGGGATTGCATACGACAGCCTCGAATGGAAACATGCGTGATACGAGCTCAAAGCCGCACTCTCCCGCTGAGAAATTTAATTCTTCGGACAGCAAGTTCTTCAGATAGAAATGATTTAATTCTTCGGATACAAGTGATTCAGCTTTAAATTATAGAATATATAAATATATTTTACTATAATTGCTCGTATATGCTTATGGATAAGTAGTCATTTACCCAAGGTACGATGTAGTGATACATTTATACCGCAATATGTTTTAGGTAGCATTATTTAAATATGTTCGCTATACGTTCTATGTATTCGTCTTGAATATATTGATGGACGAATTTCGGTAAAATTGCTCAAAAAGGTTTTTCGTGAGAGAATCATAATATTACTATAAAGATATAAAATCAAAAGCCTTACGGTAACCTAATGTTCAACGATTTACTAGAATTTATACTAAAATTGAGGAAAAAATCAGTTTGTTGGTTTTGCGGAATACTTATATTTTGCTGAAAAAATAATGAATTTTACCGAAAAATTTCAACCACTATAAAAATTTCAACAACTTTGATAATTTAATTTAAATTAAATTTAAATACATGAAAGTCTACCTTAGTACAGGCACCACTCCAGCAAGATAGATTTTAAACTTTTTAATTTACTATTTTTAATGTGTGTGAAATAATAAATAAATAATATTAAAATAATTCAATATGGACATCTGAGATCATAATGACTAATAAATATTTAAGCTGTTTTTTTTACTCAATATTTTCTCCGGGCTAAATCTCTCGTAACGAATTAAAGTGTACTTGAGTAGAGACATCGATCAGGTTTCGTCTTACCAATACTCTTGTTTTGCCTAAACTCACATTTCGTGAGTTTAGGCAAGTATCGCACAAGTATCGCAAACTCACAAGTATCGCAAAAACCTAAAACTGTCTGGAAACGAAATCTTGGTGAGCGTTGACGCCGTCTCCCCGAAAATTCGCTTATTTCGGTGGTGAGAATCAAACTTGAGGTCTGCGGACCTCGAGATCTGTTACGCTGACATTTTTCAACATTTTCTGCCACTCCGCTAAGGACGAAGAAGCCACGGCATATATTTATCTTTTTCTATAATATATTGACTTTTGATTAAAATAGTAGGGACTATAATATATTTTAAATAAATTGTATAGTTATGTCATAATAACAAGTAAATATATTAAAAAGAAGAAAAAAAACACGACTGCCGTTACAGAAAGTGATCTATTTGTGGTTTGTTGTATTTATCCATATAGATATATGTATATATAAAATCGAAGACTATCGCGGTTGTTTGACATTATAAATAGGATAGAAAACGAATTTACCGCGTGAAATTTGTAGGACCCGACGTTCTACCCTAGACTGACAGTCTACCCTAGACAACGGCGGCTGCAACGTCACCGAAACGTCGGGTCCTACAAATTTCACGCGGTAAATTCGTTTTCTATCCTATTTATAATAGATATATGTATATTTCCAGAATGTACTCACTCAAACCTGTCATTTGACACTAATCACGATATATTTTTGTTAATTTAATGACATTTGGATATGTATTTAACTACTTACATGATATTTAGACAATTAAGATGACACTAGGGATGACATAACGGTTCTTACAATACCACACACCAATCGGTCCAAGCGTTTAGAAGTTATGGTAGAATAAAGAAACGGAAACATATATAGATAAACCCTAAACACATTGCACTTCTTTTTTGTTGGGCAGTCGTGTAAAAATGGCAGTTTATGCCAAAATAAGAGCCATTTTTTAAGCATCATATGAATGAAACCAAGCATCTTCTAATTTAACAAGGTTTTCAAAAAATCTATGTATTTCCTATACAAAAATATATCTCCTTCGAATAATTCTGAGGACCACCCACCCTTGTGATTACCTAATGAGAAGAGAATAAAGAGTATTTATTTCCATTACAATATTTACAATTGTGTAAGAATGACCAGGTATAAAAAAGTAATCTTAAATTATCATAGTTACTAAATTTAACAAGAAATGATATACAGTTTTACACAACGTTGAACGCGTTATAATTGTGTATTTATGTAAAATAATACAATCGCATTCATTAAGCTAAACGGTTACGGCATCGGCTAACTGTAGTAATTATTAGGGAAATCTAATCACAGCATCCCAAGTGACCATCATCATCTCTGCCACCTGTCATCGACTGTTGTATCTGTCATCCTCTACGCCGTACGAGAAACAGAGACAGATCGACGCCACCGAGTCCTTGCTTGTAGCGCCGTCTCTCTTTCGCGCCGGCATCGATTGGCGCGCGTTCGCTCTCATGAAACAGTGTTGCCAATCACAATGAAGATTCGGGCGCAAGAGCCTTATGAGAGACTTGTAGAGCAGTCGCGAACTCTGCAATTGGCTAGTTTTCTAATAAACATTCAGCAAAATAATCAAACATCAATAAGCCAAAAATGGTGACATGAAATCGGCAAAGTAGCTCGAAAAGTAGGTACCGTCATAAACTAACATCAGTAGCACATCTCGAACCCGTTATCGTAATAAGTACCTACGCTTCGCCGAACCACCAGGGTTGCCAAAACAAATACACAATTGATAAGTTGTGATCCCATTAAAGCAGAAATGCAAGTCTTTATAATTATTGTGTACCTTTATGTATTTTTAATTTATAGATCAAGAGTCGGTTCCCAAAATTGTACTGTAACAGAATATATGACTTAGTGCTGACTTTGTGTGACAGCATTTATCAATTGTTGCATGTGTTCAAAATACCTACATTTTAGTAAGTTAAAGTAGGTACTTAACAAAAACGCATCTACCTACCTACCTACCTACGGACTTACATGCCTCTGCACCTACTTATCTAAACACATACTTACCTACGCAAATGTACCTATAAACGTTACCTCGTAAATGTAATTTGGTAACGTAAATGTAAATACTCATAAATATAATTTTTGATAGGTTACATTACAGCCTGTAATGAAAACATTCCACTTTTGTATACTTAGCTGTCGCTAGACAGCCCTGACTAGCTAGCACCGAGGCGCCCGAGAATCTATGCAGTGGTAGCGTACGGACAACGGGCGCTTGTATGAGTGCGAAATCAGTGCGTACTATGGAGATGTTATACTGTTCTTATTTTACTATGGTACCGTATGAGTTAAGTGTATATCTGCTGCAAAGACGCGTCGATGCTTGCATTGCTACTATAATTTTCCTTTTGGATAAAATAACGGAATTGCATTTTAGTTCTACGATCAAATGCGAATAATTGTGGTGTACAACTAATCCTCTACAACTTTTTCTTTATAAATTTTCTTAAAAAATAAGATATTAAAAGTTAGGAGGCAGAGTTTGCCTTAAAAAAAGTAGGAAAATGCACAAATTTACGCAGGCTTTTTTTATGCAGGTTGATGTTTTACCTACTGACACATTGTAGTAGGTACGTCAAATTTTTACCAAAATCCGACGGACCGGACGAACCGGGCGGACCGGACGCAAACCTGAAGTTGACAGCTGTCGATAATATCAATCGCAACGTTTAATCTTCAATCGTGACTAACGATTGAAACTACTCAATCGTTAGTCGATTTGACAATTAACCAAATCAATCGTTAGTCGTCAATCGTCAATCGTTAGGCGACTAAATTTTGCCCAACTGTGGATGTCACTAATTAGAAACTCATCCTGTATATAAAGATATTTGGTCTTTTATTTGTAGAAAGACTTAAAAATATACAAAAGTATGGCAGCACCGTCTTTAGAGCGGTTGTCTCGTTGTCGCGTCGTAGCCCAGTCGTAGCGATCTCGCTAGTGCTACGCCAGTCGAGCGCCAAACGCCGACGGCGTAGAATGCGGCTACGGCCTACGCTCGCTCCGTGGCGAGCCTTCGCGGACTACGGCTTCGTCCGTGTGTCAGCTGAGGCGGCCTTGACTCGCATTTAGCCAACCAATTAATGACCACTTACAAAATATTATCATAGTGTACATTATTTTTAGTCGCTTCTTGAGCAGGGTAGAATATATTTTATCACATTACTAAATTACTAAATTTATCTAAAAAAATATTGACGTTGGTCGGTTTCGAGATATTTATCGTAGCTGGAAGCATATCATACAGTAAGCAGATCAATTAAAAAGTGAGCCGATGTGAAGTGCTGTACGCGATGCGTTTGGAATTACGGTGGAAGGTCAGGATCCAGGGTCGAGTCAGTGGCTGTTCAGCCAATCAACGATGCAGAAGAGGACCGTGGCCAGCTCGTTGATATGTTCTCGGAGTTGTGTCGCGAGACGCTGCGAAGGGCCTGCGCCGCTATTGGATACTGCCGGGACAGAGATGGTAATATTTTTTGTCATTTATGATTGGCATACGGATCTTTGTCTACAAGAAATCGGCTTCTTAAGGGTCGGCATAATAATAAGCCCGAAAACTGTCACTTACTAGGATCTCAATGAGGACTATACATATTCATATTTATCAAGTTTTGGGAAATTAAAAAAAATTTTTTTTAAAAATAAAGGTGAGTAGAAAAAGAGTAACATCGAGTGAAAAATATTTAACCGCTTTACCTTTGGGTTATTATTCAAAACGTAGGTAAGTAAATCCTTTTTTTTAAATTAGATTTCTCAATAACAATACTTGCTTAAAATAAACCAGACAAAATATATAGCGTTTAATATAAGCGGTTATTATGTACCGGTTTTATATAAATTAGTACATATATATTTTTAAAATTATTTGCAATATAATAATATAGCGAACGTATCACGTACGTTTGTATAGGTAGGTAGGGCGTTTAAAGTACGTAATTTTTTCAACCTGCGACCACTGCCAATTAAATCCTTTTTAGATCCTAAATTACGATATACAATTTTAAATATCTTTTTTTTTCTCTTTTTTATTCAGAATTTATTGTACATTTATTTCTAATATATGATATTTTTAAAGTCTTTTTTATTTTTTTGCCTACTGAATAGTTATTATTTTAAAATAATTTACTATCTCGATATATGTCTATTGTTTTATATTAATAACACTAGCCAACAAAATTAAACTTTTTTTTGTAACATTGATGAAAACAGTTCATCTTTATTTTTTCAAGGGTGCTGAACGAGGAAATAATAATGAAAATTCAAGTTTAGCTCTTGTTTTTGGGTTGGATGTATTTACCTTGTAGCTCTCCCTCGGAGTAAGGTCACTCATGGCGGAATCGCTTTGCCTGCCTTTTGTATTTTGTTTGCTAGTGATTCCCGGATGAGCGTCCAGCAATAATCTGCTGATTCACTCCACTTTCCCTGGTATCTTTCTTCAATATCCGAAATTTCTTAGTGGAAGCGTTTCGCCATGTTCGTTGCTAAAAGCACCACAGTTTTCGGGAAAAAAGACCAAGTATGAATGTAAGAAGTGTAACTTTAAAGACATGGTTTACCCCAGTCTATCGTAGCACTGCAGAAGATTTTCTCAAGGGAAGGTTCAAAGGAAATACTTATCATTAACTGATACGAACCCTCCCCCCCCCCCCCCCCCCCCCATCCTATATCGTAAACGCTAATCAGAGATTTCGTTTTCGTTTTCGAGATCAGCGTGGTCGATTTAGTACAGAACAACTGACTTTTTGTAATATATTTTTTTATACAGGTTGAGTTTGTATTAACTGCCATCCTTGAAAAACGTGAATCAGTACGAGCAAAACAGCAACTTTTCATTAAAAAATGTGGAAAAATAAAATAAAAAACTTTTTTTTCAAAATTATTTTTTGTTTTTTTTTTAATTGTTTTTTTTTTCTTCTGAAAAATACAGTAAAACCGAATATCGAATTTTAGGGGGTCCTAGTAAATGTTCGATATAAGCGGGTAACGTCTATTTTTGCTTGTAAAGGCCAGAAAATCTGTAAAGATCTTGGAAATAAAAGTCTTTTCACTACTAGCCTCACAGTCTCTCAATAGAGGGCACTAATATTACGGATGAAATGAGTTTTTAATAATTAATATGATCAAATACAAACACATTTTCAGATATATTTCTTGTTTCCGACTCATATCATGTTGAACTTGCAAATGTACGCGCCCTTCGCACTGTGCAAGCGCTGTGCTCTGAGCTGGGAACGCGACATCTAGTTAAAGACATCTAGTCAGGCTTAATTTTTTTTTACTTTTTAATCAAAAGTTGCTCAGTTGCTCGTACTGATTCACTTTGAAAGTTGCCGGTTAATAAAAACTCACACTGTATAAGAATGTTTTGTAACGAATACATTAATAATTTCTAGTAATGTTTTTTTTTTAATATTACTTCTAAGAATCTATTAAAACATTAGTAATAATTATTGTATTTGTTAGAGTACTGATTGTGTACCTATTTATTCTAAATATAATAAAATGAAATGTATAGATAGATAGTATTATTAGATAGATTAACATATTTCATTCAAACATAGCAGATAGAGCCTTTACAAGTATAATACATATTTAATTAAATAAGTATCCACCCTACAGTTTGTAAATTTTGAGGGCATTCTCTCGTGTAGCGAAATTATCGATCCGTGCTATTTGTTATCCATCGCAATATTACATTCATTTCAGTATCGAAGTCTGATAGGGTTTCGAAAACTCGCTCTATAGTTAATATCGTTTTGTTGCTGTATGTTTTCCACTAAGTATAAGTAACTGAGCGCGGTATGCAGATAAATATTTATTGAACTGGAATCGTTGGCGGTCGGCCATCTCTTTATTCGGATGCTGTCGTATTGTTTTGCATTTTATTTCGTCTGCCTACTGTATTTTTGCCAGTTCGGTAAAATGAACGCAAATAAAACCGGCGCTTGTTTTGTTTATTTATTGATCAAGATGTTTTGTACTATTCGTAGTTTGTTCAAAAAGTATCCAACTATACTTTTTCTCGTAAATGAAGCACAAGAAGCGCGCTTTGGTGCATGGAGATGTGTAGGGGAGACATACAGTCCCTGCTCATATTAATAGACTCACCATGTAAATTATACATTTTTCACTTTAATGCGACTGATATGTCGAAATATTCTATAATAACTGCCACTAAATAGTGTGCAATTTTGTTCTTTATTATTCTGGCAATAATGTGGTGGTATAATATGTCATATTCGTGGCAAAATTATTTATTTTGTCAGCCTAATGTCATCCCGAACCGTCTCTGTGTGTTCTGTGTAGTTTTGCAGTGTGGGATATCTAACTTCTACTGTAAGTTTAGATGTGATTTTCACGATTCTTTATATTCTAAGTGCTATTGTTAACTTATTTGAAGAAAAGTAATGCATATTTACTTGGTATAATTATATTTTTATGTGCGCTTGTTACAGAAGACCATGGCTTAAAATTTTACCCCAAAATTTTGCTTTTCTTTAGTATGGGTCATGCAAATGACGTTTCACGGGCTACATTTAACGCTGTCAAGGTTCTTTTGGCCAATTGTGATATGTCATAACTTCAAATCGCTGAGAAATGTGTGACTTCCCAGTCCACGGTCCGAAGAATAAAAGCAAAAATTGCCGCGGGAGAAATATGCCTGCATAATAGTAAAGGTCGTTGTGGTAGAAAACCTGCTGTAACACCCAAAGCCATGCGTATGCTGAGAATTATTGCAACCAATAATAGAAGGGCTACCAACAGCATCATAATAGTTATGGCTAATGAATCAGGAGTCACCGCTTCCAACTGTACAGTACGAAGACGCTTGTATGACATGGGTTTCAAGTACAGAAGACCTGTTATAAAACCAAAACTGACACCAAAAATGATTAAAACGAGACATGAGTGGGCCCTTAAACACAAAGATTAGACGGTGGAAGACTGGAGAAAGGTAATACAAGTAACATCATAATATTTCATGGTAAAATCATCAGATAAAATAAAAATATGCCTATTCATTTATATCCATCTAACATTGCAGGTTTGTTTCAGTGATGAATCGATTTTCTAAGTATTGACAGATAAGGTTCAGTTTGTAAGGAGGAAGAAGGATGAAAAATTTCATGACTGCTGCTTGATCAAAACCATCAAACACCCTCCATCAGTTATGGTTTGGTTAGTAATTTCAAGAACAGGTACAGGAAGACTTTACGTAGTCAAGGGGAAGATGCGTCAAGATGAATATAATGAGGTATTGACCAACCAACTATTGACCCAGCTGAACGAATGATTTCAAGAAGACGATCAGGCAATATTTATGCAGGATAGTGCAGCTTGTCACACGGCAAAATCTATCAAAAACTTCCTCAAAGAAAAAAATGTGCCACTATTGGAGTGGCCCGGTAACTCGCCAGACATGAATCCGATAGACAATGTTTAGGAATGTCTAAAAAAAGAAATTGGGAAGGATAACGTCACAAATAAGACTGTGTTGATCGAGAGAATAATATATCACTGGCACCATAACCCACAGATAAAGGAAATAACAGAAAGTTGCATCGACAGCATGCCTAGGAGAATCGCCGCGCTCATAGCAGCCAAGGGCTTAACTACTAAATATTGATTATTTTCTAAATGTAACCAGAATTTCGAGAAAATTCTACCGTTTCCAATACGTTAAATGATGACCATTATTAAATGAGTCTCAAAATATTACGTTTCACTTAATTTCCTCCTGTAACATCACTCTTACAATGAAAAATGCATAATTTCCATGATGAGTCTATTAATATGAGCAGGGACTGTAATTGCCTATAAAGTACAGTGGAGCGGTGTGGACTACAACGGGCGAACCCGTCTCCCCAGGTTGGTATAACGATATGTGATCATTGTTTCAGTCGTGGGATGATTAGAAGACTTAGAGACAATACATATCTACTGTCTAGCTCCGCCAACATTCCCGTCAGATACCTTACGACGCGTTACAGCGAGGCACTGACTTCCAGTATGGAAGTCCACCATATATCTCTGGAATTAACCTTCAGGATATCTCCGTCCTCCCGACTGGTTACGGGTCCGAAGTCGCTTGCGCTGCCTCTACCAGTTGTATTACAGCGGTAATTCAATGTGAGTTTATCGCGGACCTGGCTGTCCTTTGCCCGTAATGCCACTCGAAATCAGGTGGCCTATAGGTCGTTTCAAGAGTGACATAACAACTCATCATCCACCCCCGCTGCTTAGGAGACAGGATATTTCCATAGTCTCCAGACTCCTTTAGCACATGTGCAGCGTGCACAACCGATTGGCGTCGCCTAAAGGTGCGCAAACCGCCCAGTAGCGCCGGGTGGCAATTCCACCAGGAGAAACCGATCCACCAGCCGTGAGGCTTGAGACTGGAGTCCTACCCAGGGTAGCTGAATCGTGAGTTGGGCCGATCCGAGAACAAAATGGATCTTATGGCCCCAGCTGCACGGAAACATTCGCTATCGCCTATAAGGTACAGATATAATTGCCTGCAGATTGATGTAACAATAGCTCTAATCTGTGAACTCCATTCAGTTGTGCTTTTTTATCGTAATCTGCCTTTCTTTCCATCGTCTCTTTTTTTACACTGCTACCATTCGGATTTTAAATCTTTTAGTCGAGAATACTCTGATATACAAACAGGAGATATATTTTTAATCCGACAAAAATCATTGGAGGTGAATTTTAATATCAAATAGTTTTAAATTGAAATGTCTTCATTTTTTAATGAAATCGTTAATCACAAACGCATATAATCGCAGTCGAGTTGGATAACCTTGAAATAAATGCCAGTTCAAAGCGCTGTTGAATTTGCCATCATGAAACAAATAGTGCACACATGTTATAACTGACCACCTACATACTATACCGCATTTGGCATTTAGTCACGGATTATACTAAAAAGCACTTGTGCTTTTATAAAACTAATTTTGACGCACCTTATACAACAGCTGTGCATGGCGGTTTTGTCTGGCAATACCGTGATTACACTCGTGCATCAGGAAAATACAAAGAGATGTAAAATTATTTTTTTTGACCTAAAGTGCACTAATGGTATCGAATAATCGCTTTTTCGTTTATTGAATAACAAAAGAAACTTTATATAATGATACTCTGTTAATTTATTATTTAATTATTTATTTATTCTTGTGGAATGATTACAAATATCACGCTTTGTTAATAAATACAAATAATATTGGTAGTGTTTCGCTAGCCGGTTAATTGTTTCTTACAATTAACCGGCTTACAGTAATTCCTTATACGATAAAATTTCAAAATCGAGTTGAAATTAATTAAATTACTATCGAATGACATTATATTTTAGTCGCAAGTTTGATAATTATAAGCAAGAATAATGGAATATATATATATATATTGTAACGCACTTCGCGTTTTTTCCGATTTGTTTTTCCACAATTTCCTTCCACAATATTCATTCACTTTAGCGATCGATGGCGTCGTGTTCATTTTTGACAGTTCAGACTTTTTCGCGCGGCTGACCAATCAGAAGCGAGTAGTGACGCCTGCGATGATTCGATGAGAATCGTTGCCAGAAACAAAGGAGACTGTACGATGTTCGGGATATCGACCAAAAAGTGGTTAATTATTTAGTTATAGTTTTTGATTAGTCTTTTGGTCATAATTCCTAATTATTTTGTTAGCTCATAGATTTACATTCAGAATATTTTAATTATTCTCTGATGGAATTGTGGAATGTAGATTGACAGCTTTCGAAGGTCGTTGGTTCCTTACCATTTTGGATTCCGGATTTTAAATTAAGGATAGTGCAATATGGGTATTTCATCATAGTTTTCACTATAAATAAAAATCAATTTTATTATCACATGATTTTAATATTTTATTATAACGCAATTCAAATGTCGAATTTGATTTTTAAAACTCGCGCGTATCGATAAGGGGTTTCCTCGCCGGGCCCGCCAAAAGTTTGGCGGTCTACCAGCCAAAAGATAATTTGGGTCATTTCGAATCCGACTTGATTCCGAACGAGATCCCGGGGAGTCTGTGTGTGATTTAGGACTATTACCTGGTGAGTTTGCTCGATGTTAGAACTATGAAGTGACTTTTATTGGATCGTTTGATGATGTATCGGAAATCAGCGACTGGACTGAGGCGATAGTCGCTGTTCCTTTCGATGATCCGTTTTCGTCCTTGGCGCGATCATATTGTAATGAAGCCTTTCTACGGCTGCAGGGATCTCCGTGGAGGATTTTGAAAACGGCCTTATTCTAAGGTGGATTAATTCTACAGCGGCCTTATTCTGCGGTGGATTAATGCTACAGCGGCAGTTGTGATCTGCGCGGCGGATTGCCGACATTGACTACCGCCACATCGTACTACGTCCGCCTTCTCGCCCCGTCGACTGGCGTGATATTTGGGTCCTGCCCGCTTCTTCATACTTACTCCTGCCGAGTCTCGTATCGTACCAGTACGATAGTGGCGGAGTATCTTATCGTCCGCGCGCCGAGCGAGGAAGACGTCAGCGCCCTGGTGTTCGCCGTGGGAACTGCCGCTCAACGCGCGAGATTCAAACCTTTCCCCTACCTGAACCATCGATTTTATTGTATTTTAATGTTTTAATCATTTTAGTTGTAAGTTTTATCTGTATAATTGAAGCAAGAACGGAGAGCCGACCCTGAGTTCTCCCCTCTCCGCTGACTAGCGTTTTTAATTATTATTGTTTTACATCGTTTTTAAATTGTTCTATTTTATTATATTTTATATCTGATTTTCCTTTAAAGGCTTTTTATATTCTTTTATTATTTGATTTTAATTATCGTTTATCTACATTTTTGTATTTAGCTGCACAGACTTCTTCTGTGCAGAACGTAACGTCTCTTTCGTATAATAAAGAAATTCTGAAACTTTGTCGTCTTTTGTACATTTTCTATAGTTTCTATGGTTTCTATATATATAGCGAAAGTTTAAAATGTTACAATATATATATATATATATATATATATATATATATATATATATATATATATATATATATATATATATATATATATATATATATATATATATATATATATATATATATATATATATATATATATATATATATATATATATATATATATATTGTAAACTAGCTGACCCGACAGACTTGTCCTGTCCAAATTTCAATAAATTCGTCTGTATTAACTTTGTGAATTTGTAGCTATTGGAACAGTTGGCGGGGCGGTTAACAGTTTGCCAAATCTCCACCTAATCAGCGATCTTTCTGATAGTAAAATTTCGTCGCCGCGACACTTAGTGCAAACGTGACGTAGTGGACGCTCTCTGGCAGTAACCGATGCAACGGACATGCGACTGTACGGAAATTGAGTCACGTAGTGAATTTCGTACATTTCGTACATGACCTCTCTTATCTGAAGCGTAGCCCAGATATGAGACTGGCGCCTGGTTTTTAGAGTTTTTTAACGACTAGGTCATGAAAGTTCCCCCATTTCGATAAAAGGGAGTCTAAAGCGCTAAAGCAGGGAGCGCTATAAATGACAGTAATAAAAATGCTCCAGGATTGTAACTACACCACAACTATCAAACTGGCACAAACACCCCTTTACTCTCCCCCAAAAACTGGGAATGTTGATCATTAAACGGAAATGTTGAATGTTGATTGGGAAACTGGGAATGTTGATCATTAAACGAGGGCTGTTTGAAAGTTTTGATAATATAGCGTATTAGACTGTTCAGCGTCGTACTACAACGAGAGCTGTCAACTACAACGGGCGAACCCGTCACCTCAGGAAGTTTTAACCAAATGTATCGTTCTGTCTCCCGTGAGGTGAGCGCAGAAGAGGACAGAACAGTCCACCGTCAAACTCCGCCACCTGCCTGTCAGAGGCCAACGCCTTACGGCGAGGCACCGGGAAAGGTCCCTAGCGGGCAGCCTCGCCGCCTGACTACCAATTTAAAAGGAAACCTTTGTCTGGAATTAACCTTCAGGATACCTCCTACCTCCTGACTGGTTACAGGATCGAGGTCGCTTGCGCGGTCCTCTCCCCTACGTAGCGGTAAAACGGTGTCAACCGAATATATCGCGGACCATGGCATCCTTTGTCCGCCTCTTCACCCGGAATCGGGTAGCCGATGGTCGGTTCAAGAGCAGTCGCCGTAAGGTCAACAACTACCCCCGCTCTATAGGAGACAGTACTGTTTCCAGACTCCCCCGACTGTTAGTCAGAATGGGGGCTAACGGGCCCATGATGAGGTGGCCACGATGACCCATGTGTTCAGGGTCGGTCACACTCACGGGTCAACACCCATCCGACGGGCTCCCCGCATGGGGTGCGAATCCTGGGTAGGACACTGGGTCAACCAGTCTCCCCTGGGAATCAAACCTCTGGCGCCCCTGGACGGTCTGCACACCGTGCGCCGCAAGCCAATCGATTGCCATCCGATCCCGGTTCAGAGTCGGGCAAAGGACGCCTTGGTCCGCGATAGATTCGGTTCACTCCGTTTCACCGCTTCGTAAGGGAGAGGACCGCGCAAGCGACCTCGAACTCGGAACCAATCGAGAGACCGGAGAAATCTGGTCACAATTGGAAGTGAGGGCGCGAGTATCTCGAGCCCGCCGGGTTTATTCCTGTCTAACTCGCGGTAAGGCGTTGGACTCTCACGGGTTGTGACGTAGCTGGACGTAGAATTGGACTGTCCAAAGTCTTCTACGTTCACTGCAGGGCGACAGAACGACTAATCGTTTAAACGTCCTGTGGTGACGGGCTCGCCCGTTGTAGTCGACACCGCAAGATGTTAGTCAGAATGCACAATCGATTGGCTTACGCCGCACGGTGCGCAAACCGTCCAGGAGCGCCAGTAGGTTGACTCCTGGGGGTAACTAGCCCTGAGACCAGAGTCCTACCTGGGCTTGCACTTCATGCGTGGAAGCCGCCGGATGGATGTTGACCCGTAAGTGTGACCGACCCCAAACAAATGGGTCTTCGTGGCCAACTCAACAAGGGCCCATTAACTCCCCAAGCGTCGTACTACAATTGGAAACCAGGATTTTACTACGAATCGCAACGTGTAGATGTCACTCAAAGTTCTTAAAATTATTCATCTATTATGTTAAATATGCCTACTCTCGTGGTATAAAAGTATGGCATCGCACTGTAGATGGCGCTATAGACTAAATCATGGCTCTTATTATTATTTGGTATACAGGTTTCAATACGTAATTATTATATTGACTTATAAATGGCATCCATCCGTATTATTTCTGTGATGCAATCAGCCTATATTAAAAACGCGATAGATGGAACTAATAATTGATTGTTATTATTGTTATCGTTATTTAAAATATTTAATTTTTATAATCAATCTTGATAAAAAATCTTTAATTATCAATGTTATTATAGATGGCTATATAAATAGCTATTAGTTCGGCCGTAAATGCTGTCAGCGACAACTGCAATTCGCCGTTACGGAAGGGTTGCCAAATCGTTCTATGGGCTTTCTATGGGTTATCGGCTTTCGTGCCAGTATTACTCGAAATCCATGTGTCGCACCGCGTCGCTCGCATTCACCGAAATATTGGATAGTTCGGTACGCGACAAAGGGCTCGTTCAGATACGCGGGAACCGCGCGGTTTGTTTGAACCGCAACAAAATTGTTATGTGTTCAGACTGGGGCGTTTAGTAAGTGGTTGGCGTGCGGGTATCGGCGTCTTTGGTTTAAAGATGGAAGTCGAAGAAGCAAAACTGTGTTTATTGTTACTCAAGAAAAAAGAGAAGAAGGCTGTATTTGGTGCATCCAATGTTAAGCGGTACACTCGTACATGGCCAATTCGTAACCTTATATCGCAATTTAAGAATGTTTCGGAAAAAAATCTTGGGCTATTAAACAAGATCAATAAAATCTTTCTACGGAATATTTCAATTGGTCAGGGAAGATACCTCAAGTTCCGGAACCATATGACGGCAAGTGTGTGATCACATATTGCAGGTATTTTAACCACTTCATCAATGAACATTTCAGTGTCGAAGCAACCCATTGCGAACCGCGCGGTGCCCGAAACGTAACTCAACTCTCTCCTGGCGCTCTATAGTAACAGAATTGTGCGGGCGCCGCGCGATTCTACTTTCTGGCGGTTGAGTGGCGGTTATCGCGCGGTTTGACGAACTGCGCGATACGTCTGAATGATTATTTGATCGTTCATGTAAATAAGACCAGCGCGGAAATTGCGCGATTCTGAAACCGCGCGATTGTTGCCTTGTCTGACCGCGGACAAAGCGTCACGCTTTGTCAGCATTTTAGGGTTGAAGCGCTGTACCTTCAGAGCAGAGCGTTTGGCAGGCGGCCGCGACGCCGCAGCGTGGCGTTTAGCAGCCCAGGGGCGCACGGAATTGGCACGCGGACGAACCTTGCTAAATTTACGACCGGGATTATTTTTCGCCGTTCGTTTCGCGAAAATACTCCCTTATGATTGTCTCTAGCCGTGTAAAGCACGATAACGTGTTTTTCGTTGGGACTCCCGGTCCAATCTCCTGTTCAGCTCCCACCCGACAGCCTTCTAGAAGAACTATGCTGTACTCCGAAAGAAGAACTATGCTGTACTAGCTGAAGTGACCTCTGTCTGCAGTTGTATCCTGCAGATCGTCGACAGTTGGAAGTATTTTATAAATTAATGCGGACTGTCAGATCATAGCGGACAAATGATCACTCTAAAGTGTCACAATATTTAAAAAAATGCTGTACGCACTTATTATAATAGAAAAGTAACAAAAAAGAGCCTTGACGACTTTCAGGCAGCCTTGATTGAAAATAATTTCGTGGTATCTACAGACAACCCACACCGAGCATACCATGACTTTTTAAAATGGTATCTGTCAGCGCTGGATAGCTCAATTCCTATGAGGCAGTCAACTCGAAAGCAATCAAAAAGTTTTTACGATTGGGCAACACCGGGAATTAAGATATCCAGAGCGCGGATGTTGCATTTAAATGAAATTCAAAAAGAAACAAATGACAGCTTTGTCCCTGATTATATTAAATTCTATAAAAAACTTACAAAAAAATTGTGTGGGTTGCCAAGCAAAAATACTTGAAAAATAGGATTGATAATTCTGATAACAAAATTAGGGCAGCCTGGAATATCATCAAGAAAGAATGTGGCCGCAGTATGCCAGTAAATAACGGATTGCATCTCACAGTAGATGGTGACCATATAGACGATGCGGGAACAGTCGCAGAACACTTTAAGAGGCCATGTACGAAATCGATGTGGGCCGCGATACCTCTATAATCAATTGTATAATATAACTATAGGTAGGTAGGATTTTTGGAGCCAAAGAGATACGTCCACCCTTTGGAAGCGCTCGGCGGGGACTAGCTGACTTTAGGCGTGAATCGTATCATAGGCGAGTATCATAACGCGAGAATTAGATTGTTTTAAAAGACTTTATTGCCAATTTTAATTAATGTTTTGCATTTTTTTTTTTGAGGAAATGGATTGATATTGAACTAAAGTTTATTTCTGTTGTTTTAATTTTATGAACGAGAGTTCTAAAAGGCCAAAATCAAAAGCAATTCTTCGCCCATTTTCTAAAAAAATTAACAAATTTAAATATGTTTTTTATCAACAATTTTATACGAAAGTAGTAAAAAGTGATTCACTTATTATATAGAGTACTTTCACAACAATACATTGTAATTTTTTCATACCGTTTAGATTTCAAAACGATTCGTAAATACATGTTATATTCCAAACCTCTGACAGCAAAAAATCACAAACAGTCGCCGGTTTAAGGTCAATTAATCAAAATTCTATAATATTTTTCAAAAAAGTAGCTCACTCATTAGACAATAATATAAATGATCTTTTATGTTGTGCAATAAAACTTATAGAAATACAGTATTTTAACCTTAAATTCCAGTCTGCAAAATTACGTAAATTCACGAAATGCGCAAAATTTCGTATACGGCCTCTTAATGATTATTTTGTTAATGTACCTAGAAATTTAAGTAATTTAAATACAGCACACTGCACAGCTTTAAGCTTACTTTATAGCTATTGCAATAGAAACCCAATATCATTAGGGTTTTCTCCTACCACTTCCGAGGAAATAGTCAAAGTTGCCAAAGATATAAAATGTAAAAATTCAACTGATCTGTGGAATATCTCCACAAAAATCCTTAAGAGTTCTGTCACTAGCATCGCAGACGAATTGACGGTTATTTTTAATCATTGTTTGGAATATGGATTCTTTCCCACGGAATTGAAACTGGCAAAAGTGATACCCAATTACAAAAAGGGATGTTGTGACAACATGACTAATTATCGCCCTATATCGCTTTTGCCAGTTTTTAGCAAGATTCTTGAAAAAAGTATTCTCACGAGATTGACCAATTTCTTTTCAGAAAATAATATCTCAGCATCAAGCAATTTGGTTTCCAAAAAAATCTTTCAACCCAAGATGCCATTGCTAATCTCATAAAGAAAACACTACTAAGCCTTGACAATAGCAAAAAAACAGTTGGCATTTTCTGTGATCTCTCTAAGACTTTTGATTGTGTAGAACATTCAGTACTACTATAGAAACTAGAACACTACGGGATTAGGAATAGGGAACTAGCGCTCATACAGTCCTACTTACAAGGTCGTACCCAGATTACGCAAGTGGGAAGTAGCAAAAGTACCCCACAAAGTATCTCCAAAGGTGTCCCTCAAGGCCCCTTACTTGGCCTACCTATACTTGGCCCCTTTCTTTTTCTAGTTTATATAAACGACATCCCTGATTGTATTAGGTCAGTGGATGATGAGATTATCCTATTCGCCGATGACACATCCCTTCTTTTTAGCGATAAAAATAGAGACGAGCTTGAAATAAGGATTAATGAAACGATTAATAGACTTGCTGTCTGGTTCCAAGTTAATAAACTCTCGTTGAATGTTTCAAAATCTAAAAGAGTGTGTTTTTCTTTACGGTCGTCCGACTCTAATAATATAGCCTTATTCTTTGGAACAGACGAATTGGAAAATGTCTCTTCTACTAAATTTCTAGGTTTGCAGATCGACCAAAAATTGCAATGATCCGATCACTTAGAAGAGCTTAGTAAAAAGCTGTGTATGGCTGTTTACGCAATAAAAAAGATTATATATTTATGCGGCTTTGAGGCTGCTAAATCTGTATATTTTGCTTATTTTCATTCTTTAATGACATATGGTCTAATGTTTTGGGGAATGGCAGCAAATTCGAAGAGGAATCTTATCCTTCAGAAAAGGGCTTTACGCAGTCTTTACAGAGCTTCTCCAAGAACTTCGTGTAAGCCGTTTTTCATCGAGTCGGGAATCATGACGATGTACTCGTGTTATATCCAACAAAATATTATGTTCGCTCGTAAGCACATATCGGATGTCCCGGCGAATAGCGATTTCCATCAACACAATACAAGAAATAAATTTGATCTACATCTAAATCGGCACAGGCTTAGTAAAGTGCGCAACAGTTTCCTTCACCAAAGCCTGTGTTATTATAACAAGGTCCCAACACATATCAGAAGTCTTGGAGAGAACCAATTAAAAAAAGTCTTATTTAATGGCCTAGTCAAGAATCCTGTATATGACTTAAGAGATTTGGATAATGCTGAATTCTTATTCCAAGAGCATCCTAATGTAAAATAACGGAAAATTCATGATAATCAACTTTGCCAAAGAGCGTAATTTTTATGTTTATTTTTATAGACGACGGCTATATTGCTAGATTTGACAATTAATTTAAATTTAGATATTTTTAATATACCCTTATCTATTTTCATGACCATCATATTATTGCCTTGATAATTATGACTACAGACATTGAGCTCTTTTTTTGATCAGCAATTTTGATTATTAGATTATTTTCTATTTATCAATGGTTTTCAAACCAATTATAATTTACTAAAATTAATTTATATTGCCACAACTATATCATGATAGTTAATATTCTTTAATTAATTACATTATTTAAAATTTTAGAGGCAAAGACGCATCCAAGTGTAGGAAAGCCTACCTACTGGAGCAGAACTAAATTGTAATTGTAGCCTCCTTTCCTTATTCAAAGCTCGCCTTTTCTTAAGAATAAAGAGTTTTATTATTATTATTATTATTATTAATTGTAAAATTATATTCCAGTAGGAAAATACCTCCCGCGTCCCAACAGAGAACCCGTATGATGAAAAGGCGCTTTCGTCGACCGTGCAAATATTTCCTTACTCAGTTGTATCCATGTTTGAGGCTGTGTCAACAGGCGATAGCATTTTCTTTGTGTTATTTCCTCGAGTGCCCATCGATCTTTCAGCAATTTGTGACGTCACTAGTAACTGCAAACATTAGCAGAGCATACTGTCAACACGTCATTGAAGTATAAGTTGTATGGATAAATAGTCAAGAATAAGAATATGCTTTTAATATTGATATAAAATGAAATTAAGACAACCTTCAGCG
The DNA here is from genome assembly GCA_944548615.1 of Micropterix aruncella. NCBI lineage: Eukaryota > Metazoa > Arthropoda > Insecta > Lepidoptera > Micropterigidae > Micropterix > Micropterix aruncella. The sequence continues at coordinate 8,505,437 of OX155962.1, forward strand.
GGATACTCAGTTTTAGTTTCATGTTTTATTCATACATGAATTGCAGCTAGGTATTACTAAATATTGCAAAAACAAATTGCCATTTCAATAATATAAATTAGTCAATAAATACCTAATACATTCAAACTTCGGGGATAATTAAAGAATAATAATTATAATCATTATTTTCTCTACTCGAAAATTGCTACTTCACAACGGTCTGAGAAGATTTTGAAAGAAGAGAAAAAATGACAAATGAACTATTAGTGAACATGATTTCATTAATCAATAAAAATATTTATTACATGTTTTTAATGTCTAGTTGATACACAGTGCGTTGCTATAAAAAAGGTATTGGCAAAGCGCAAAAAAATATTTGAATTCGATTCCCACTCTTTTGATTTCTTCTCTTCGATTTAACTGATTTTTTATCTGCTACATTTTTAACCACGACTATTATTAGGTTACATTTTCAAAATCTTCATTTTCTACCTATCGTTTTAAAATTTTAAATATTAAAACTCGTAAACTACTACAGATATTATTAGTGACTTAGAACAAAGTTAGATGCTTTATTTTCAGGATTTTAAGACAATCTTGTTTTCCATACTAGCATTCATTTTTAATTCAAACCCCGCTGAAGATGTTGAAAATTGACATAAGCAGCCGTAGGCATTAGAATTCTAAATCACTATTATTCATGAGAATTGTAAATCACTATTATTTATTTATTTAGAACAAGTAATAACGAATTTATATATTTTTTAAATTTTGAAAGGCAATCGTTTTGAAACAAAACGGCAGATATATCTCATCAGCATTTCAAATGTCGGCATTAGGATGACCTATTTTTATACGTAATTTGGTTCTAATTAGTCGTGTAGGTTCTGAGATACAATGGTTATAGACACACAAACAAACATACAGTCTCCAGAAGTCGCTTTTTTGGACTCCCAGGAACCCAAATAGGAGATCCGGTGATAGTTGGGAGCCAGCGCCAAAAAAGTGCAAAGAGTTTTGGAAAAGTTGATCGTATAGTATTTTGGCCATAGAATGCCGGGGTACAGTCAGCAGGACAGATTCCGAGACACCTGGCGCGGGCGTACTAGGAAAGATGTAATTTTAATGAGTACCCCCAGTGTTTTGGAAAAGCTGAAATTTCATCAGTAGACATTGGATGCAATAAAGACCTCGAAACATATGGTCAGACTGTTTCATAGTCGAACGCGCAGCATCAGCATCTCCATACCATCATATTGCGCCATCGTGACCATGATATTGCTCGGCACAGTAGACCTATACGACATAGACCGATACGTGACATGTATGGAGATGCTGACGCCTATTCAGAGTTCTTTATTGCATACACTGTCTACTAATAAATCTGTGGCAATTAGGCAAAACTAAATAAGTCGTTTATTGACCAAAATGAGTTATAATGACCATTTAACAACGTTTTTTTTACTCTTTCATTGGAAAAAACTACATAACTCGAAGCACAATATAAAAGAAGTTATAGCACCTACTTTCTCACTAGTTACATATTGTTCAGGTGAGCAAAACTACATATGTGTAACTTATGTACTTTTTCTTAACTATTGATAGGTGGTCATAGTAGCATAAGTTAATTACGTTTTTATTAATACATGTTATTTTAAAATTACACATATAGTTTAAGAGAGCACACATCTTTTATTCCATGCGCCAATTTTAGTCATAAATTTCAAAATGCTCCCCTGAAAAAATGGTATTTCTGACTTATGTAGTTTTGCCTAATTGCCACAGAAATTATGAGCTTTTCCCAAACACTTTAGTGGCACTAATTAATATCATACCTTTCCTAGTTCGCCAGGGCCAGGTATTCCGGAATCTGGCCTGCTGACCCAGCATTCTATGGCCAAAACACTGGTTTGAAAGTATCAGCTTTTCCATAAGTCTTGCACTTTTTGTCGCTAGCTCTTAGAATATGCAGACTCGAATTCTAAATTTTGCTCAAAAGCGAGACTTCCTATTTACATAATTCGCGTAGCATGAGGTGTATTTTTGGGAAAGTATAAAATGTTCACCTTATTCTGTGATAACGATACAAGGCTCGATGGCATGGTGGTTAGATCGCATGATCTTACACCGTAAGGTTCCGGGTTTGATTCTTAGCTGGGTCACCATTTTGCGTTGGGATAAAACTAAAGGAATTGCATTTCAATTATGTCGATCGAATGCAATAAGAGACATATGTACATATAACACGCACACATATACGCACACATAACTATATATCATACCTAAAATTAAATATAAATATATTTATATACATACATAATATATTTTTATCTATTTTGTCTCTCCCTTTCACCTCACTTCCCATCCTGATTCCCCCCATTCCCAAGCGGAAACAATATAAAATTATATTACGTTCATTTTGTATACTTTATATTCGGAATCACATTAATGGATTTTTGTCACTTTTAAATAGGTTTTTATTGCATTGTATTTAGTTCTGTTTGGTTCCAGAATAAAATAAAATAAAATAAAATATAGTAATATATAAACACCTTATAGTTAGGGTTGCTTGTAATATATTGTCGTATGGTAATAATTTCGCCTATTGTGAAATTTCACAATAAATAGTTAGAGGAAACAAAACGGTAACCATAATAATGAAATTGTTATTATTAATAATAATAATCAGACGATAATAATACGATACATATTCATTTTGTTATTTATTTCATTTCATTTTGAGTTATAAAATTCTTTTTATACTATTTCGTAAGGGCTATCAATTAGTCTGCATCAGACAGTTTAAGTGATAAACTTAAAAGAGAAAACGTTGAATTTAGCTAAAATTTTAAACAAAGAAACAAAAGTTCACTGGAAATTTTCGAACTTTGGACATATTTCGGGGTCGAGCGGAGAGAATAAGTTAGGGGCGAGGACTAAAAAGTTAGTCTGGAAAGCTCTATACAAAACATTTATTGGGTTTCGCCATCGTGAAAACATTTTTCAAGCTACGTCGAATCTGCGTTTGTATTGTGCGGAGTTTTGGAGATTTCGTTTAAAAACGTTAAGTGGGAGTCAAAATTAGTGCGATAAGGGTTCCCGTGCAGACTATTTCTGTAGTAGGGTGAATCGGGAATTTCGGTGACTTAAGCAGAAGGTTAAATAAAATAGATACTAGTAAGCGGTACTATTTTGATGATGCCATATAAGAGGCACGTTGAGGGGCGTTAATTACTACGGGGGAACCCGCCACCCCAGGGAGTCGTAACGACATCGACTCACTCTGTCTCCCATAGACACAATCCACAGTGAAACTAGGCCAACAGCTCGTAAGAGCCCAACGCCTTACCGCGAGGCACTGGGAAGTGCACCCAGTGGACGAACCCCGCGCCGGACGAATTTGGACGAATTTATCCATCCATTTGGACGGAGTCTCGTCATAGATTTGAGGCGGCCTCTACCTAACGCAAGCAGTAATTCAGTTATCGAATTTATCGCGGATCCGTTGTGTCCTTTGCCCGTCAAGATCACTCGGGATCTGGTGGCCAACGGATCGTTTCAAAGGTAGCTGACTTCAGGTCGACAACCACACCCAGTAAACGTACAAGACCGTTTCCAGACCCCCTGTCATTTGCCGGAGTGCACTGTCGGTTAGTAAACGCCGCACGATGCGCCCAGTATCACCCGAGGTGTTCACCCAGATTTGGACAACCGATCCCACGTGAGGCTTACATTTGTGGCAAGGTTCCTAAAGTCCTTTCCAGGTTAGTGTGTTTCTAAGGAGGCTTCTGGATGGGAGTTTTTATTTTATTTATTTATAACTACTTATTACAATGGTTACGACTAATTATACCAAACAAGTTCAAGAATCAAACATAAACAGTTCAGAGAAACCGTCACATCGTGAAGGCACCTGCCTAAACTCATCTAACTAGGTCAACTAAGGCCTGTATCTAGATGAGCTAATTATAATACGTATAATGACAATGATAATCACGTCATACGACATATAACTAAACAAAATAACACGAAGTTGAGCCGAGTTAACAAGTTTAACCGTGACTTGAGCCGATTAAAGATGACAAACAGGTAATCAGGCCCAAGCTGCACTCGTCTCACATTAGTATTTGTATGCTGGAAATGTGACAATCGTTCGTTTCATATTCCTCTCTAACATCCTGTCTCGCTTGTATGAACTTATTCCGACTTTAGTTCTCGAAGAAACGTAATCGGGCCCAATATATACATAATAAGTATTTCATAAATTTTCAAAATATAATATTTGAATTTTTAAATTAATAGATCATGTGGTTTCAAACATTTTTATGTATCTTTTAACAATAGTAGTACTGGTGCTAAGTCCTGCAAATAGTAGTCGACGTGCCAGTAATGATACAAATCATGGCTGTTACCACAACCATGTTTTGTACCATGGTTGTGTTACCACAGACCGTCTGTGTCTGTTATCACAGACATTCCACGCAAAACCACATTGAGCTACCATGAACGACTCCTTAGCAAGCTAATTTTCCTGGAAGTATTACTCGATGTGGCATAATCTCCATGAGCCCTGGCTTTCGTGCCATAGTTAAACTAAGAAAAACGAATATCGCTGCACTTTTTGGACATCCGCTATCAATAAATATTGTTGAAACGATAAATATATGATGAGTTTAGATTAGTCGACAAAATAATGTTAGCTGAACTAGGGATTTCCACAGATAAAACTCCATTTTTCGTTAGAAATGGTGCTAATAACACAACAAATCCTGTACCTTTTGGACATCATCTATTAATAAACATCGCTCAAACGATAAATATAAGATGTTTTTTTAGAGTAATCGACAAAATAATGTTAACAGAACTAGCGATTTCCAAAGGTTAAACTCATTTCTTCATTAAAACTGGCGCTAATAACAAAACAACCTCTAAATGGCTCAATGATTGCGGCTGAATCCGTAATTGTATTCCATATCTATAATAATAATCAGGTCACGATCTTCAATATATATATGTCTATCTCGAATAGAGTAACCTATATCTAGAGTGGGGTTAAGCAAAAGGGTGTATGACGTCGGTGCTCATCCGCAGATGAAAGCTTTCAGTAATGTACTGAAGGAAACGCGATTGATCTCAGATGTCAATCATCTTACATCTCTTGGGCAAGTTCCCTACTATAGAAAAGTTCCCAGTTTGTTGAATATAGAAAGACAAGCAAAAGTCGATTCAGGGATCAGATTTAATTTGACGTCGTCTTTGTAATCGACTTCTTCGCAAATCGTTTTGATTTGCAAAGAAGCCGGGATTTGCAAAACGTGGTTTGACATTATCCACTCGCATAATATGAGTAACTTATCCTATTTTATAGTATTTATAATCGATTTCATATCCCATAATAGTTTGTATGTTATCGTCCACAGCACAACCTTTATGTCGAAATCATTTGCAATGCATGTGGCCCGTGTCTGCCTAGTCTGTGCCTGGCACCAAGTCTGTGCCTTTGCCCCTGATTGCTGATCAGGTAAAAAAAATCTATTAGAAGACCTTTGCTTAACGTAATAATACCGCTTTCCCTCTACCACGTCTCCTAGCTTGTCGTTATATCCCATTCCTTTCTTCGATCTTGAGTTGACATATATTATTAATTTCTGTTTTATTTTCTTTATTATGTTTATTATGTAATTGCACTCATTTATTATGACCATTAATTTACAAAAAAAATACGCTTGTTATTTTGCCAACATAAACATTTAGTCACAATAGCCCTGGCGGTATGGTGCCATGCCACTCTCAAGCTTTATTGGTTTGTGAGCCCAGGGCTCGGACAAATAGTAATATTCTCCTTTCATGCTCTATGTATTCAATATGTCTGCAAGTCATTTTATATACGAATATTTTACAATGCTTAAAAATGACAGTGATAGTTTGTTTCTACTCTTTATTGTCAAATTTCACAATTGGCGGGTTTATTATCATACGACAATCTCTTACAACTAACCCCACTATGAAGTGTTTATATGTATGTGTGTAAAATAGGTGAAATGACTCAAATATGCCAAAATATTCCAAAAGTCATGCTCTTTGTATTGAATATGTCTGCAAGTCAATTTATATACGAATATTTTACAAAGCTTGAAAATAGCAGTGATAGCAGTGATTTTATTATCATACGACAATCTCTTACAAACAACCCTACTATGAAATGTTTATATGTATATGTGTGTACAAATAGGTGAAATCTTAAATATGCCAAAATATTCCAAATTTCATGCTGTCTATTGAATCTGTCTGCAAGTCATTTTATATACGAATATTTTACAAAGCTTGAAAATAGCAGTGATAGCAGTGATTTTATTATCATACGACAATCTCTTACAAACAACCCTACTATGAAATGTTTATATGTATATGTGTGTTCAAATAGGTGAAATCTTAAATATGCCAAAATATTCCAAATTTCATGCTGTTTGTATTGAATCTGTCTGCAAGTCATTTTATATACGAATATTTTACAAGGCTTACAATGGCAGTTATAGTTTGTTTTCAGTCTTTATTGTGAAATTTCACAGTAGGCGGAATTATTATCATACGACAATCTCTTACAACCAACCCAACTATGATGTGTTTACATGTATATGTGTGTAAAAATAGGTGAAATGACTTAAATGTGCCAAAATAATCCGAATTTCATGCTATATATATTTAATATGTCTGTAAGTCATTTTATATACGAATATTTTACAAGGCTTGAGGAAGTGCTAGTGATTAAGTGAGGTAGAAGATATGCTTATCGCTTGTACACGTCACAAACTATCCATCCACGCAGCCAGAGCGCATCCCGCGAACAATGTCAGGGAAATGAAAGCATCCGTCGCGGCGCGCGCTTGCAACCTATGGGCGGGCGGCGCGGCAGCGGAAGCAGGCGACACGACGTCCGTGAAGCTAGATCGACCCATATCGAAAATTGCCAGTTCCTGTACGCAGATCGTTTTTTTTAGCTATTTTTATCGTTTGTTGTTGTTTTACACGTCTGTCTGCGTTTTTTGGTATCCTATTTAGGTTGGGCCAACTTCACGCGCAGCCCGACTCATACCGGAAAGTGGGTAGCTGTGCGCTTTATACCAATCGTTTGTTTAGCTATTTTCATCGTTTGTTTACAGGTCCGTCCACGTCTCTTCGAGACGCTTTTTGGGTCGGTCAAACATCACACCTAGACTTCAAACCCAACGGAAATTTTATTTTTGTTCGATGCTAATCATTTCTTTACGTTTGTCATTTATTGTCAAACGATGACAATGGCATTTCTTAACTATTGTCATCGTTTGCTTATAACTCCTTCTACGTTTTACTTTCCCGGCACACCAACCGACGAGAAGGGAAAATATTGTGAACGTACTTCTGTATGTTTTTTTGTGTTTGTATTTCCCAACGATAGCGCCCAAACGCTTAATTATATTGAGCTGATATTCGTAATGCAGGCATCATTTGGTCATGGCAAAAGATTGATCATGGCAAAAGGTTTACCAGAGGGCGACCCTCGAATTATATTTTACTTAGAGACGACTTGACAGACGTACACAGATGCCTTGTTGGGCGCTCACCGTTTTTATTTATAAAATTAATATTCAGATTAATTCAGTCCTATCTGGGGATGACACAACTGATTTTTTCGTCTTTGTTGACACGTCCGTCTACGTTTTTCGTTATAGTATTTGTGTCGGGCCAAATTCACGGGAAGCCCGACTCATACCGGAAAGTGGGTAGCTATGTGCTTTATGCCAATTGTTTGTTTACGTTTGTTTATCTATTTTTCTCGCTTGTTTACAGCTCCGTCCACGTCTTTTCAATACCATTTTTGGGTCGGGAAAACTCACCTAGACTTTAAAACCCAACGGAATTTGTTGTTTGGTCGATGCCAATTATTTATGATTGTCATCATTTGCTTATGCCTCCTACGATTATTTTTAAATAGGTAGTTGTTTTGATATACATTTGAATTTTATCTAGGATCCAATTACATTTAAACGTGTCAAAAACTGTGGACGGCTAAACAAACATAAACAAATGGTAGCCAGTGAAAAATCATCCAATTTCCACTGGTTCGGACTATTTCCAATAAAAGCCGAAGAAGGAGCTGAACAGGGCCTGCAGCTTGGGCCTTATGTCTAGTGTGATTGTTGGCCGGCCCAACTCATAGCTCAACTACTATCCAGCAACCTTGTAGAAGAGGGAAACCTCAGGCGGCTCTGAGAGGTAGTGCAGAGTCTGCGCATACAAAAAATTGCTGTAAGGATCTGGAAACATACGTTTTCTAAGAAGCGGGCTAGATGTTGATCTACTGTCACATATCCTTACAAACATGTCGGGCAAAACTACGTAAAATCTACGCTTTTACTACAGGTAGAAGTCGGCGTAAGCGACTTGAGGGCGAAGGAATCCGTCCAAATCTGGTAGGAAGGTTGTGAGGGTTACCTTACCAGTGCCTTGCGGTCTATTGTTGGATTCTGCATGGCCGTGGAGGAACTAGGTAGTAAGTAGATTGTCTTTCTGTCAATCTTACTAAGTCTTTGCTGTTCTTCGACGGTGACAAGATGTCAAGAGCGTTATAAATATAGACTAATCTACACGTTGACCAATGCTTAAACGCATCTCTAATGTGGAAGCGAGTCGGCATCACCGTGACGTGTGAAAAATGTATGTGAAAGAGCGAGAGAGAAACAGGCAGTGGCAACGTGTAGAGCGGGCACAACATGTAATTAAACGTTGAAAATGGCTAAACACATTTAAACAAACGATAAGAATAAGAATAATTTATTTTCAAAAACCCGATCTGGGTATAGAAATTACATATCTAATTGTATTTCTACAAATAAAATTACTTTTCCAATTACTCATAAAGTTATAAAAAAAGTCTATAAAAAACTAATATTTGAAAAAACATAGAAATTCAAAAATTCAATAACAAAGACATAAAAACTAGAAAAATAAAAAAAAACAGAAATAATGAGAAAACATAGAGAATCAGCAATTCAATAACAAAAATATATAAAAACTAGAAAAATACAAACAATCGACTGTCATCGAACAGTTTCCTTAGTAATTATAGCACTTGCTGTTTATGTAGTTTGTGAAAATTGGCAAGTTAGAATTGTAAACAAACGTAAAATTAGCTAAATAGGCGATATGAATGAGATAAATCAAACTCAATTTTGTGGGTCGGACTAACTTCACGGACGTAGCGACACGAGCAAAACGCCCATTTTCCCTGGCCCTTGCTTGCCGGAAGCGGTTTTAATTAAAACTGCCTTTGAGTATTGCACCGCGCACAACCGCATACGCCCCCGCGTGCTCTCACCGTTTTGCCATTAGCGTAATGAATACAAGACCTATGCGTCGGCAATTATATGCGACGCCCTCATACTCGCGTCGTGCACGCATTCCTGTTTTAAAGCTGTTCAAAAGGTTTGTCTAGAGACCAGTGCGTCCTGACTGCGCGAGTTCCCAACCACACTGTAAATAAAACTACCAGCTACTCATTGAACGTCCGCACCCACAACGCGATTTTTTGTGATTTGCGGAGTATTAAGCTTTCTAAATTTCGATCTCAAATCAGGCGACTAGTCTATGACATCGAATCTATTTACAATTAAGTAGTAGGTATAGCTAATGCCGACAGGAATGTAAATAATCTGTCATCGCGCGATTTTATTTCATTGGAGACCATATTATACTGTGCGAATTATTATTTTTAATGAAAGCAATAAAATGAAAACTATTATGTATATTTTTTAAATACGCAATACTTTAATAATTTCAACTCTAAATTATTACATTAATAAAATTACACCAATAAATTAAAATTTGGCTGCCATCTATCGACGATACCTATTACTCGCTACCCTGATTCCTTCGTATATCCGATTCAGCTAGTTGCTAAGTAAATTAGGACGAAGCCGATAGAAAGAGTCGTTTGGAATTCGCCGCACGCCCCCCGCCTGCAGCAGGCTCATAATATAACTGTTTATCCTCCTCTTAGGGGCTTTCTAGACGATCAAGCATGCTTGTCAAGCATCGCGTCGCGGGCTGGGAGGGGATCGTAAACCGTAGGAAATATGCAAATATTTTTTAAAATATTTACCAATAATGCCTAAATTTTGTAGTTATATACCAGGGAGTCACGTCATTCATCAATCAATTACGTCTAATTAACGCGACTCCCTGGTATAAACTACAAAATTAGGCATTTTCGGTAAATAACAAAAAATAAAAAAAACATATTTCCTGCGGTTTACGATCCCTTCCCAGCCCGCGACGCGATGCTTGACAAGCATGCTTGATCGTCTAGGGAGCCCTTTAACGTTGAATGGTACAATGCGTTTTGTACCTACCTATATATGTGCGCGCATCCCCATAAATATGTTCGGTACTGTAAGTGTAGGCTACGACCTAATATAATATAAAGCTTGCAAGTGAAACTTATATCCATGAAATGGAATATCGTATTTTACAGAGCCTCGTTTTTTCATATTATCCTCTTTACACAAAGCCTATTTCCAAAGCAAAAACAAGAAAATACGTTATCCGACAGGTGAGCGTAGCGATTTTCGCGATTGCTTGTCGCATTTTCTTGTATTCATGCAAATATATACGACCGATTTCACCCGCTCGCCGGAGAGCAATTGAAATTTGCCCCGCCAGCGAAGTCTGTGCACACGGCGACGTCCTTTGAATATGTAAACGCCACTTCGTCATCTTCATTCCTGATTCTCTGTACTTTCCTTGTCACACGGCGCGAGCATTTGAATGTGTCGCCGGCGTAGGAATGTGAAACTGCGACAAATGTATACGTTCGTGCATATTCACTGGGAATCGATCGCACATAAGCATGATCGTAAGCGATAAGTCCAATCCCGAAGTTGCAAGTTTATCGTTTGTCCTGAAAGTTTCCGATAATCACGAATTTTTCGGGGCCGTTATCCCCTCGTCTGGCTATGTGACCGAAGTAGTAGGGATATCTAAAACATATATCTTTACAGCTTAGTTAAAAAATAGTTAGCCGAAAAGTAGTTAGTTACCCGAAAAGTATTCCCGTGTCCTCTCCCTATTTGCTGGTGATATCTAGATGGCGGAGAAACTTAAAAACTGTGAAAGAATGGACACGCTTAACAGTCAGCACCGCCTCCAGCTCCATATGCGATACTATCAAATTTATTTTGAAAAAAAAGTGCCCTAAACCACAGTATACAAGACAGTAGCTTCCCTTAGAACAAAATTGAAATCGAAGCGAATACGTCATGAGTCGTAAGGGCTCGGATATGGACGCCAGATGTCCGCTACTCGGCCCGCCCGGAAATGCAAACGTTCGAAAAAGGTCGCCAGTCATACCTGCGAGTAACGCTAACCAAAAGCGTTCGTCGAGACGTACCCCTCTACCCACATTCGTCGCACCCTCTTTCCGTAATTCCATGTAGCTCGAGATTAACACTACTGTTTGGTATACTGTGCCTAATCTATGAATGATTAAATAATGCTATGGAGCACTTCTTAAAATATATGAAAACAGAATATATCTCACATATTTAAAAAACACAGTGAAGTAAGAGGCTTTTTTTTAAAGTGCTCCTAACTTATTTATTACGAATGTTCGAATATCTTTTAGTTTCGTCCCTGTGAAATACCAATTATCCTGGTATATTATTTTTTTTCTGCGATCCGTGAAATCGAGTAATAATTGCTGGACTTGAGGCAGCTGTATTGCCTCAACTCAATACTTATACATCTCAAAAATACTACTAAAGACGTAGATTATGTTTTTCCGGAAAACAGTGCGAGAACAGGTCGTTATAAGGTAAACTTAAATGCGCCGAGACGTCTAATTTCTTTTGGACAACGTCCTTACAGCTTTCTTGCTCCAAAAATGGCTCATATTATGTGTAAAAATATGTTGGGAATGAGCAGAAAACAACAAAAATATCACCTTACATTATGGCTAATGAACCTTGTTTGAAGAGAGAAAGAAAAATATATATTTTTTTTACTTTTTGTATATTTTTTATTTTTTATTGAAACATTTTTATATTTATTTAATTTAATTAGATACTTATTATACAATATGTATTATTACTAATTATTATTTATAGTTGTAAATTTATTATGGTCTAGTGAAAATATATTTTTTTTGCTTAATTCAAGGCTTCGCCAAACAGAACGCGTACCTAGCGCGCGTCAGAGCGCTACAGCGTCAAGTCCTGACGCCGCGCTATAGCGCCGAGTTGTGTTGTACTGTGACGGTATTATACAGAGCGCGGTCAAACAGAGCGCGGGCGCTGAGAGTACGCGGCACTCTGACGTTGCGTTGGACGTTTTGACGTCGGGCGTTGTATTTGTTTACAAATTTCATTCAAAGCGTCCGACGTACGCGTGAAAATACTTGCATTATGACTGAGAAACTAATAGAACGTGTTCGGAGTAATCCTGCCGACTAATGATAATTCCTATACAAACGTAGGCCATAAAATAAAAATTATCAATCTGTTTATTGGTTATTAAAATAAGTTACAATTTTTTCACGAATTTCAAATGCTGCATTCGTGGATCTTCTATTTGTTGGTCAATCGATTTATTAGTCGATCGTCAACGACGAAGAAACTTTCGAACGACTGTTATCGATATGCGGTACGCTCTGGTATTATAGTACCTTGCGGAGTTTGCGTCAATATCTAGTCGATTTCAGTGTGACATCCTAAGTACGCGCGGCGCTAGGTACGCGATGCGTTCTGTTTGGCGAAGCCTTTAATTCCGAAATTTTGTTTTGGAAGTTATATATTTTATAATAATTTTTATTCTCCTTAGAAGAAGCTCTGCTTTATGGGTTCTGTGTCGCTCCTAACTAGGCCTCTAACTGTATTCAAGTACTAACGGTGTATTTTTTTTGTGATGTAATAAAATGAAAAATAAAATTAAGTAATCTTATGAAATACAAATAATTAAAATACACTCTAAAACTATATTAATAATGATACTAACGTACTGAAGGTATGTCTGCTTTTTTATTATAATAACGAGTAAAATCCTTCACGTTCTTTGCAGCTAAGGAAGTCATTGGGAAGCAAAATACTTTGTTGGTCACTTATTATTTCTGCATAATCAACTCTTGAAATTTTCTGTAGCTACAAATGTATGGGAAGTCGACGTGGCGGGCGTCGCGGGAGTAAATAAGGTCGCGTCTCGGATCCAGGTGGCGCGATTGTGGTGTGGCAGACCAGCTACGAGTAATCATAAACAAAACACCCGCAATGCGCTGCGCCCGCCAGTAGTGCCGATGCCGCCGCCGCCGAGCCACCCGCATCTGATATGCGCGATTTGCGGGCGGCAAAAACGCCAACTTTGCCAGCTCGCCGCATGCGTGACCGTAACCCCCTGCCAAAGCGGTCACAATGCGATTTCGTGCATGGCATGACACCACGCGCCTCATACGAACGATTTAGTGCAAATTGAACTGAAAGTGCGAATTCGAATCACGTTTGGGTGCATTTAAGGCTGTTCTTTAACGACTGGTTCCTAATGGTTCCGTGCAGCTTGGGATTTGTCCGCCAAACTATGTCATAAGGCTTGCCCAACTCACGGTTCAACTCCCATCTGTAGCCTTCTCGTAGAGGGACAACCTTTCAGGGCCACTGTGACCTGCCACGGCTGTAATCCTGCAGTCGGAGGCGTTTGGGATCAGGAGATCGCGGATTCGAGGGAATAGCTCGGGCGGAACTGGACGGTTGGTGCATTGTCGGGTTTGTTAGACACTGAATGACCATCCGGCTAATTGCAAACGGTGTCTGGAGATGTTTGTATGTTTCTTACGACAGCGGGGTAGTTCTCAACCTGACGTCATCTATCCATGAATCGTCCCGTTGACCACACGAGTGACCATGGCGGTCAAAGAACGCCTCAGTCCACGATATATTCAAACTGAATAACATCTTACGTCAGGTGGAGGCCTCGCAAGCGACCTCGAACCCGTTACCTTCACGAAATTGGTCACTGAGATTACACGAACGCATTTGAATTCAGCGAACCAGCTACGAATTGTCGTGTTGTTGGTGCTTCATAGCCAATGGAAGCCGAGCGAAGCTCTCCTGAGCTATCAACCCTCATTTTAAATTGTAAAAAATCGAAATACAGCAAAAATGTTTACGACTTAAATTTATCGTAATGCAACAAAAAAGGAGTGTAATGTATTCAGGGTTTATCTATGTATGTTTTTCGTTTCTTTATTCCACCATAACTTCTAAACGCTTGGACCGATTTAAAAGTGTGGTATTGTTAGAACTATTATGTTATTCCGAGTGTCATAGGGTACCTTAACTATCCAAATATCAAGTAAATAGTTGTCTAAATGTCCAAACGTCTAAATGACAATAAATTAACATAAATATATCGTCTTTTGTGTCCATAAAAGGTCTGATTGAGTACATTCTGGAAATATAAATTTTTCTATATCGATAAATACATGAGATTTAAATATTTAATTAAAAAAACCGTAATGAAAATAATTACAAGTAAATATATTAAAAAGAATATAAAGCACGACTGCCGTTACAGAAATTTAACTATGTATTGTTGTTACAATTATTTTTATTACGGTTTTTATGAAACATTTGTGGTTTATGTATTTATCCATACAGATACATGTATATTCCTGGAATGTACTCAACCAGACCTTTCATTTGACACTAAACATAATATATTTATGTTAATTTGTTGATAATAACCTTAACTGTCCAAATATTGAGTAATAAGTTGTGCAAATGTCAAAATGTCCAAAAATAAATTAACATAAATATATCATGTTTAGTGTCAAATGAAAGATCTAATTGAGTAGGTACATTCCGGAAATATATATCTATCAGTATTAAAATAATTATAAATACTGTAATATAATATACTTTCAACCGCCCTACCACCTTCGGGTTATTATTCAAAAAGTAGGTAAATCATTCGATTTTTTTTCATAGGATTTCTCAATAACAATACTTGTTTTAAATATACCAGACAAAATATATAGCAGTTCATATAAGAGGTTTTATATATTGGTTTTATATAAATTTGTACATATATAATTTTTATGTTTTAAAAAAAAAAAAACATTATGATAATATAACGGAGGTATCACGTACGTTCGTATAGGTAGGGCGGTTAATTACTGTATTGTATAATAATAACTGTAATATACATTACAGTAATTAGAATAATTATATATACAATAGATCACTTTCTGTAACGGCAGTCGTGGTTTTTATTATGTTTAATATACGATTAATTACTTCTTTTAGATGATGTCACAATGAAAGATCAAATGACAGATAAAACAATCTTTATTCTACATCCTTAGGGACCCAATTTCCAAGTTCCGGAAACGACCAGTGTGACTATGTATATATTGTGGCGTTAATCGTTAAACTATTGCAGTTTCCCCGACCGCCCGCATCACCGCGTTTGAAAATAGAGCATCCGAGGCACTCTGCAGCAGTGATGCCGCTCATCGAAGTTTCTGATTGACCGAGTTTAACTTTATAAAAGTGTAAAAAACTCCCCCATCTGTTTTCTTTGTAAGCTCGTTAGGAAATTTTGCTGGTGTAAAATACGCGGAGGACGATCGCAGTAAGGCGATAGCGGCATTATTCTTGACAGTTATAGCAACTACTTCTAATAGAATAATATGAGATGATGTGTAAACATGGTCCTTCTAGAGAAAAAAAACTATAGGTGTACACGGCTGTCATAAGACAGATGCTAGTTTATGGATCGATAGTATGGTGACCCAGAAGTTATCTTCGAATGGCTGCAAAAAGCTAATGACTGTGTAGAGAGGAAGAGCTAATGGGCCCTGTTGCAGTTTGCCACTAAGACCTATATGTTCAGGGTCGGTCAAACTAACGGGTCAACACCCATACGGCGGCCTCCACGTATGAAGTGCGAGCCCGGGTAGGACTCTGGCCTGCGGGCCAGTTTTCTCTAGGAGTCAACGTTCTGGCGCTCTAGGACGGTCTGCGCACCGTGCGGCGTTAGCCAATCGACTATGCATTCCGACAGATAGCCGGGAGAGTCTGGAAACGGCTTCGTTTCCTATAGAGCCAGGGTGGTTGTTAACCTTACGGCAACTGCTCTTGAAACGACCAATCGGTTACCCGATCCCGGGTGAAGAGCCGGGCAAAGGATGGCGTGGTCCGCGATAGATTCGGTAAACCGACGGAGAGGATTGCGCAAGCGACCTCGAACCCGTAACCAGTCGGGAGGCCAGAGACATCTGGCTGTAACTGGAAGTAATGGCGCGAGTGTCGGCCCGCTGGTTGCAAACCCGGTTTCTTGCGGTGAGGCGTTGGCTTCTTACGGGCGAGTGGCGAAACTAGACAGTGGACTGCTTTGTCCCAAGCCTTCTACTCTCACTTCACGGGAGACAGAACGATCAACTAACGTTAAAACTTCCTGAGGTGACGGGTTCGTCCGGTGTAGTTGACAGCTCCAGTTGTGTTCAGAGGTTGCATGTATATGTTGCCAATGGGTCCTATAAGAACGACACTAGAAGTTATATTGGGTATATGATCTCCAGAACTTTCTATAAAACAAGATGCAACGAGAACAACTATCCGGCTTCACCAACTCTGGAATACGAAAGGGAGAAAAACAACTCTTAGGAACTACTACAGCACTCGAGGGTTTACTTTCCATTGCTGAAGATCAGACAAAATGCTACCTGAGTACACTTTCAAGTAAATATTGAGGACGAGGACATGTTTTATACAGAGACATGAATAACTGTTTGCACAGGTGGTTTAAAGAAAAATCAAGGGACCAGTGCGGAGGTAGACTCTCAATCCCTTGAACTAAAGATTAAAATATCTCCAGGGCCAAACCACGATTTTCCAAGCAAGAACCGTGGGTATAATAACGACTGCAGAAGAAAGGGAAAAATGTCCTAAAATGGAATGTCCTACTTTTTGAATTGCCGTTGGTGATTAGAACGAAAATATGAAGCTGTTTAAGGTACTTGATACTCATCACTTTTCTCATCATTCACTTCTTGACGGCCTGAACTTGTTTATAGAGTCTTGTTTCAGAGTGTACTGCATTACAAGGGTTCCTGTTCATCTAATTCAAGTTTTTGTCGAACTGGGTTGAATGTGAGACAACTGGGTCATATATCCGAGTTAACTGGATCTAAAAGGGTAGTAAACTTGGTCAAGACGTATGCTGCAAGCGACGCGACGCCTTCTTGACTTGGAATGCATTCAATTAAAAGGCTCATTGTGCACGCTTAGAAAAGCAGCGGCCTTGGCATCTACACCGTGTGCTGGGCGAATCGCGTCGTCAAAGCCAGGCCCGAGTGCCTCGTTATCCGCATTGTACCGCTTTGGCACACTCATTAACCGGCTCATTTCTTTTCATTTTCCTGCACTTTAGTTATAGTAATGATATGCTTACTTTCACACCAGACACTGTTTACACTTTATTTATGAAATTACTCCTACTTTTGGAGTACTTTTGCATAGAATGACATCACATTAGCTATAGTATGCGCATTTTAAGGGGACAATTTGGATTTTCCTATTTTAGGGCCAATGAGGGTTTTGTTATTTTTGATGAAAACTTTGTTTACTCAGCAAATATGCAATATAGAATTATATAAACATTGTGCAAACTAATGAAGTAGGCCTCATAAAAAATTGTTCATAGAAGTCCAACAATTTAAAATTCTTAAGAGGTATATGCCTTGTTTTTTTATTATTTCGTTTCTACGATGTTACATTCATTATTGGAGACCAAAACGATGTTTTGCTTTTATTGCTTGCTTATTGCTGGAGTACGAGGACGCGATTACGATATGCATGCATCGCGACCTCAGCGTTCCAAGCCATACGTTAGCAGCGACTGCACGTATGGGAAGTAACACGTGGGGAAAGACATATTATCTATATCTATATAAACATTCTTCTGGTAAGTTTGGCGATGGATGATCTGAATAATCATAATTATTATACGAGTTTTTCTGTTCTATTTATTTTTTTATTTTTTTTCATCTACGTGTTTATGACGATACTTTTTCTGTATTGATATCAGGGATTTGCGTAATAAACATAATAAACTTTTATTTTAATACCTAACTTTTTTCAGTTCTGCTGTTGTAATAAAGATGTTTTGTAATGGTCATTACTCATCGAAGCCATAAACATTCCGGTATATTATAAATAGGATAGAAAACGAATTTACCGCGTGAAATTTGTAGCACCCGACGTTTCGGTGACGTTGCAGCCGGCGTTGTCCATGGTAGTGTCTACCCTGGCCAACGGCGGCTGCAACGTCACCGAAACGTCGGGTGCTACAAATTTCACGCGGTAAATTCGTTTTCTATCCTATTTATAATGTCAAACAACCGCGATAGTCTTCAATTTTATATTCCGGTATATGTTGAGAGCTGTATGTGTTGATTTCGTACAAACCAAGTAATTGTCATCTCGATAACAAAAGTGACTTTATTAAACTTTACGTAAAATCTAAGGAAAGTAAAAGTTATATATTGTTCTATGCTTCAAGAAAGTTACCAACATTGAGTTACTCTATTCTTCAATAGAAATTGTCATATTATTTGTTATTCATTAGAAAATGCAATGAAAATGCATTTACTTCTTCCAACCTCTAGATATCCGCCTCCATGAAAGATTTTTCGCAATTATTTAAAATAGTGCGTGATGAAAGTGCCCTTGATTCAGAATATGCGAAAATTTCGATTTGGAAAACAATGTTAGTTGCTTTGTTTTACCTTAGATCAGTTGAACTGAACAAATTAAAAAAAATACAACAAAGTTAGAGCTTCTTAGGATTCTGATACATTTTTGCTTTCTATTATAGCATTGATAATAATGGTTGTATAAATATTAGTTATGAGTTAAGGAGCATAAGTCTTGAGTAACGCAGTTACGAATATTAGAGTTACAAAAAGAAAATTGAAAAGTTAAATTTACAGATTATAACATTTTTAATTCAAAACCTAGAAGATGTTGAAAACGACGTAAGCAAAAGTTGTAGAGCAAAAGTCCTCAGAATTTTGAGTCACGTTTATTATTATTCTAGGATCGCTATTAATGGATTATGCAGAGGCGGTAGTTTTAAAACAAAACGAGTTTATCAAATGTCGGCATTAGGATGATTTTTGACGTTCCTTGGTCCTGGTTGGTCTTGTATTTTTTGAGCTATAGTGGGTATAGTGTATTTGTTGAAATACACACGCACACACAGATATTTCCATTAACTCACTATTTTGGACTCACATGATCTCAAATCGTGAAGATCCGTTGCAAATACGAATTCTAAATTTTGCTCAAGGATTTCCCTATTTACATCCTTCGTGTAACACAATTTATTTTTTTTGGGAATGCAATATAAGACCTTTCCGATAAGCTTTCGGAAATTTCTTCGACTTTGCAAATAGGGCGGTTGATGCTTTTAGCCGCAATGGCGTGTTTGGTGACGCGCGTGTTTTGCGCAAATTCATTTTACGACGTTTGCGGTTGTTTGTGTCAAGTTAATGCGGGCAAATACTGGATTCATACTGAATATCTACCGCCGCTTTGCACCCGAAGCACGAAATTAAATATCCCGCAGGCGGTAAATGAAGAATGCGACCCCATAAACGTCATGCGCCTAGACGAATTATGTATGCTCCAATATTATAAATGTTTTATTAAATTGCTTTTTTCTTTATTTTCAGGTAAGCGTTGACTTGTTGCTGTTTATGGAAATGAAAATTCTAATGAAATGTTAGGCAGCTGTGTGGGTCTGTATACGTAATTGTAAATCTGATCTTATATATGTATAGAGTATTATATTACCTATTATATATATAGAGTTTTGTTTGTATGGTTTTTTTAACACCCGATGTTTCGGCGATGTTGTATCCGTTGGTTTTCAGGGTAGGCTGTGTTACAAACATCACAGTAAATTTGTTTCTATCCTCTTTATAATCATTGAAAATATCATTTCTGTTGCGTTAAATGAATTTTAGGTTGAATGCCGTTGAGTGGTCACTTTATATTATATCTTGAATCATCTTAAGGTAATATCTCAAGAATAACTGTATATTATACAGGTACCTACAGACCGGAAAAACACGGAATCACCAGGGGATTTCAGTATATCGGTCATCACCAGGGAAAAGTCAGGGAATATTGAGGCACATCAGGGAACTTTCGACATGTACATTTGAAACCTATCCTTGCAATTGAAGTCAACAAAAGACCCTGCGAATGAAAATGAACTTTGCCTAACTGTTTAAAATTCACAAAACATTGCAAATTTATTGAATTACGAGGCCATTATGTATGCCAATCTTTTTGTAAGTAGGCAACTGAGGAAGTCCCAGCGTACACTTGTTTGGCTTTAATTTCTGCATACAAAGTAAGTCTTTTTTTCTTTAATTTAATTTATGTAAAATGGGCTTTACTTTCTGCACACTGAGTATTTTTTCTTTAATTTAATTTATGTCAAATGGGCTTTAATTTCTGTACACAAAGTACGTTTTTTTTTAATTTAATTTAATTTATTTAAAATGAAAGATACTACATACCTACCTACCTACCTACCTAATTTTATTTTTCGTTTTTTCGAACCCTCATTAAACAATTACGGGGAAGAGATTGAGTACTCTAAGGTTGTTAAAAACCTGTGTCTACTCTTCGAAAACTTTTTATCATGACACAATAAGACGCCAGCAGGCTTTTTTTCTATGGCTTGCGCGGCCTTCGCCGAGCGCAGGGATTCTTGCAGTAAGCATCAAACAACAATGGTTTTTGTTATTGTTGATCTATGACTGTGTAGATATCTGTACTATAAACGTCAAAGAAAATTTTTTTAACACCCTGGAGCGTCTGCATTCCATATATTTTAACCTCCAAGGGTTCCACCGTTTTTCCAAGCTCCGAAACAAGTTTTTGAGATTAATTATTCGAGAGCGAAGAAGATGTTCACACCCTCTCTTTACCATGCAATATTCTAATAGTTGGGGAGCCAGCGACAAAAAAAGTGCAAGAGTTTTGGAAATGCTAATACTTTCAGATCAGACCATATCATGCAGGGGTACAGCCAGCATACCGGATTCCGGGACGCCTGGCGCTGGCGTACTAGGAAAGGTGTAATTATAATTAGCACCCCCAAAGTGTTTTGTAAAAACTGAAAATTCATCAGTAGACAGTGGATATAATGAAGAACTCGAATATATGGCCAGACTGCCTCATAATCGAAAGCGTGGCTGGCGGCAGCATGTATGGAGCATGTCACGCATCGGTCTAGGAAGCATCGGTGTACTGCCAGGCAATGGTTTATACTGGTATGGAGATGCTGGTATGGAGATGTTAGTATGGAGGTGCTGGTATAGAGATGCTGACGCCACGCGTTTTAGTATGAAGCAGTTTGACCACATGTTTCAAGTTCTTTATTGCATCTACTGTCTACGGATGAATTTTCAGCTTTCCAAAACACTTTGGGGGTACTAATTAAAATTACACCTTTCCTAGTAGGTACGCCAGCGCCAGGCGTCCCGGAATCCGGTATGCCGACTGTACCCCGGCATTCTATGGCCAAAATACTGTCTGATCTGAAAGTATAAGCTTTTACAAAACTCTTGCACTTTTTTGTCGCTGGCTCTTGTCTATAAATATCCCCACTTTCCTTTAATTTCCTCGGTACATTTAATTTCCTCGGTAGCCTATGGCATATAATAACATCAGTAGTGCATCTCGAGCCCGTTTTCGAAATAAGTACCACCAACGCTTCACCGAACTACCAGGGTTGCCACAATAAATACACAATTGGCAAGTTGTGATCCCATTCAGCAAAATAATCAAACATCAATAAGCCGAAAATGGCGACATAAAATCGGCAAAGTAGCACGAGAAGTAGGTACCGTCATATGTAGTAAACTAACATCAGTAGCATATCTCGAGCCCGTTTTCGAAATAAGTACCTAGGCTTCTCCGAAACACCAGGGTTGCCACAACAAATACACAATTGACAAGTTGTGATCCCATTAAAGCAGAAATGCAAGTTTTTATACTTTAAGTACGTTTATGTATTTTTGGTTTATAAATCAAGAGTCGGTTCCCAAAATTGTACTGTAACAGAATATACGAGTTAGTGTTGACTTTGTGTGACAGCATTCATCACTTGTTGCATGTGTTCAAAATACCTACATTTTAGTAAGTTAAACGAAGGTACTTAATAAAAACGCATCTACCTACCTACCTACGCACTTACAAACCTATGCACCTACTTACCTAGGCACTGAACTTACCTACGCAAATGAACAATAAACGTTACCTCGTAAATGTAATTTCGTAACGTAAATGTAAATACTCGTAAATGTATTTTCTGATAAGTTGCATTACAGCCTGTACAGAAAACATTCCACTTTTGTATACTTAGCTGTCGCGCGATTGGCTAGCACAGAGGCGCCCGAGAATCTATGTAGTGGTAGCGTACGGATAACGGGCGCTTGTATGAGTGCGAAATTGGTGCGTACTATGCCATGTTATACTGTTCTTACTTTACTGGTCTGCCGCTTCTTTGAGTTCAGTATAATACACGTAATTCCTCTTCATAACTCTTCTGTATTTATTCTCCTGGTTTGACTGCTCTACGTTGAAGTGGAGATTATTGTCACTCACTGTTTGGTTTTACCAAATCACAAATTTTATTGACAAAGTTTATATTGACGTTTTTGGTGTCGCTGTGTTTTGTAAAGGCTTTGTACGTCCACTGGAAGTGAAAGAAAATCCAGGGCGTACCGTAGGCTGTGTATTTTGCGCGACTGGAATTTACGGCGGTGCAAGAGGTGCAGTATCTTGTCTGGGGCGACTTGATAAACGACTCCGCGGCGCGCCAGCGGCGTTTCCGATGCCATTTTCACCCCCTATTGCCTTATAACCATACACGTTTCTTTCAGACGCCCCTAATACCTATATGCTGTTAGATTAATTGGTGAGTTCGATAAAGTTGCATTTGTCGACGTGAGGTTAAAGATAAGAAAAAAACTATAATATTGATTTAAGAGGAGAGCCTGGTTTAGAAGGCCAAAAAAAACATGTTTTTTTTAAACGTAAAGTTGAAACCTATTCATGAATCAGATCATTTTGATTACCATTTGAAAGATAAAAAATATGTAATAGTAAAAAAAAACTATTTTTGAGACGTTGAATTGCAAATGTTTCTACCGCTGTAGAAATGACGGTATTAGCTTGCGCCGGTAATAGCGAGTGTAATTTTGCCTGAAAAAAATAGGTAAGATATTAATTGTTACATATGTATTTTGTAGATGAACTAAAAAAAAATAAGTAAAAGTTATCATTTTTATAATTTTTCAAGAATTTAAAGAATAAAATCGATTTTCGCCCAAAAATGTTGTCTTTGACTTGCAAAGAAAAATATTTAAACACATTTGTTCTTAAAAAAAAATTCGGAGCAACTCGATCCGTCTAGTAGTTTTTTTTTATCACCGGAGCAAAACTGAAAAATATGGCATGGAGAAAAACGACTTTAAAGTTTTCTTTATAGAAAAGTGGTATTTTTAAAAACTTACAGCAATCTGAGACTTAATCAGATTTCAACATTATTTTTTTTTTGACATGAAAAACGTGGTTTTTTTTGGCTTTCTAAACCAGGCTCCCTTTTTAAACTGTACATTATATACATGTCGACCTAAACATTGAGATCTACAGATTGTATACAGTATGTTCTTTCCCAACACTATCAAACTCTGTCAGCATAAACTTCGTCTAAATCCATCGACAGAAAACTTATTAAGTAGATTTTCTTTCGATTTAGATTTATAAGGTGTTAAAATGTATTTTGGAAAATAAATGTCGTGTTATTTTTTTCAGCAAATATTTACTAAACTACAATAAATATGTAGATTAAAGTCTGCTCTACTTTACTAAGTCTTATAATAATTGATTGAATTGTGGCAATAAAAAATGGTAACAGTATAAAAAATATTTTTTTTTAATTCTTTTTGTTATCTCTTCTAAAATATCAACAGATAGCGAATAACGTGACTTAATAAAAACTAACATGTATTTTTTCTTATAATACGTTTCCAACCCTTATAAATCTAAAATGCACCTTTTACAAAAACTCTTATACAAGGACAGACAGTATACAGTTGATACGTTGCTATTACAGTCGCTTTTCAACACCATAGAAGTAGTAATATTCATATTAACAGAAGCCGCACTTCACTTTCACCACCTAGCCGAAAGTACACTTAAAATAAGTGTATTTGATGTGCGGCGTTTTTGTCTTGTTTATGTGTAAAAAATAACCCACTTGTCTGGTTCTCGCCTTTAAAAATAAAGTAGCGAGTAAATCTAAAAAATAACTAAGGTGTATACAGAGTTATTGGTTTCATGATAAGATACCTTTGGGGATGTTGTAGAAAATATTATTTACTCTCTATACAGCCATATTTATCCTATTCAAAAATAATAGTTTCGGAGTTAATAAATTTTTGGTGTTTCCAAAAACCTACTCCATGACCTATTTTAGTGAATATAAAAATAATGAATAAAAGTTGTTTTTTTTTATTCTCATCATGGACCTCATCAAATAGCCGTACTTTATTTAGTAAAAGAAAAAAAATGCGATTAAAAAAAATGCCAAGGAAAAGAGTTTGACGATTCAAGATGCGAAATGACAGAATGTGCCTATTTTTGTTACTATTTGTAAAACACGAACGCTAATGTCAGAATTTATAACCTCGTTAAAAAGTCAATAAAATGGGGTAGTTTTTAAAGTTATTTTATTATGGCACGTATAAAAGAAATGAAGATAAAATCCTTTTAAAAACTGCCCAAAACGTTTTCTTGAAAATTCTTTTTTGTCGCAAGTTTTATTATTATGTCTTCCACTAATGACGGCTATTTCATGGGGTCCATGATAGAGATTTAAAAAAAAACTTACAAATGTTATTGTTATATTCGCTAAAATATGTCATTGGTAAACAAAAAACTATTGATTTTTGCATAAAGGTAAATATAGCTATATAATAGCAAATAATATCTTCTACAACATCTCCAAATGTATATATCGAGGAACCAAAATAACCCTGTATACACAAGACATCTTTATCATTATAGTATTCATAGTTGGCCTTTGATACGATGCTTAACTGGTTTTAATGGTAACGCTAAAATTATAAACTTCGTAGCTTTTTCATGGACTTTTTCATGCTCAACTAAAAGTTGAAGGATTATTCCGTATAGCCTTGTAAAATAAATCAATCGATCGTCAATCGATCGATTGACGAAATCGTTCAAGTCGCCTTGCCGGATCCTGCTGCGCCAGCATTGATCGCCTATGGAAACTACCCAAAAATAGCATCTAAGTCGCTGGTTAATTCGAAATAATGTTCAATTATAGAATCACTCGAGTCGTTCGCGCCTCGGTCGTCGAGAAAGTTTCCAGTCTCAATAATTCTTCATCGTCTGCGAAACTTTCTTTAGGCGAGTAAAGTCGACATGACAGGCATCCGGCTGAGGGGCGGTGGATTAACGCGTTCCAACGCGTCCCAGCTTTTCCGTTAAAGAGTTAAAGTTTCCTTTCGAGGACTTCTTTATGGAGAAAGTTGTGAGTTTGTCCTATACACTGGAGAAGGACAAGGTCCTTCTGATTTTGTTGCTAATAGTTTTGCGTATTTGACCAAAAACTCCCTAAAAATAGTATAAGTAAACATGTTGATAGATTGCGTTATACAGGTGAGTTTTTAAATAGTGACATCCTTGAAGTGGGTGAATCAGTACGAGCAAACAAGCAACTTTTGATGTATTAAAAAAAATGGTTTTTTTTTTTGTTAAATTTGAAAATTTTGAAAAACCAAAAGTACGATTTGAATAAGTAATATTTGACATATGTTACCTACCTACTGCTAGATAGCGCAACGTGATCAAGTCTTTTTATACTCTTTTTCAAAACATTTCTTTTTTTTTTTTAAGTTTTTGTTTGTGTTTTCCAAAAAAAAAAAAAGTTGCTTTTTTGCTCGTAATATAAAAGTCACCAGTACACTGAGAAAAATATAACTGTGTAATATACCGAAATACGCATGTTACTTGAAGGATTACGTATATAACGCGGACTGTGGTCCATACGTATGAAATAACACGACGCGTGACGGTGTTGGCGTGACGGTAGTTACCGTAATGTAATGTTAAAACATTGTGTTATTTCATTGTCGCGACCTTGGGTTATCGCTTTTAACATGACAGCATGTAGTAGTATTTATTTATTTATTTTATTTTATTTAAAGAAATGCGCATTTTTTAAACTACAGTAGGTACGTTACATATTATCATTAGAGGCTCCGTTGTAAATAGTAGCAAAAAAATCGTGGACTATGTCGTTTTATTCAGCAGTTTTATGGTATCTCGTTGACTATTTCGTTTATCACTCCTAAATTATTTTGGAGTACCTACCCTAGCCGCAAGGGACAAAACTGCAAAACAGGTTCCAATTTATCAATTGTTATATATATTCGTAAATTTCAATGCAAATTAATGACAGCATGTAGACCGACTTGAAACCTAAATTAACTAGTAAAGAAATAAAGTAAGTTCGAAATTCGCGTTAAGACGAGAGAGTTCGATAGGGATCGACTTGAGTTAATAGATAAATGATTTTATTTTGCAGAAATATCACAATAAGAAATAGTGCATAAACAAATTACATAAAAATCAATACCTAGAAACGGTTCTAGAAAGCTAGAAACGTTTGAAAGATCAGGTTGAAAAGATACAATAATAATTATTTAACACTCTTTCCTTTTTTGTTCGAATATAAAAGACAGTATAGTTCACTCTGTTCTTTCACTAGTGATTTAGGAAATCCTAGAGCATTTGACATTTCAATGGTTCTGTGTTACATTCAAAGAGGAGAAATATCTCCGGGATATTTGCCGTATTGTGGGGTTCATTCAAGAGAAGAATGATACCGAGGACAATGGCTGTCTCAAGGATGAAACATTGCCGGATATTTAGAGTTCTACATACAAATACATCTAGATATCTGGAACTTTGTTTAGGAAAGTAGAATTAAAAAAACTGTATATTCGAAACGCAAAGACTGATGAACCCTCTAAAGTAGTTAACAATCTTTAATATTTCATTACTTTTTCAATAAAGTTCTGCAAAAATAATTTATAATATAATCGAAATCGGGAAATAAAACAATAATGAAAGTTCGCTGAAATTTAATGAAACACTTGTCTACTCTGAAAGAGTTTTAAATCATTTAAAACGTTATTCGACTTATTATTATTCAGATTAACGACAGAAGGCAGAGAAAACATCAATGGAATGTTGAATATTGTATATTAATTTTTTGTATATTAAATTTTCGCATTATTCTTCAATTTTAGACATATATTTTTACTTTCAAACATATTTTTACTTTTACTCTACACGTTAATAATTATTATCAAAGTAATAGAATTTCTAAAATTTTTTTTATTTTTTATATAATAATTTTTTAGTAATTTGATTAGATACATCTAAACAATATTTTATAAAGTCTGCCTTAGAACAGGCCCTGGCCTAGTTAGGCGACTTTTATTCATTACTCTATCTCCTCGAGAATCAGTTTTTTGTTAACGTCTCATATATATATATACAACATGATATGGTAAACTGTACAAAGGAACTTGTGTAATACTATAAATAAATAATAAAAAATAAAAAATGTATAAATGTATATAATGTACATACGTATATAAATACATATACCGTGTAATGTACATGTGTATATGTACATGTGTTACATATATGATATATACCTACGTATATATGTATATAAATTTTAAATAGGTGGGAATATAATCCCAGCAACATAATTTTTGAACATTTTCACTGATTTTTACCAGTTTGATAAAATGGAACTTTAGCAGAATGTACTTTAAACCTTTAAATACGTATTATATTCGTATTATTTCAGCAATAATTGTGACCCTACGAAGTGATGTTTTTCGGGTTTACATAGGGCCGATTTTTTTAAATTCAGAAAACATCAACGACATACAATATTAATTACCTCCGACGCTATTATTTGTAACATGTTCCGGTGTTCTTTCCTTATTATATTAAAGTTATCTGATTATGCTGATCTGATTTCTTGCCTCTAAGCAATCATCGCGTTTGCGTTTCACAGCACTTTAAGTAGATAAACGCAAGTGATTCCATTTTAAAGTAATTAATTACATCTGCTTTCCCTCGCTGTGAAGACGAAGCTACTCTGATATAACGCCATATTTCTACTGTTTAAAGTACTCAGTGTAACTGTTTTATTTATAACACACAGTCTGGCTAATGCTTTTTTTTTGTCTGACTAAAGACTGCATCATCATCATCATCATCATATCAGCCGGTAGACGTCCGTTGTTGGAAATAGGCCTCCCCCATAGATTGCCATCCACCTACTTCCGCGACCGTGGCAATGTCATCGGTCCATCGTATGGGGCGCCGTCCTACGCTGCGTCTACCGATTCGTTGTCTCCGTTCCAGAACCTTTTTTCTTCAACGGTTGTCGGTTACGCGAGCTATATGGCCTGCTCATTGCCATGTCATTGTTGATTTTACGAGCTATGTCAGTAGCCTCCGTTCTTTTGTGGTTTTCCTCGTTTTGGATCCTAACACGCAGAGAAACTCCAATCAAAGCTCTCTCCATGGCTCATTGCACTACTTTGAAACTTGTCGATAAGGTCGATAGTTAACGAACACGTCCTAGTGCCGTATGTCATCACTGGCAACACGAGCTGATTATAGACTTTCGTCCTCAGGCTCTGCGGTATTTGCGACGAGAAGATATGGCGTGGTTTCCCGGATGCTGTCCATCCGAGTTGGATTCGTCGGCATACATCCTTGTTGAAGTTGAGTCTGCCTAGTTGAATCGTCTGACCCAACTAAACATAATTGTCGACAGGTTTAATAATATCGTTCCCAACATGTACCGGTATGGGTGCGACATGAGCATTTGACATGATTTTTGTCTTTTCATTTTTATACCAGTTCTATAATTGCAGTAATTAATTAGTTTAAACAACTTATTGGTTAATCAGCGACTCCATCACCGTATTCCAACCCTTCTTTAGCATCATATTCTTCGTTTTCAGCTTCGTACATGAATCACTACCTGCTCGACCGCTCCGTATTACAAGTCACACCCTTCAACCCTTTAACGAGGAATACTAACTTAACCGCTTATAACTGCGAGGGACCACCCCTTACTATACTCCAGGTTATTCGGTGTGAGGTGGTGGTGTCAACTTGCGAGTTATCTCCGTATTAAAAGGCGATTTTAAGTGAATCAGAAGGTATTTATTCAATTGATTGAGAGTTCGATATTGCCAGTTGTAACGCTTCCCGAATAGGTAATATTGACGCGGATGACGTGACTCGCGGAATGAATGAATTTACGAGGATGTGAGGATAAGGATTTCACTTGTGCTCCTAGTATCTCGTACTGGGCACTGCTCGAGTCTGTGGGAATGCAGACTGATGCTTCTCGACATGAAAAGGTCGGAAAAGGAAACCAAGAAGCCGGACTCGTTGAGCGACCACGTGAGAGGGGTACCGAGGGGAGGTGATCACTCGAGGAATGATACTTTGGTTGCGTTTTCGCCGGTTTATATAGGCCGATATATGATGCAATCCAAAATATTCCGAGTAAAAGTATTTTGTCATCGTGCTGATTCATCGCTCACGAGGTAGCAAAATAGCTGAATTTGTGTATTTCACTGGAAATCAATGCATTTGTTGATTGCATGTGGCGGTACTTAAGGGCCGTTACATAAACCTTTGAACATTGAAATTTTAAGAGTATATTTTTGAATATGTTTTACAAGCGATTTATTAAAAAAAATATTTTTGTAAGCCTTTATACCTACTTTCACCCTTAAATCTCTAAGACGTCCATTATTAGCCATCGGTGAGAGCCCTGACGGTGGACACTAATATTATGTATATTCAACGGCATGTTCATTATAACGAACCATCTGTACCTGAAAATGCTGCAGGCGTAATATAACTATGTATGTTATTGCATTATTAGCATGATTCTGCCTAACAATTTGCTTCACGCGTCGAGCAATAAATTGGAATGGAATAATATTACATATGGAATCTCACCTTGACCCACGTCTGAAACCGCGTCCTTGACTACTGAATTGGAGTTATCATTCGCGAAGCGGAATTACAACCTCCCATAAAATTGTTGTCGGCGTCGGCGCATAAAATTCGCGGAAATTTATTGCAGCCGGGTCGCGCCGGTTGCGGTATATCGTTATTAATTTGGATCCCGTTGCCTCGAAGTTGGACGGCGATTACACGATTTTCGGAGCGCGAGTCGCTGAAATCGGGGGTCGCGCGGCCCCATCGACAAATCCCGAAACCCGCACGAAGTAAACCCATTCGCCGCGAACTTTCTGCGGCCAGTTGAAAAGTTTTTATTCACGAGCCAATTGAAAGGTTCTACCGCGTTTGCTATCGACGAAGTCCTAGACGTCACGAACAAAGGTAATATGGCGGCACTATTGCATTATCGAGGATGTTAACCTGGCCATTTACGAGCAGGCGACGCGACGCCCAAAATATTCCACCATTGAGAAGAAAACAAAGACGTGACCATCAAACTGTATTTTGCTTCGTCTTTTAGACATTACAATGGAAAGCATTCGTAAACTTTAGACATATTTTTCGTCAAAAACAGTACGAATAATTAGTTCCCTGAGGTGTCTATAGCTTCTTAGGCATAATGAACTTAACATATTGAATAAGATGTCGGCGAAAACGGGCGAACCCGTCACCCCCAGGAAGTTTTAACGATAATGATCGTTCGGCCTCTTATGAGGTGAGCTTAGAAAACTTTGGAACGATACAAACCTACCTTCCAGCGAAGCCACGAACCCGACAGAGTCCAACACCTTACGGCGAGGCACTAGGAAGGTAACCCAGTGGGCCACCTCGACCCCTGGCTACCAGTTGGGTAGGAAATCTCCGTCTGGAATTGACCTTTAGTATACCTCCATCTTCACGACTGGTTACGGGACCGAGGTCGCTTGCCCGGCCTCTACCTGTTGTATTACAGCGGTAATTCATTGTGAATTTATCGCGGACCTGGGCGTCCTTTGCTTGTCCGACTGAATAAGCGCTGAATCTAAAGTTGGGCCGACCGAAAACAATGGATCTTTTGGCCCGACCTGTATGAAACCATTCGCTACCAGTATAGCTACATATTGAGTTGTCAACTACAACGGGCGAGCCCGTCACCACAGGACGTTTTAACGATTCGTCGTTCTATCGACCTGCAGTGAGCGTAGAAGACTTTGGACATAACAAATCCGACGTCTAGCTACGCCACAACCCGTAAGAGACCAACTCCTTACCGCGTGAAGCCAGGAATTACTTCCCAGCGGCTTGAGAAACTCGCGCCCTTACTTCCAATTGTGACCAGATTTCTCCGGTCTCGATTGGTTCCGAGTTCGAGGTCGCTTGCGCGGTCCTCTCCCTTACGAAGCGGTGAAACGGAGTACACCGAATCTATCGCGGACCAAGGCGTCCTTTGCCCGGCTCTGAACCGGGATCGGATGGCCAATGGTCATTTCAAGAGCAGTCGCCGTAAGGTACGCAACCACCCCCGCTCTATAGGAAACAATACAGTTCCCAGACTCCCCCGACTGTTAGTCGGAGAGCACAGTCGATTGGCTTGCGCCGCACGGTGCGCCGACCGTCCAGGAGCGCCAGAAGTTTGATTCCCAGGGGAGACTGGTTGACCCAGTGTCCTACCCAGGTTCGCACCCTGTGCGTGGAGGCCGTCGGATGGGTGTTGACCCGTTAGTGTGACCGACTGGGTCATCGTGGCCAACTCATCATGGGCCCGTTAGCTCCCAAATAGCACCAGTATAGCTACAGGCGGGAGAGTTGGCAAGTTAAACAAACATATTTGAATTAACTCTCATGGCGAGCTACTGTCCAACTCGCACAGACAGTCACTCGCCTGTTCTGTTTACACCAGGTCAGCAGCTGACCGGCAGTAACTGACCCTTCAACTCGCTCTCCAGCTCGCTCAATGTAAATTTAGGTTTTAAGACTATCGGTAGAAGATCGGTAGGGTTAAGAGGAGCTCCCCTCTGTGGCCACTGTTAATTCGACACGTTAAGTTAACACGACATTCACTGACTGTTAGGCGGTACAAAGTTCGCCGGGTCAGCTAATAATAAAATAAAAAAAATCAAAAAAAAAAAAAAAAAGAACTGCGTTCTTCACCGCAGAATTCACCAAATATTTAAAATTTAAAAGCAGCATAGCAAAATTAGTCGATTAAAAACAGAAAACTGTGAAAAGGGTTTTTTTATACAAGGAAAAGTCCACCTACATGTGTAGGTGACGCCATATATGTATGTATGTCATCATCTCCCTTCTCCCTCCCTCCCATCTCCCATCTTCCACACGGCAAAGTAAAATAAGCGATATAATTGCGCGCCGGCCGTCAAAGAGCAAACGGTGTGGTTGTTGGGGCTACTGCTTAAAGTTTCAATGAAATTGATGTATTCCGTGACCGCCAGGCTTTTGTACACTTGCCCAGGCGGACCTGTTTGTTCCTCTCGTCTTTTGCTGGACGGGGCATCGCAGCGCGAACTGCAGCGGGATGTAAAATTAATTTCCTGCTCCGTGTTTCCAGACTCCGATATTTACATTTTGCAGCTGCGCCCGCACACGACCACTCAACGCGGAGAAAGTTTTGCTTGTGCATTTATGGATACTTCGTAAAATCGAATTCATCAAACAGCACTCCTGCTTCAATTATGTTATGCGCTTTTGTGTTCACAACGGTCGAGCATCAGGGATAAAAAAAACGTTTTTTTCACCCCTAGATTCTCCCGGAAAGTAGCCAGGGACTTATTTCATCTGAATATTAATTTTATAAATAAAGTCGATGAGCAGTTTTCGAAAATTTCTGGTAATATGCGACGCATCGCACTAATGAATATTTGAATTTCGAACGCGCGTCATCTCGTTCAATTTAAAAATCAAATTGCAAACGCGGGTCACCGCGAAACTTCGAATTAGAATTTCGAACGATCGCCGATTTTAAGGGCCTTACTATTTAATTAATGAATGGCGAACTTCAAATATTATTTGTGTCGCTTATATATGAGATATTATTTCAACAATGCATCCTTGTACTGAATTTCAAGTCAAATATTTCGAGATTGAAATATGACTCGTGCGCCGATTTCAGGTGGACCGATTTCAGCCACAATCTTTCCAACTTTTGCCTTGACGAAATGATGCGTGCATGCAAAATTTCAGCTCAATCGGATTAAGCGTTTGGGCGCTATCGTGGAGGAATACAGAGACACAGACAGACATACACACAATTAGAGTTGTCAACAGCGGGCGAACCCGTCACCTCAGAACGTTTTAACGATATTTGATCGTTCTGACTTTCGTGAGGTGAGCGTAGATGACTTAAGACGAAAACAATTAATTGTCTAGTTACGCCTGTAACAAGCCAACGCCTTACCGCGAGATAACCAGGTTAATGATACAACGGGACGACCCTCGAGCCCTTACTTCCAGTTGCAACCTGATTACTCCAGTCTCCCGTCTGGTTACAGGTTTTCTTGCGCGGTCCTCTCCCTTACGTAGCGGTGATTCGGGATTCGGTATTTACCGAATCTAATGCGGACTACGGCATCCTGCCCGGCTGCCATATTTCAAACATAGGTACACAAAACTAGAGCTGTCGACTACAACGGGCGAACTCGTCACCTCAGGATGTTTTAACGAAATTTGATCATTCTGTCTCCCGTGAGGTGAGACCAGAAGACTTAGGACAAAACAGTCCACCGACAAGTTCCGCCACATGCCCGTAAGAGACTAACGCCTTACCGCGAGATACCCAGGTGTGTTACCCAGCGGGCCGACACTCGCGCCCTTACTACCAGTTGCAATCAGATTATTCCGGTCTCCCGACTGGTTACGAGTTCGAGGTCGCTTGCGCGGTCCTCTCCCTTACGTAGCAGTGAAACGGTGTCTACCGAATCTATCGCGGACCACGGCATCCTTTGCCCGGCTGTTTACCCGGAATCGGGTAGCCGATGATCGTTTCAAGAGCAGTCGCCGTAAGGTGAACAACTACCCCCGCTCTATAGGAGACAGTACTGCTTTCAGACTCCCCCCACTGTTAGTCAGAATGCACACGGTTAGCGCACCGTGCGGTTGACGCCGCACGGTGCGCTAACCGTCCAGGAGCGCCAACCGTCCAGGAGCGCCAGAAGATTAACTCCTGGGGGAAACTAGCCCTTAGGCCAGAGTCCCACCCGGGTTCGCGCTTCATGCGTGGAGGCCGCCTGATAGGTGTTGACCCGTGAGTGTGACCGACCCTAAACAAATGGGTCTTTGTGGCCAACTCCAACAGGGCCCATTAGCTCCCACAGATAGACTTCTGGAAATTGTCTCAATAATTTCTAAAAAACATTGGCGCGTTCACAATACTTTTCCTCCCTTTCAATTGATGGTCCGGGAAAGCAAAATAGCAAAGATCGGTTTATATTTGATACGATAAGTATACACAGCCTATTTTGATTAAGTTGTTTATCTTATTTTGTTGGTGAGTACTTTCCAATTTGAATCCTATTTTTTTCGCCAAACCCCACCTTGCTTGAGAAATTTAATTGAAAACGTATAGGTACTATATATGAGGAGTCGGCGAACAAAACGATCTAAAAGCGTTGAACTCAATTTTACAGGAGATGCAAAAAACTATTTGTTTTTTTATATGATGCCTTGGCTAATTTGTATAAGATCTAGCATTTACAAGCAAATTTTCATAGCATGAATGGGACAATATAAAAAAAAACAAATTTCCGTTTAGATCGTTTTGATTGAAATCGGATTATTTAGTTCGTTTTGATTGCAACTGCATTCATAAATTACACCGTTTTGATTGCTACTGGTGTAATAAAAACAGGAAATTTAAAATTAAAACATTTAGGCATTTTTATTTTTTATATTTCTACATCGTTAATCTTAATCTAATAAATCCTTATTTAATGAATATGTCAAAGTTTCCTTAAATAATAAATATGTCTACTTAGAACCGGCGTTGAGCGCCGCAACCGTACCAGATGTCATTCTTTTGCACCATTTACACCAATCCAATTTGCACAGTAACTCACTTCACCGACGCTATCATAACTTCAGTAAGCTTAAGGCGACGATGTAGGTAAATTTCGAAAATTACATTTTTTGGCAATTTTTGAACAGTCATACTGAAATAACTGATGATGTTAGCCAACAAAACAAAAATATCGTAACTCACGGTACCTTTCTTAAGTAGATAGCTATTTCAGATTTTTTTTAAAGTATTGGAAAATTGAGGAAAATAATTAAATCTGGGAGCTATACAGGAAATTTTCATTTTAGAGCATTTTTTGAAACGTGCCTCACACTAAACTGCACGATCAAGAAACTCAAAAAAAATACTACGGCATTTTAACAATAGTTGTAAAGACGAATGCTTTCGCATAAATTTAAAAAAATAAGTTTTTCTTGTTAAAAAAAAATATATAAAAAGTGTAACTTTCATCCATATTCACTGTTAAATATTACTTATTACTGTGTGTTTTTTTTCAAGTTTGTTTTTTTTACATAAACTATGTACAATAAACTTGTAGTACTGACGATTATTTTTTTCAAATAAAATATCAGTATATTTTAAAAATAATATTTTGCAGAGCCCGTTTATATTATTTTTGTCATACAATGAGATGAGCGCGCTCTTCTCGCGACGACGCGCTGGCATTCAAAATGCCGCAAGCGACATTGGGTCAATATGGTTCTTATGT
Organism: Micropterix aruncella; assembly: GCA_944548615.1. Lineage (NCBI taxonomy): Eukaryota > Metazoa > Arthropoda > Insecta > Lepidoptera > Micropterigidae > Micropterix > Micropterix aruncella. Next base: position 8,541,348 of record OX155962.1, read on the forward strand.
GGGGATCAATTACTGATTCAAATGGCATAACAGCCAACCTTTAATAGTGAAATGTTATTGGCTCTTAGAAACGTGGTTCATTTCGGCTTCGAAGGCCGACATATGCGGTTGCGTTCGCGACGCTCTGTTTCATGACTTATTATTACCAAATTGACATTTCGATGGATCGGAGAGTGAAAGTAAAAAAATATCGGTTTTAGATGGCTATTTCACCTTGTAAATGAAAGAGGTTTAAAAACATGATAAATCAATTATGTTGAAAAATAGAAACAATAATAACTAAAATAATATTTATTTATTTTTTTTTTTTTTAATTTACAATATTACTTTTTTTTAATAAAAAGTGTTCATTTATTTGATAACAATGTTTCTTTATGTATAAAAACAAAAAAAAATATATACATATCGGTAGGTTTTGAACCTACGACCGGTGTGATCTTATGCGAGTTTAAAACAAGTGCGCCACTTCAGCTTGCTTCCTCCGAGTCAAAATGTGTGTATATAAGGGGACAGTAAATAATGCCAATACATTTGCGTTAGAGCCATATGACAGAGCTATACACCATGTATAAATATAATATACAATTAGGCTACGATTCTGACCGTTCTAATATAGAAAACCGTCAGATAGGCAGAATTGTAATTTAAAAAACAAAACGTAGGTATCTACTTTTTAAAAGCTTTTATTCAACTTGTAATGTCTGTGAAAAAAAATCTAAAAATGCGAAGAAATATTACATCAGCAGTAGCTTACAATAAATGTCAAAACTTTTCAATTGATGAGAAAATTGATTGCCTGTATAATGACATTTTGAACGCCCCGATAGATGCATTTGGAAACCATGATAAATGTAGAAGTTTTTAAAATTGTTTGTCGGAAAATGAAACACTGGATGCAATGAGTTGTTTGATGGGTGACATTATTTGGGAAAGAATACGTTACATAACAACGTAGGTAGCAATACATGCAAGAAGCCTAATTCATGATGTAGATAGTAATGTTCTCGAAAGGTTTAACGGCATCATTGCAAAATTTATTGGTGGTAAGAGGACAAATTACATCCAAAAGCAGTCTTACCAAGCGCGATGTAATGCGGCAGTTATATCATTTAATACAAAACAGCCACTGTCAAGATTACATAAAAAATATATAGGCAAAAGTCCCTATGGCAGGATATCAAAAGTGGAATAAAGAAGACAGAGGCATTTAAGTAAATCCATTCTTTATAAAAGAAATAAAAGCAGAAAGTTTTATTGAAAAAAAAACAATAATTCGCATTATGGAGAACATTGCAACCAACCCGATGTTCCATCAGAAATATTCGAAAAAAGCAAAGCTCTGTTATTTCAAGAATTGGAAAATAGAAAAATGATCGATTGCGAATTGAAAAACTTACGGTTATTCAAGGTTGGTCCAGCGAGTGGTTGGAATTACGAAGAAAAATGGTAACTGCGTCTAACTTTGGCAAAATTGTCAATAGTTAACAACACACAAAATGCGCCAATTTAGTTAAATCCATGACTGAAAATGGGATTTGAGCAACGTAGCATCAATTTGCCATGGAAAAGAAAATGAAACAACTGCACTAGAATGAAAAATATGTCTAGAAAAAGTGGAAATTCAGCAATGTGGATTATTCATTGACCCTAAATTTCCATTTTTGGGAGCTTCTCCAGATGGAATATCTGATGATTATATTTTTGAAGTCAAATTTCCCATTACAGCGCATAGAATCTGGTTAACGGAAGCGACAAGAAAAAGAAAAGTGACATTTTGGAAACAGAAAGATGGAAAACTTGAAATCAGCATCAAACATCACTGGTACGTTCAAGTTCAAGGACAGGTCCATATATAATTTCTTTTTATTTATTTTTTTTAATTTTATTTCTGGAAAAATACAGCGCATACAATATACATACGTGTGCATAAATGTAGAAAAAAAAAGAAAAACATTACGCCTATAATCGTTTATTACACATTTGGATTTCAGCATATTACACTTAAAAAATAATTATAAAATAAACAAAGTTCATATTAAATATAAAAAATATATAGTAAACCGATGGGAGAGGTAGGGAATTGGAAGTGATTAGGAAGAAGGAGTTAGACGATGATGGTATGTGTATATGTATATAGATATAAATAAAGATATAGATAGGTCGTATAGTGGATATATAGATACAGATATTTATTGATGTTTATAGGTATTTATAGATATATAATAAATATTTATAGATATTTATAAATATTTGTGGTAGCTACTGATATGTTGTATAGAAAGTATATAACTAATTACTATAGGTATTAACAAGCTCGTTAGGTGCAATTGATTTGAATAATTCTTTAACGAACGTCGGTTGGTTGAGGTTGAAAATGTCGATGGTGGAGAAACAAGAGTCGTACGTGCATATCAGCCCATAAGCGATGGAATGTTTCCCGTAGTTGGTATTGGCACGAGAGACCTCAAACGTGCGTGATTTGCGAATTAATCGCTGAGGAACGAAAAAACGTAAGTTTTCAACAAGGTATGAACTATCTGTGGTATTGTGGATAACTTTAAAGAAAGTGTGCTGGAAAGAAACTGTAACTGGAACGATTGATATAACTGGAAAGGAAGTGTGCCTATTTATATTTTGGTCAGGTAAAAACGATCTCCTCAAAACCGAATATATACCTACAGACGGATGATTTGATTTGGACAAATGTCATGGAAAAAACTTGTTTGTTTTTATATGGACTGTGTATTACCTGAAATTATCGATCCAGGAGTATGAAGGAATATGGATTTAAGGGAGCCTGAATACACTTTGAAAGAAGCAAATAAAAGAAACGACACGATAAAACGAAAGAAATCGGTTCCTCTCCCTTGTCCAACGCTTAAGCGGTAGTTAGTTTTCAGTGATTCCATCACAAAGTGAGCAAAGAACTCACAGAGAATGTACTTGCCAATAACACTCCAAAGCAAAGCACAAGCAATATAGAGCCACCGAAAAGTACACGATATTCCAAATCTGTGCTGAGTACAGATCTAATTAATAATGATGAACAGGCTTTTGAAAATGTATTACCATTTGATGAATTTTAATTACAAAAGTCGGCGCACCACTACAAAGCGACACTGTCAAGGCTACAAAAAGGAAGTCTCAAATGTACTGCGCAATTTTAAATGTATTTATTCGTCTCTTTACATTTAATATGTATGTATCTACTCAGAAATAACAGACTACTTTGCCAACCAGAAATGTCTTCATGATTTTTTGTCTTAATGATTTTATATTTTCATTAATAATTATTTATTTTTAATGATGTGTATTTCTTTAAAGTTTACAATGATGTGCTTACAGTATCTAAAAATAAATTATATTACTTTTTAATTAAATAATTATTTAATGATAATGTACAAGGCGATGGGTGTCGTTATGTCCTCCTCAAAGAACTATTATACCGCGAATAAATAGTTCGATACACAATGTTGTTTTTTAATTCGATGCTAAATGTTTTTTCTGCCAAAAAATACTATCAAAAACTGTCACTACAACTATTAAAAAAATACTAAAGCTGTATCTCACGGAACATGAATTGCGATTTATGTCATTTAAAAGCCCTTGGAAAACTGTATCCAAAACAGTTAACGGCATTTCTCCAATTGTCATCTATCACCATTTAAAATAATTTTAAAATGTCGAAAATTAATTAGTGACAGGTGACTGTTCTTAATACAGTTTTTCAGGGGCTTTCAAATGACATATCGCAAATGAAATTCTGTAAGATATGGCTTCTGTCAATTTTTGACAGTGATAGTTTGGTTTAACAGTTGACAGCCAAAATCTAATGGGCGCATTCCAGGGTGATACTATCCCTATGTTCCAAATTTCAACTCAATCGGTTCAACGGCTCGGCAGTTATCGTGAGAGATTACATACAGGCAAACAGACATACATTTCTCTGAAAATGGTCTTAATCATCTTGGTGGACCTCAAAATGGACATCTCTATCGTTATCTAAACATTTTTTTCCGCACGATCACAACACCTTCCCTACCAGTGGCAGCCGGGAAAGTAATATAATGTTCAAGTTTAGATGATGATAAAGCGTAGCCTTCTTCACCAGCGTAGGTACATGACACTTGCATAATCCCAAAATATAAATCCCATTGCAATAAAGTATACCTAGTGTGTTTAGTCCAGACATCGATAGCGAGTGAATATCGCTGCGGAGAGTCAACATAATAAACACCTGCCCCGTCGCGAGGGGAGGGGGTAAGTAGGCGGGGCTTAAAAACTCAGATACGGTTTATTTTTTAAGTAGTACGTCGCCTTAACTATGCTCAAATGAGAATGTTTCCATATGTAAATTAGGGATACCACATTAAAAACAAGAAAAGGTGGAAATAAATATATATTTAGACCGTTTTGAAAAAAAAACATTTTTACGGGCTATGATTTAGTATGAGATTTAGATCATGTTGAAAGAAATTCATTTTTACTGATAGATTATTTTGAACGAAATACATTAGTTCTGCCTTATTTTTCTAAGGTTTCTAAATCGTTTTGGTAGTAAATAGTTTTAACAATCGATAGAACGGCCCAAGGCGTACCGATTAAAAAAAAACATGTTTGGGTCCAAAACCGATTTAGATCGTTTTGTTCGCCGACTCCTTATATATATATATATATATATATATATACTGTAAAGATATAAAGCTAGAAGGCATAAATAATAGAAACCTCAATCTCGTTACGACCTCATTTATAGGTATACACTACAAAGGGTTACACTCGTGTAAATATTTAAGATCCCGGCGCTCTGAAGGCATTTTGGCTTCAGTCTTATGAATATTCAGGCCCGTTTATTGGCTCATCTCGTCTTTTTACCGACCGGCATTTCAGCCGTTCGCCGCAAAGTGCCGCGAGTACTTGTCAATAAAGCGATAACGGAATTATCATATTGAGACACGAGACGGTCGTTCATCTTGTTAACTTTGAGGCCATAAAAATGACATTCGGGAGACGAGGGACGCACTAACGAACGGTTCGCTGTTACAAATTGCCTAAAATATGTACAGCGCGCCCGAATAAAGAGGTAAATCTATCACAAAGGTATGATTTTAGATATTTTTATACAATATGTGTGCTTATGAGATCCGCCTTTCTTGCGTATTTCCCTAGAGGCAGTGAAGCATTGCTTTTCCAACATATTATTACGTACGATCCCGGTGCTGGGGTACACGTCACCTTGGAGTAGTTTTTGTTTTGGTGCCTCTGTAAAGCAACAGCGATATCTACTAATGCCCCCACAAAACTTTCACAGCAAGTAGCCAAGGACTTATGTAAGGATTTTGAGCGTGATGTCTCTTCGGGAAGAAGATTGACCTAATTGAAAGGGATAACCTACTACGAGCGCGGATAGTGAGAATGCAACGCATTAAACCCCTCAAGACAGTAACGTCCCGAATCGGGTACGATGTATTGTATTCAATGCTTAGTAACGTCCCTAACGGGTACAAGCGCGGCGCGACAAACCACGCTCTCAACGAACTGAATTTACACCAAAATCACAGTGCAACCATCCCCTGTTAGGTATGTGTGAGAAAGACGGTTAAATTCTGTAGTGTACGATTATTCAGTCGTGCTTCTCGCAGTCTAGAATCCCTAATATAATCGCCTGTATTCTGGGGGTACTTAGTCGAGTGCTGCCATTGCTCGGATCTGTGCTTCTCTTCGGATATTATGTAGCTTCTCTTCGGATATATGTATGAACATAAATAAAACGAAATAATAGATTTGGTAAAGCATGTAATAGCGTACACAAATGTGTTTACAATTTCTAGGTGGGGTTTCGTATTTTGAGATAAAACGTGGATATCGCTGAATAAGTGAGTTTTTTTCAGTTCTCCGACTGTGTAATAATTATTCATAATTATCTAATTGTTTTACAACATAAGGTTTTAATGTTTTATATTTCAAATTTCAATGCGATCATTCTTTTCGTGATCCATCAAGTAGTTTCTTTCTTATGATCGTTTTCCTAAAGTGCTATATTTTTGACCTTCAACTCTCAGAAAGTCATTTCTGAGAGTTGAAGTTGAAGGTGACTGCGAAGATTTACACCCGCCGCTTGAGGGGTTAAATCGTTTACCTACGCAATTATACTGGCCGGCCAAAATCATTATGATTTCGGCGCAATAGGGCAAGGCATCTGTGTACAAAATTTCAACGCCCCCCCCCCCCCCCCCGACTATTAATTTCAGAAAAACTCAGAATTTATAAAACTTTACTAATTTCACTATCTTACAAACTTTTATCGGGTTTGCCCCTCTGCATAGTCTGGCTTTAGATGCTTTCAAAAGCGCTTGTCTTGCAAATAATCCGCCTAGAATCCGTTGGCACCGCAAACCTCTTGAGCAAACGTAAACTTTCGCGTTTGCATTATGGTGTTGAATGGCGCTGATTCGGCATAATCAGATTTTGGCTGACTCGCAGTCAGAAGTCCACAGATTGCGAGCGACGATAACATTCACAGACTCCCCCGACTGTTAGTCAGAATGCACAATCGATTGGCTAACGCCGCACGGTGCGCAGACCGTCCAGGAACGCCAGGTTGAGGAGAAACTAGACCTAAGGTCAGAGTCCTACCCGGGGTCGCACTTCATGCGTGGAGGCCGCCGGATAGGTGTTGACCCGTAGTGTGATCAACCCTGAACAAAATGGGACTTCGTGGCCAACTCAGTAAGGGCCCATTAGCTCCCAGATTTTTGGAATAGCAAGATGGAGAAATTGAAACCAAGCGTAATTGGTTTTCTATTTCTTTTATTATAAGTGGCCAGTTCTAGAAACTTTCAGTATGCCCCACTTATAGGCCATGATGAAAAAGGTGCAGTTTTAAAAATAGATGCAAACTTCCAGGTTATAAAGAATTTTCACAAACTGGGTGCATCAGATACAAAGTGTCTTTATGTCACAACAATAAACACTTTGCTGTATTTCATCCATAAATAATATGGACATTCCTATAATAATGAATATAAATATAATATGACTATTTATTTACGTCTACAGTGATTTTAGTAATGAACGCCGAATGTTTACAAGTCTACATACAAGTTACAATTCTACATACAAGTTTTTTTCAAAATAAAGATACCATGTTATTTTCTTTTTTTTTTACGTAACCTATGACTATTTTCCAATAATAAACAATTTTAATTCATTCAAAACATAATCATGCATTTAAGGGTTAAATAAAACTTTATTAAATTAAACTATGATCTAGTTTCCCATATTAGTGATAAGATATATAGGATTATTACGTAAAACTTTATCACATGAAACTATGATCTAGTTTCTTTAGTCATGACCGTCGTATTCACCACTCTCATAGCAGAAACCCTGGCAATCCTTTTACCCCGCTATAAAGTAGGTTGCATGTTTTATAACAAAGCAATAAAATACTCTGATCGGTTATTCGATCTCGTATCCCTCGTCGCTTTAACTGCTTCACCTCGTTTCGTTTGAAAACCGTATTGCATTTAGGGGGGGGGGGAGGGATCTCCGTGCGGCAGAGAAAAGCCATGACGTTTTTCCAGCGGAAATTTATGACGCTAACTTATCTTATAAATCTTCCCCGAGTAGGCGTTTCTTACTCGCCGTTACCTTCGCCAGTTTTAACCCAACGTTCAAAAAGTACGGTGTATTATGATAGTACCACACCGCATCGCACGTATAGTCAGGGAGCTAGTGATTTTTTTCTGTACTGATTTTCCCAGTCACCAATCGTCAATACACCAATCGGGTTATTCCGTGACTTTCTAAGTATCTGACGTGAGCTGGGAAACGCTTAATGTGCTCAACTTTTTTTAGCAATAATGAAAATCGTTTTACTGTCAAGTCGCATGCAATATGCCCACTAAGTTCCCACGGTCTCGTACTTCGGTCAGCCTCTGACAGTTTATTAAAAATTCCGAGTCATAATAGTGATTTCTATTCCTATTCTTTCTGTGTCCATGGTGCAAGACTCTTGAACGATCTCCCAGCAAATATACGAAACTCGCCTTCTTTACCATCGTTTAAGACTCACCTTAAGGATTACTACCTTTCTAAGACGTAACCAGTTCTTCCCTTTCTCTCCTCTTCCTCTCCCAATTTCCTCTCCTCGGGCATTATTCGTTTTAAATTCTTCCACTTATCTTTATGTTATGTAATAATCTTTATTTTCACAATGCGCGCATGTACCACTATGTTTAGGTTAGTTGTAAGACATTGCCATGTGGCAAAAAGCTCACCTTTTTGTATACTCATTAAGTGCAAATAAAGAGTTATTATTATTATTATTATTATTATATTGATAAGAAAATATGATCTGGCGGATCTACAGGTATGGCAAATGTGTCTAGTACCTGAAAAACCAAACAAAATGGTGGCCCTATATTGCTCAAGTGGTGTTAAAACAAAACCTTAGGATAACATCTGGTTGTGATGTGCGATCACCAAAGCCTTGCCAGACTCGTTTAATGTACGTCAGATCGCGCACTGCTACAAACTTCAGGAGAGTCTGGCGAGGCTTAAGTTATTATGATCATCAGCCAGATGTACTTTTTTTCGTAGAATTATCGGACCAATTATCACGTACAAAAAGTTTTTATTTTTGTCTAATTTCTAGATCCCGCCGGACGCATTCTGCAATTTCTCAAAGTAGCCAGACGACTGTTTTCAAATAATAATCTATGATAGTAACAATTTGTATAAGTTTTAAACGTGTAATCGCAAGGCCGCAAACGTGTATCCGAGAAATACATCGATTTTTTTCAGTTTTTGTAATTCTTGAAATATTCCCGCCAGACTGGCTTCGTTCAATTGTAAATAAGCTGGATTGCTTTTTTGTGCATTTTGTGATCGACTCTAGTAAATGGAAAATTCACTGAGAAAATAGACAATTCGATTGCACCTCCCGCTCACTCACCGTCGGATAATCCTTGCCAGACTGGGAGTTTATTGATTAGCATCAATAATAGCCCAGAATTAAGCTGGTAAAATAAGTTCTAAAAATATTCACTACCTCGCCGACTAGTATATCCTAAGTACAGTTGAGGTTTAGTTGAATTCAGCTCATAGTCGTGACCAGGGTTTGTTAGTGAGGTGGGCATACTATATGTTGTGGGCTTACTATTTGTTAAGGCGTCGCTACATCAGTTATTCCCAAAGTGGTCTAAATAGACATCCAAGGGTCGATTTCCACTTGCACGGTGGTCACGTAAAAGAAGTGTCGCGAAAGGAACGCACATGACAATTCAAGGTAGGTGCGAGCGAGATATATGGAATACATTGCGACGACGTGCGAGCGGGACGCAGCGCCGCTTCAACGGGTGTCAGTGCGAGCGAGTAGGATAGACACGTCACTAGAATGAGCAAACGAGACAGTGTTACATATGTAGTTATATATAAATTTCTCAAATGCTCCATACTTTAAAGTGGCATATCACTGGACGTGGAAATTGAAGACTAAGACTACAAAAGAATGGTTCTTTTTGGGCCCACTTTTCCAATAGCTGAAAATCATAATACATATACCAATGGACAGATCTCTCTATGTAAAACATTTATTAATATTATGATTGATCTAAATTACGCGCCGTGTCTGAGTTATATTCAATTAAATATGGCTAATTACCTGATATCCCTTAGGGCACCTAACACATCCAGGCTTTGTATTTTTAATAACTATTTAAACGAAGACCGTCGCACAATACCCGAAACGATTAAGTACATACGCAGTGTGTGTACAAACTATACAGGTGTACATAAAAGAATGTCCCAGTTATAAATTTTAATAGCATCAAATATAAACGTGTAGTGTTGGTTCAAGGTCACAATTAAAGAGTAACTCAAATACTTTTAGATTAATGCATGCGCGAGTAGTGGTTTGTTGTTTTCTCGCTTGCAGCGCCACATACGCAAAATGGCGACTCCTGAGCGTTCTGCAATTTGATAAAAGTCAATCTGTAATCTCAGTTCAACGTGCGTTTCGTTTAATTTTTAATTCGAATTGCCTATACCTAATTATTTTAGTTTTCAACGCATCGGTTTTACTTATAGTTGATTAGTAATAAGCGAATGAACAAATAAAAAAGCGTTTAGAAGTTATGGTGGAATAAAGAAACGGAAAACATGCATACGATACATGAATCCTAAACACGTAACACTCCTTTTTTCAGACAGCCGTGTAAAAAGGACAATCAGCCCAAATAATTCACATCGTTTTGAAAATCGGCACAGCTATTTCTCATGGTGTCCTCATGAGCATACTGAAAGTCCCCGAAGGTAGGGATGAGCCAGAGCTTAAGGGGAAAGGGAGGTGGGGGGGGGGGGTTCTAATTTTAGTGTTTCAGTGTTTCACAGATGTATCCAAAGCCTTTAGGAAAGCCAGAGTTGTGACTACTTCTACGAAAATAAACTACATTGCAACCACAAGCCAGGCTCGTGATAAACAGTTTTGGCTCGAAAACCTGACCACGAGCCTCACACGTGGTTGTAGACGAAAGGGTTAATAAGGACGTCTTAAGGAGTAGCTGTAAAGAATTTTAAAAGTGCATTAAACATTTGATCTGATTTGTCTAATTTTATCGGGCTATTCCAAACCCAAATAGGTACTTGCATTTTGTGGTAGACCTTAACTTAATGCTCTTATATTCGAGTACTTTTGTGGGCTGATCAAATTTGAAACGAATTGCTACAAATAAAACTATGGATGTTTACGTTGTCGTCTAAGAGAACATTGCCTTCTGCTTCTAGTCTGAAATTATTGTTCTGTAATTCTGTTACATCATGGAATATGTGATGTGGAATACTAAAGGAGAGATTTGGCTTACCTACTCTAAAAAAATATTACGTCGGGGTGTGCTTCGACACTGCAGCCGGCAAACATATTTCCTCTTTCAGCCGCGCAACGGAGCTTCATTGGCGCCGCAGTGAAGGAAACGGAATACGTTGAAATGCGGGGACGCCTTAGACGAAGCAAGCTAAGCTATCCCACTCGGTTTATTGAGGCGGTCGCTTTGCGGTAGTAAAGCCGGCCACAGACAGCGGCGCACGATGATACACGCCTACGTTTGACACGAAATCTACGTGGCTCGATGATGCGATGCGGCCACAGTGCTACATACGCTACTCAAATATCCTTTTCGTCCCGACTTAAAGTGCACGTCGTAAACGCTTGCGATGGTTTAGGGACGGTGTATGAGAGAGAAAGGGTGGAAGCGGGTGAGCAGGGATAAAACATGATTGCTGTGGCCACTAAACGTGTACACAGCTACGCTCGGGCGGTGAATCCGCGGCAAGCCACGCATGTGCCTCGGACGTCACATAGCCACGTAGCCGTGCCTATCGTTCGCGTGACCCGCTATGTGTTGATATGTATGGCAGCTCGTATTGAACCAAGCTAAAGCCACGAGTGAAACATAGCCGTGCGCCGCAGCCTGTGGCGGGCTTGCGTTTCCACATGCGAGAAAGCTCGGGAAAATCCTCCATAGAGAGAGTTAGTTCCTACGCGCGAGGTCACAGTGACAATTCTGTCGCAAGCTTTAAAGCTATTAGAGGCTTTAATAAGACCAAACTAGTCTATATAAAAAAATCGGTTGTATCACCCCAAGAAATTCCCGGCAATCAGCCAAGGGCGTCATCTCATTCAGTTTAAAAAATCGAATTGCAAACAACGTCGCCCTAAAATTCGCCGTTAAAAATTCGAATTTTAACTAGCCATACAACGGATGAAAATTTAATTTCGAACGAGCGTCGATAATAATTTAAATATTCCAATCACAAACGCGCGCCGCCGCAAATTTAAATATTTGATTCCATTATACATTGGTATGGCGGAATTTAAATGTTATTAGTGCAGCATGTACATGAGATATTCCAACCGAAGTTCCACAATGTGATTTGGGCCGAATAAGGCATCTGTAATCTTTGTACATCTGACAAGTCTCTAAATAATGACTAGTGCGCCCCCTGGTGGAACGATTTAAACCACAACTTTTTCAACTCGTGCAATAGCTAAATAATGGCTGCATACCAAATTTCAGCTAAATCGTATCAAGCGTTTGTTTGCTATCGTGGAGAAATACATACGCACAGACAAACAGACAGTCACACAGTCACACAAACAGACTTCTGTAAGTATGTCTAGACAACATTGATTTGAAACAATGAGAGCTTCTTCTTCCCTTAAATTGAACGGAGTGAATCAAGATATGGCCTTAAAAAACAGCCCAATTGTTCGTTGAAAAAATGCTCCTGGTAGTAAATGCCTCTCATAGTGCACAAAATCCATGAAATAATTGTTAATGCTGTTTTACTCATTGGTCAGCTCAGAGAACTGTAATGCTTTGTTACTCATTGGTCAGCTCAGGAAACTCGTAATAAGGATTTCAAATATTATAGTTCTAGAGTTTCCGCAATTGGAGATATTTCTAGTTTATTTTTAATATCGTCAGATCTTTTGATAACAAGTTTACACAAATTAATGAGGTCGAAAGTAAATTTCAGAGAAGGCGTTAGCATCTCCAGAAATAAATAAAATGAATTTTGTAAATAAACGTACCTACTCAGTCAAGTAAGACAATATGAAAATTAAAAGTTTCATTCCGGCTCCACGCGTTGGCGAATGTTCGCAAATATTGCTAAGGTGGAAGCGAGTCGGCACCCCTGTGACGTCAGAAAAATGTATAGGAACGAGCGAGATCCCTCTCGCTCGTTCCTATACATTTTTCTGTATAGGCGATGCGGTCAACGCTAGCCAATGTGTGGAGCCGGCATTACAGGAATTAAAATGTTAGTTAATAAATAAATGCAATGATTTAACGTATTTTATTTCATCATTATTTAATTATTAAGCAGGCACATGGTTTAAAAAGGTCCCATTGTGCGTTGTTTACAAGCTCTACCACTTCATGACAGTCTGTCGGACATTTAGTTTATCGCAGATATTTTCTCACACGTGGAAACGCTGCTTTACTTGCGGCATCACTCGTTCCAACGTACAAGCCGAATTATTTCCCGAGCAAACTCCCCAGGATCAGGCGGCGAAATTGAGGATTAAGAACGTTACATATTTATAACGTTCCAAAAGCAACAAGTATTTGTAAAGGGCCTTGCCTTGCCCGGCTCAATGTAAAGCGCCTCAAGCGCAAATATTCAAACATTTAAGGGTCGTAACCATGTAAACCGGGGAAAATCGGATAGATACATAAATGTCCAAAGTACGTTCTAATTAAAGTAGCATTTTGTTAAACTACTAAATACTATGAGAATTGCGTGCTGAAAATCAATAAAAAAGTTTTAAAATGCTTTTGCTGGGATCATATTCTCACCTATTTAAACATTCGTCGATACGTAATCTATTTAATATCAAAGACAATAAGTTGATGAACGTTTTAAATTAATTTAAACCCGTTCAAAATGTACAAGTTTTTCAATATTTAAAAAATTTATGATTAAAACTCATCAATATTTGTCTTTTTCTTCTATTAATATTTTTTTACTGAGAATCAAATGAAATGTAAAAGATATATTAATGAAAAGTGAAAGGTTAAACAGATAACAAGTGAAACCCCAGCATTTATTCAGATGGAATTGGAAGTCATTTATTTACAAGATCTAATGATTAATTGACATATAGAGTACTAGCGTACTCTTCATCGTCTTCTATACATGAGTTCGTTCACCTAGCCAAGATTAAAAACGCTCGCTGAACTTTTCTCCAGGAACGACATCCAGAGCAGACACAAACGCATTTCGGGCATCCTCAAAGTAAATCGAGTTCCACGAAGTCCAAATTTCATATTTGGAAAGAGGAAGAAATCATACGGAGCCAAATCAGGGCGGTAAGGCGGTTGCGATGGCTCTTGATTTTCTGCGGCTCTTGATTTTCTTCGCTCCTGCGGCGAATGATTTTTAATAGAGGATAGAAATATATCGAAAACATGGAAAAAAAATTGGCGAGGAAGATTATTAGATTATCTCGAAAACTTGTTTGTGTAGCTTAGCTCGGTACAGCGATAATAATTATAAGCACCTTTTCGAAATTAAATAAACAATAAATGTTATATATCTAATAATAGTATATCAGTGGATGGGTCGTTTTGGATTCTTTAATAATTTCAGAGTAATATTTTTATAAAACAGGGTAAGATCAGTTTCTATGAAAAATGTACGCAAAGGACAATAGGCAAAAATGTATGGGTGTTGAGCCCACCTCTCCAATAACAATAACGTAATTACCATTAGATACGATCAGATAATAACGATACTACCAAAGATCTATTTATCTACAATATATATGACTACTACAACTTACCTCAATTTAAAGCCGTTTCGGAGTTTTGAAATTCGAAATCTTCTTAAATATGGCTAATTACACGAAAACCCCAATGCCAATTATTTATTTAAAATATATTATTTGCAGTGAAGATCCATAAAAGATAGTAATTATATTACGATGTGCGGTCACTGGGCACACCATTTTGAACAGCTGACCTTAGCATATCACATACGTCAGGAAACAGAGCGGGAATAAAATCATGAAACACATTACAGAGTTCAAGCAACATATCCCACTATTTCGCCTTATGTACTGCTGACGAACTCGAGCATTCTTAGGAATATATAGTTTGTACTCACACAGCGTATGCAGTTTATCTTTTCGAGTATTCTGCTACGCTTTTTGTTTAAATAGTTATTAAAAATGCAATTCCTAAATGTGTTGGGTGCCTTTGGGGATATAGGTAATTAGCCATATTTAATAGGGTATAACTTTAAAAAGGGATCATAATTGAGATCAGTCAATGTAATAATAAATATTCTACATAAAGTGATCTTTCCATTTTTGTATGATTTACAGCTATTGAAAAGGGGGTCCAAAATGCCCATTCTCTTTTATACAATAGATACATGCAAATTAATCTAAAGAATTCCATTCTTTCCACCATTAGTCCAAGCCGAATATAGTACTTACCGAAACCGTTAAACGAATTGTGCAGATGAAATTGAAAAGTTTTCCTCGTTATTCCAGGCGAATCCATTATTAATTCACATTGTGCTGACCTTAATGTAATATTTATTATCCTAATCGATTGTCACATTTCCGCTTATTGGATCTCCTTTGCGTTTTTTATCAACGTTAACGACAGCGTAGTAACTACTTTTTAATTAAGACAATGGATGGATAGATTTATTTACTTATTTATTTAAGAATTAATTACTATAAAACATTGTTTTTGCTTATAAAAATAACAGGAACTGAATGGCAAAACTTTAACCTTTTGCTTATTTGATTCGGTCACCCAACTGGGACTAACCCGTTCAGATGAGAAGCTAATTAAATATACACGTTATGATTAAAACTAGATAACTCGAAAATCGGCATTTTTGAGATAAGTATGGCAGAAAATGTAAAAACGGCAACCCTGTGGTCTACTTATACATTTATAAGCACGGCGAGTACGGCACGGCCAACTCTTTTTCTTAACGTACATGGATCAAGACAAAAGTTCAACCAGGAGCATTAGTTCTCCACAAGGAAGCTATCCATATATAATTAATATTCAATTTTAACCGCCACCTTTGGGTTATTACTCAAAAAATAATCAAAACATCGTTGAGTTTTTTTCATTGGATTTCTTAGTAACAATACTTGTTTACTTTACAATATACCAGACATTTTTTTCACAATAGACCCATTTAAGACCCTTTTTTACACGACTGCCCAACAAAAAAGGAGTGTGCTGTGTTCAGGATTCATCTATGTATGTTTTTCGTGTCTTTATTCCACCATAAATATTTACACGGATAACGTAGATACAGCTACTGAAGAATTCGTGAACACACTGAAAATTCACATTGAAAATAACACCACGACGAAAGTGAAAAAACGTAAGCACAGAATACTGAAACCATGGATAAATGCAGGTATTATAAGCTGCATCAAAAAACGATACAAGCTCCACAAACAAACTAGAACTTTTCCAAAAAACATTACACTGTTGAACTATTATAAACGATATAGAAATATATGTGCAAGCATAATTAAAAAAACAAAACAAAAATACTATAAGGAAATGATCGAAAGAGACAAATATCATCCAAAGGTAATATGGAAGGCAGTCAAGGAACTGAGCTCCAATACAGAAATAAAAAGTAAAGTTACCGAACTAATCTCAAACAATGAAATTATATCCGACAAACTGAAAATTGCAAATACATTAAATGGTTACTTCACAAACGTTGGTGTAAATTTATCTAACGACATCATGCATAGGAGGAACTCTTGTATAGGCAATAGCACTATCACAAATAAAATAACTACAATAACTAATATTCCGATATTTAAATTTAAATTAATTACAGAATCTGATATATGTAAAACTCTACTCGATCTTAAAAGTGACACAGCCCCGGGACCTGACGCTATTAGCGGCAGCTCACTCCGAACTATCCACCGCTACATAATAAAACCACTAACATACTTGGTTAATTTATCAATTCAAAATAGCGAATTTCCAAAACAATTTAAGGTGGCTAATGTAACTCCGATATACAAAGCAGGTGTCAGAACAGATCCCAAAAATTACCGACCTATATCTGTGCTTAATAGTTTAAGCAAAGTCATGGAAAAAATTGTAGCCAAACAACTGACACACCATCTTGAACAAAACGGTATTCTATCAGACGGTCAGTACGGCTTTAGACCAGGTCGAGGAACGTCTGAAGCAATCTTGGCTATCACAAAGTATGTGACAGAAAATATTGATGCAAATAAGCGATGTCTAGGAATTTTTCTTGACCTGGCTAAAGCATTCGATACAGTTCCACATGACAAACTATTAGAAAAGTTAACACAACTTGGTTTTGGTGACATCGAGATAAGTTGGTTTACTAGCTACATTACGGGAAGATCACAAAGAGTGAAAATTGACGATGTTCTAAGTGATGGCTTGCCATGCAACTACGGTGTTCCCCAGGGAAGTACGTTGGGGCCTTTACTTTTTCTCGTGTACATCAACAACTTTTGTCAACTGGAAATAACTGGCTCTGTTCTGTCATTTGCTGATGATACGGTGTTACTTTTCCAAGCAGACACATGGGAGTTAGTATTCGGCCAGGCAGAGACTGGATTAAAAGCAGCCCATCAATGGCTAGACAAAAACTTGCTAACACTCAATAGGGAAAAGACGAAGTATTTGACCTTTAGTATCGACAGGAGGCAGCAGCCATCACCTGAATTGCAACTTATACTGCACGAATGCAATTATGATAACTACTGCAACTGCCACCCATTGGAAAAAGCATGTCAAATAAAATACCTAGGAATCACTATTGACAATAACCTAAAATGGTATGACCATGTTGACATCACAGCGTTAAGAATGAGAAAACTAATGTATGTATTCAAAAATATTCGAAACGTCTTTGAAATCAATGTCTTGAGGACGATATATTACGCGTTAGCTCAATCTCTGCTAATATACGGACAACTAGGCTGGGGTGGTATGGCCAAAACAAATCTGGATCCTCTGATAAAGGCCCAAAAGGCCTTGATTAGGGTTATAGCCAGGAAGCCATACCGCTACTCCAGTGACCAGCTCTACAGGGATTTTATGGTGTTGGATGCAAGACAGCTATACGTACGGCAGGTCTTGATATGCTACAGGAAAGAACTCCAACGGGACAACAGCAAGCCGACCAGTAACGCCCATAGACACGACACAAGACATAAAGACAGACATGTACAACCAAAAATGAGAACGACCTTTGGACAAAGACACTATATTTACCTAGCGAAAAAACTCCATAACATATTTACCACGCAATTAGGCCAAGCTACAATCATTCAAAATGACGCTCACTACAAAAGACTGGTAACATTATGGTTATTACACTCGACGAGGGAGCACTGTGAGTGTTAGTAACTAACGTTATTAAATAGGTGCACAGATGATTTATATTACTTATTATTGTTATTATTATCTCATTAGCCTCATAACTGTATTCATATATCTCCCATATATATTATATCTCATTTAATTTAATAAATATTTTTATTTAACATATATACCAATATACTATAATAGTTATACAATATACACTTGTAGGATTTCCCAAGATAAAATAAAATACCTATACACCCGGCAGATGAACACAGTACTAAATATCACCTCAATACAGGCTCTGCCTAGTGAGGTGATAAAATCCCGCCGAAGCCTCACCTTTAGTAAATTTCCAGGGTTCACATTTTGTATGTACGACTAAATTATGTAAAACATACTATAGGAAATTTAATCATGTAATACTAGGGATAAATAAATAAATAAATAAATAAATAAATAAATAAATAAATTCTAAACGCTTGAACCGATTGAGAAGTGTGTGGTATTGCTAAAA
The DNA here is from genome assembly GCA_944548615.1 of Micropterix aruncella. Lineage (NCBI taxonomy): Eukaryota > Metazoa > Arthropoda > Insecta > Lepidoptera > Micropterigidae > Micropterix > Micropterix aruncella. The sequence goes on from OX155962.1 coordinate 8,559,780, forward strand.
TCAATATATCATCCCGAGTGTCATAGGGTACCCTAAACGTCCAAATATCAAGTAAGTAGTTGCCTAATTGTCCAAATGTCTTAATTTTAATAAAAAACATAAATATATCATTTTTAGTGTCAAATGAAAGTTCTGATTGTGTACATTCCTGAAATATACATGTATCTGTATGGATAAATATATAAATCAACATATTTCATAGAAAAATCGTAAAAAAAACATTTTTTTTTATATAAAATTATCCAATACAATAAAATTGATTTTGCGAAGCAGATAAGATTACATTTGTGTGGATTTTATCACCCCACTAGATTGTATATCTGTTCTGGGGTGATAGTATTTAAGACTTCACTTTAATCATAGTGCCTTTTTTTTTCTTATTCATTTCGATCGTTCAATCATTCTTATAAATTTTAAGGGTAATATAAATATATAATGTGTATATAAATAAAGAACTAATATTAAATAAAGAAAATTAAAATATTTAAGTTTATAGATAAGTAAAATAAATAAATATATAGATTAATATATAACTAAATTGACCAATATATTAAGTAGCCTAAAAAGGTTTCTTACTATGCACATATAAAATTGTAAATTTAATTAATTAATATAATATTATCAATTTATTTTAAACATAATCAACCGAAACATATTTGTTATCAAGTATCAGGTGACAGATTATAAATACAATAGTTGACTTTCTGTAACGGCAGTCGTGTTTTTTTATTCTTTTTAGTATATTTGCTTTTTGTATTTGTAATCGTAGGAACAATTTAACGTATTTTCACGTACGCTTTGTGGGTTTTCATTTTTTTTACTTTAACGTACGGGATACGGTTTGTTGCGTTCGGGCTACAATATAGCGGTCGTATGGGTAGGGTATTAATTACTTAATTATACAAATTTTCAAATGCACGAAAAATGCGTTAAAATTTTTGTGGCTCCATCCATTCTTAAGTATACATTCTTCTCGCTCTGGGATCTTTTAATTTAGCATCCGCTGAGAGTTTATGTGTTTGTGAGAGAGACTATAACTAACTATTATTCTCATGTAAGTAGTCTTCTATCGAGTAGACAAGCGGCTCCAGCCACCAAGTCAGTTTCGCTCACATCAGGAGATACCTGAGAACAGCGATCCGCCACCAATTTTAAAAGCAATTTCATTCTCTTTTATTTTAGGAATATTTTTTTTCTATTTGGGATCAGCCAAAAAACCTAATTATAAACGCAGATTTTAAAATATCCTTTATTAACAGATCTAAAGTCCGTCTCCTACAACCAGATAACTGTCACAGAACCTTTACGAGTTCACGTTAACGATGGTAGCTAAATTTGTAATCGGCTCCCGCTTCATTAATTAATGTCTACATGCACGTGCGACTTGCGACTTGCACTGCAGCGCTGTATATGGCGCAGAAGCTAGACAACTTCACTTATCTAGTTTTATTGTGCGGATCATTACTTTTACGTGTCGTCAACTGCCTGACACAGCTGGATGGCTCGTTTTTTTTTCAATTATTTACCTGATTTTCCCCAGTCCGTGGTAATTAGAATATAATAGAATAGAAAAAAAATATTGTGCTGTAAAAACATTAGTTAATTGTTTTTAACTGGTTTTATAGAAAAAGACAATTTATGCACAAATGGCGGACTTATCGCTATAACGATATCTTACAGTCAACCATTACGGTGAATACGTCTGCGGAACGATTCCATGGCGGATCGGTGGGATAGATGTAAAGATAAAAACGGAATACGGTTACATTTTATTTTATTCGGGAAACAGACAGTACAAAAAACATACATAAACTATTTATATTTTTCCATCTATTAAACGGCCATATAGTACGCTATGCGATATAAAAGAAAAGTTTTGTTAGGTGAAAGTTAAAGTGAGATTGTTAGGGTTTTTAAAAAAATATATATATATTGAATTAATTGCTAAGTTACTAAACAGTCCAAAGTTTTAAAAGAGTAAATATAAAGTAAATAGAGAAGAAAAAAAACAGTAAATAGATTCATAAATATGTATATTAATATTTTAATTAATGAATTAATAAATAAATAGATAGTAAGAATAAAAATAAAAAATATATATTTAATGTAACACGTTATGAGAACGAAAAATATATAAAGGAATAACTTTTATAAATACAAAGATAAAGAGGAGAACAAATATTTTCATAATAAACAGATTACTTAATTAAATTGTAATATATCCATAATTACATTTTTACTTGTGTCTGGGGGTGTGGCAAATATATCAACATCCATAAACCGTAGTTGTAATGATGACAAGCTCTATAAAAAAAGCATTTTGTTCATAGTTGGAATTGGCAGTTGAAAGGAACGTTGATAGCGAGCTGGTCGAGGGGGCACGAAAAAAATTATCTGCTCCAAAATTTGACTAGCATCAACGCGATAATATAACAATCGACATAGATTGTTATCATTGCTACAATCTACAAGACATAAACAAACTTAAAGTAGTATAAAAAACCTAAAACACGTTTATCTCAAAACTGCTTCATCGAAGTTATCGACTTGTAATCGTAAGGCGACGATATCTGTTCAAAATTAATCATTTTCGTAATTGATCAACTCTAGTGTCCCCTTATTTGAATATATTTCTTCCATACTCCTGCTCTATCTGTGGTACGTTTTTTTAAATATTCTACCTTTCTAATTTTCCAAAAGTCTGTAGAGACTACGTCACATGGTATGATTCATTTGCCCCGCCAGAAAGCAATTCAAATGTTCCCCCGCGCAGTATTTCCACTGCGCGTCAATTCTGGAATCAGATAAATTGTCACGTAACTTTTACGAACGCACACTGTGAAAACGCCGAACGGGCTCAATCACGTCGACCCCGCCCGACAGTATCAACTAAAGCTGCCAACAACAACGGGCGAGCCCGTCACCTCAGGAAGTTTTAACGATATTTGATCGTTCTGTCACCCGTGAGGTGAGCGTGGAAGACTTGGGACGAAAACAGTCCACTGTCTAGTTACGCCACTCGCCCGTAAGAAGCCAACGTCTTACCGCGAGATAACCAGGTTAATCATACAGCGGGCCGACACTCGCGCCCTTATTTCCAGTTGCAACAAGATTCCTCCGTTCTCCTGACTGGTTACAGGTTCGAGGTCAATTGCGCGGTACTCTCCCTTACGTAGCGGTGATACGGTGTCTACCGAATCTATCGCGGACCACGGCATCCTTTGCCCGGCTGTTCACACGGTATCGGAAAAGTCGATTGGTCGTTTCAATAGCAGATGCCGTGACGACTACCCCCGCTCCGAAATATAGCCGTTTCGGCTGCAGACTCCCCCGGCTATCAGTAAAAATGCACAATTAATTGGCTGACACCACACGGTACGCAAACCGTCTAGAAGTCCTACCCGGGCTCGCACTTCTGCATGGAGGCTGCCGGATGGGTGTTGACCCGTGAGTTTGGCCGACCCTAACACATGGGTTGTAGTGTCCTAACTGCAACAGGGCCCATTAGCTCCCTATATCACCCGACAGTATCAATGAAATCACCAGCCGAACAAAAGTACTCTGCGTTTTACTCCTCTGAGCCTTCAGTTGAAACCGCCATCGGTACGTATACCACGCGCCGCGAAAGATGGTATTCGATTACCTACAACGGACCACACAGTCGCGGTGAAGGGTTAACTCAAACACCTCTATAATTGGTGACCCCAAACATTGGTAAAGCATCTGTAAAAGTATATTTTGCTAGCAAATGGTCCAATCAAGCTTGATTATGAATTTCTGGTACAAAGTAAACTGATTTGCCTTCTCGTTGGTATGTTTGTGCAATATCCTACCTTGCGAGATTAATATAATTTATTATAATTTTATCCATTTCATGAGATTCTCGCTTCTTGCGCGTTGCAATTTACTCGTAGATAGCTTTCGCAATTGCTACGGCGGTTTCGGAGCTGATGAATACGTGAAGGATACGCCGCTCTTGGATTAATCCGCGTGGGCAGCGACGGAGCAGCCTTCCTCACAAGTAGGTCAACGGGTGGTCGAAGAAGAGGCATGAGGAGTAGTAGCCACAGCTTAACCGAAAAGTGTGGTTGATATTCACCAAAAGATACGACGCGATGGGGAAATCACCTCGTTTCTCAGATATTTGCGTTCGTGGAAGGGGCATAAGGAGTAGTAGCACAGCTTATCCGAAAAGTGTGGTTGATATTCACCAACAGATGTGACACGATCGATAATTCACCGCGCTTCTCAGATCTTTGCGTTCGAACGACCGAATCTCAGGGCTGTAGGCTTCGCGTAATGGAGAACACGTTGTACGACTGCTCGTTGCGCAACCGCGTAGCGATTCCTTGCCGCAGCGCCGCAAGGATTTGCCTGAATTCGGCCTGGTGATCGCGTCGCACGCGGGACGTGTAGACTTTGCCGTCACTATTCAGCGTGTGGGCACAGTATACCAGACATAGCTTCTCTTAGAACAAAATTTTAAAAAAAGGCGAGCTACAACACGAGCCGTAATGGCTCGCATATGGCCGCCAGATGTCCGCTACTCGGCCGACACGTTCGAAAAGGCCAACGCCAACCAAAGGCGTTCGTCGAGACGTACCCCTCTACTCATTTCCCTCGCGCCCTATCCCCGCATTTCGCTGTCGCTCGAGAGTGCGTCTACTGTTCTCTCGGTATACTGTTGTCCGGGGAGCGTGTTTTTTTTGTTGCAGTAACGCAGCGTCAGTGTCGCAAGAAGCGGTGGGGGGGGGGGGGGTTCAAATATACTGTGGGAGGCAATAGAATAGGTATATATTTTTTTATTCCAAAGCCACTCAAGTAGGTGATTCTACACATAAATCTAATCCAAAAAAACAAAAAAAATGGACTCGTATTTTTATTACTTCTTTTAAAAAAAAAACTATATTTATGATTATATGACATTAATCTACATTAAAAACGGAGTCGACAATCACTTACACTTTTTTTTGATTTAGGATTGGGGGGGCGAAAGGGGACGTGATCGAAAATCAGTCGTGTAAATTCATTTTTACACGACTGCCCAACAAAAAAGTAGTTTAATGTGTTCAGGTTCATGCGTGTATGTTTTCCGTTTCTTTATTCCACCACAACTTCTTAACCGAATTAAAAGTGTTTGGTATTGTTAGAATCTTAAGTTATCAAATATCAAGTAAGTATTTGTCTAAATGCCCAAATGTACAAATGTAAATAAATTAACATAAATATATCTTGTTTAGTGTCAAATGAAAGGCCTGATTGAGATCATTCCGGAAATATCCATGGATATATATGAATAAATCATAAACCACAAATATTTCATAAAAAAAACGTAATAAAAATAATTATATTTTTTTTATTTTTTATTTATTTATTAATTTACAATAACTTTATATTATGTCATATACAGCACCATTAACATAGGTACTATGGTTGAGTTGGGAGAGATTGAGCACATCCTATGGTGAAAATGTCTATCCGCATTCCTAACTAGGTCAGAGACCCGTATCTAGGGATGCTGCTTTATGTTTAAAGGTATCGACATTGATTTTATAAAATCAATGGTATCGATGAGCTGACTCTTTTGATGTTATGAACTTACGTTGCATTGCATAATACATAAGAATATATACATATATACATACACATACATACACACATACATAAATATATATATATATATATATATATATATATATATATATATATATATATATATATATATATATATATATATATATATATATATATATATATATATATATATATATATATATATATATATATATATATATATATATATATATATATATATATATATATATATATATATATATATATACATACCTACACCTATATTGATATTATTTATATACAATACTAGTTCACTTTCTGTTACGGCATTCGTGGTTTTTTTATTCTTTTTAATATAGTTATTTGTAAACCTATTTGTAATATCAAACAACCGCGGAGTCGGAGACTATCGACTTCATGTTTACAAATATAGTGTCTAGACATGTCGCGTCTGTCGCATCTCGCATACCAGGCGCTAGTTTCCTTATCTGTGGTAGTTGCAGGCAGAGCGCCTCTTGCGCTGTACTCCGCAAGTAGCGCTCAACCCGCTGCTCCGCTCGTGCTGGATGTAATTGTGATTGGCGTTACTGCGGGAGAGAGACAACGCGAGAGAGGGAGAGAGAGATATCTATCCTCTATACCCCCAGAGCGTCCTGCACAATGCCGCCTCCGATGAAATTCACTTACGGAAACTGCTTGTGCTATTTATAATTTTAAACGAATTAGGGCAAACTTCGTGCGGAGGCTTTATGGATAGGATTGATTATCTTGCTAAAATTTGACAGCAGAAATTGTCCGACAGCATATCTCACAGCAAAAATCTGACAGCAGAAACTCACTGTTAGAGTATGTAGAAAGACAACAAAAATAAATAACTTCCGCGATAACTCCCATGCATTCGTGAGACATAACAGAACCATTCATTTGAATTTTTGACAATAATATTTTATTGAAAATCACGACTCTACGTACCTACGCGCCTATCAACTACACTGAGAAAAATATAACGATGTAATACACGGAAATATGCATGTTTCAACAAGGATTACATATATAACACGGACTGTGGTCCATACGTATGAATTACCATGACGCGTAACGGTGTTGGCTTGACGGTAGTTACCGTGTCGTAATGTTAAAACACAATTTATTTCATTACGTAGCGACCATAGCATCTTGCTTCTAACAGGACAGCATGAGCAGTATGCGTACAGTTATAGTCGGACACAATAATCATGTTGAAACTACAGTATACTGCTATTTCCATTCTAACCGTTAAGGAAAATGTTGATACATTTAATCGAGTAATGGAGTTTCAACAAAATTCCTTGTAATTCAACATACGATTGAAACATCGTTATTCTGTTTAATAATATAAAATGGTGATGTAAGAAGCTATCCAATATTTTTTTTAGTTTACATACAAACGAACAAATCAACATCACCCCTGGCAAGCTCTGCATTTTTATATATTTATCCGAACTACTTACCTTGAAGAAATTAACATGACATCAATTATTATTATAGTTTTATTTAATTTATAGATTATATGTAATAATATTACTGTTCACTACATTATTTTATGGCAGACGAACTTTTAATTTCTTGGATAATTAAAATATTTTACAGAATATTTCAAGAATTTTTTAATTGTATAATTTTTACTGTTTTTTTTTTCATTATTCTTGGACATAATAAAACAATTATTATTTTGATTACACTTAGATTACTTTTAAATGTTATGTTTAAATGTTATTTCTTATACTCCTAAAATGTTTTTATGATTGAATTTGATTGGTTATTTTTAATTATTTGCTGCGATTAAAAATATAATAAGTAATAGGCACAATCTGTGGTTACAACATGTAATTGAAATTGTACGCCCTGCGGGCAAACTGTTTCAAACCTTATGTACCAGAACATCAGTACCTAACATACAGTAATACAATATAGATCTGTCTATCTATCTCGAAAATCACATACCTAATACAGGTGAGATTTAATTAACCGACATCCTTGAAGGGGATGAATTAGCGAGAATTTCGGCTGATGATTCTGTTTTCGAAAACGGTGCCCAAAAGTTCGATAGTTACATTGGCTGTGTGGCAAGTTGCGCCGTCCTGTTAAAATCAAACGTCTTCCATGTCATTCTCTTCAACTCAACTCACGGTACTGTTCGCCATTGTCGGTAACGGTGTCTCCTTGATTAAAAACTCACCGCTTTGGAAGTATTATAAAACTTACTAGTTTTATAATATTTCCCAGTTTTGAGCGTATAGAGTCCCATTTTGCAAATGTCAAACATAAAGCTAATTTTCTGTCAATAAGTGAATGTCATTCTACCTTTCAAAAACAAAACCGATAGTTTAAATTGAAAACGTTAGATTTCCCATGTTTTAGAAGACCGTTGCTGGCATGTCAAACGTCGTCGTTGCCAAATTAGCGTTTTTGGCAATGGTATGCGCACGCATGTCTGGAGCAGACTGACTGCCAAAACGCCAAACGCCGCCAGTTGTCTTGATATAATGTAGCCATGTCCTTATTGACTGTACATATGAGGCACCATTATATAAGTATCTGATTTAATTCAATTTCTATTGGCTTATAAACTATTATATAATAGTTGTGTTCGCGGTATAACGTAATTAATTAAATATTTATCATTGAGTGTAATTATATGAGAAGAGACTGTAAATAAAAAAAAAATGTAATAATCGTCAGAGTATCTCTTTATACGCCTTCATTCCCGGCTTATATCGTGTTTTTTCCCGAACGTGTGTTTAATATGAGCATGCCATCAAAAATCCATCAGTCATATCTGCGTCATTGCCTCTGCCGTCCCTGAATCACTCTCCCCGGCTTTTAATATTGAACCCTGGCGAAATTCCCGTTTTCGTGGACATTCAATCCCCTTTTTATTATGAGGGATTCGTTGTACAAGACTCGCATTACTACGGGCTCTGAAGTTTGGTTTTGAAGCTGTCAGAAACTGTCGGTCTGTTTTAAACAGAGTGGGAGACAATGAGAGGTAACAGCGATTTTGAATAATATTTCGATCGTTTAAAGCACAAACATTGTATGTCCACTTTTGGGTGTTTCAATCGACATGGTATGTCCTAGCTATCATGAAACGAGTATAATTACGACTTTAAAACTGTGTGTTAAGGACTTCTATGTAAATTGAAGGGCACAATCATTGTCTGTCGAATACTATATTTGTGCACTGGTCGTCGCACTTTTGCAAGAACTTTATTGTATGTCCGGACATACAATAGTGGAGAATTTCTCAATGTTCGCAACAAATTTGGCAACAAAAACGAATTTATTTTCGACGTAAACTATCGCTTTAAAATTTCACCATTTTTGACACCTGGAAAAATAATGGGTATTGCTTTATTTGGGATGGAACTAAATACTGAAAAGGGCCATGCGAGATTGCAACGTATTGAATTGGGGATACATATCACAACTGCCAGAGAGTGTCACTGATATCAGCACATTTTCTGGTTGCGGCTACGTTGTATGCTGTCAACAAAATTCCGCATCTGCAACCAGTAGACTTGTAATTTATGGAAAGCGGCTACTCCTATTCGTAACTTTCTCTATCCATGCAACTATAGAGAGGGCAAGAAAGCACAGATCGGTATATTCTACGCTTGAATGGGCTTTACTTTTTGAAATAGCCAGGAATACGCCAACCAACTCACTTTTTAGCTTTTAGTGATATGTACGACTTTCAAACTTTGGCGGGACTCGTAATTCTAGTAATTAATTAAAAGTAATTAATTAAAAAACTTCATTCTAGTTATTAAATTATAAAGATAAAAGTAATAGTTGCGTTTTGACAAAAGTAAGCCATTTAATATTCATTTCACATATACACGTTAGTCATTACATTATGTACGTATTAGTATACGTACATTACATATGTGCCCATGTGGAGTAAAATGTCGCTAACTAAAAAATTCACCAAAGCATTAACAATTTCAGTTGCTAAGAAAATCTACAAAAACAAGCTTACCAGATATGGTGCCGATTGACAGTGGTTCCGACAATGAGGACTAGTGTAGTTTTAGATTTCAATAAAATTATTTTTAAAATCAAATATTTCTTTTATTTTAGTTTCTGATAACCTTTTTAAATTATTTTAATTTCGCAGTACCTAATGTACATTTATCGTTTGTCCACATTTTACTTTACACATAATGTACGTAAATGCCCACCCCTTTTAAAAATTAAATCTTCTGTCTCGGAAAGGTAGTGACATTTTATTTATTTATAGTTAATAATTCCTGGACTTTATTAAACTGTGCAATCGTGGTTAGGACGCCTGATCTTACATTGTAAGGTTCCGGGTTTGATTCCCAGCTGTGTCACCATTTTCCGTTGGGATAAAATTAACGGAATTGCATTTCACTTCTGTCGATCGAATGCAATAATAACACACACAAGACGGGTGTGTTACACGTTCAATCTGGCATCAGTTCAGTCCGCGACCTTGATGCATGAGCTGACTGATGTACTGATAGAAATTATTGAAATGTATGAAAATCCATCAGTTCAGTCCATCAGTCAACGCGATAAACGATCAGCTTCCCGTCAGTCTGACCAAAGTCACGGATTGAACTGATGCCAGATTGAACGTGTAATACACACATGTTCCACGCTTTCTCACACACACACACATGTAAACACTTCATAGTAGGGTTGGTTTGTAAGAAATTGTCGTATGTGAAAAATTCACAATAAAGAGTAGAAATAAAAGATAATTAATACATTTCATACAAAACTTTCCATTCTCCTTTCTGCATACCAAAAAATACCCTTTTCTTTATTTAGATTTATGTAAAGTCATACAATTCAATACCTACCTATACTTGTTTTTTTTAATAATATTTTTGCCATAATTAGAAGTTCCTATTGTTGCAGATGAAGTACCAGTTGTTGTTGTATTGTTGTAGAAGTACCAGTTCTAATATCTATTTTTCTTTTTTTCACAGGTAAGTGTGATCAGCGAAGAGTAAAGGTGATTCCAAAATAACGAATATGGGTTTGATTAAATTTTAATTTATTTTTACAGTTTTATTTTTTAAGCAATCGCTAAGAAATAGTGTATAAATAATACTGAAGGCTTTCATTAATATTTTATATATCATATTATACGCAATTAGAGCATTGATATCCTCGCATGTCAAGGTCTGTTAATTTCGCAGCGATTGCACCGCGTTTACGACTATATTTTATAGGTGCAACGCCAGTCATGCTTCGAGTATTGTAAAGATCAAGATTAAACCACATTTTTTTTCATTTAACGGATTACGCAATTTCGAATGTTCGGTAAAATTGTGGCTACATACGTTCATCTATACTAATATTATAAAGAGGTTGTTTGCGCGCAAAGTATCTTTTGCATCAGCATTTGATTTAGTGTATGTGGATGTTCGCTTTCACCGACAGATGTTGATTCCGAAGAAGAAGAAGCACGACTTGAACGCTGCCAGTACTGCGTTTGCTCGAAAATGCCTACCCCCCCCCCCGCTAGTTTTTATAATTATCCGCCGCGCTGTCAGAACAACAGCATATATATTTTTCAGAGGTTTTTGCATACTCTCGCGACTCTGTACCGCTTTTATTTATCGTCTTCTTAAACCGCTCCGCAAAATCAGAATAAAACTCCGCGAAAGAACTAATGCGCGTCGAGTGGGTCGTGTGTGAGACATTTTCGAAGATACTTGCATGAGAAATCCACCAGCAGGCACCTCGAGGGTCCGTAACAGTGCTGGGACTTCCAGATAGGCGAGGATCATCATCACAGGTCAGTCAGTGTTTTACAGACATATATCCGATTACGTGTTGATGTTTGAGGATTTGCGCGCATCGATTTCGTCTTATTTTGTAAAGTACCCACATATTAGAATCTATTTCTTTATTTTTTTATTTTAGTATAATTTATTCACGGTTATGATCCCGCCGTTGTTCAACTATTTACACGTTGAACAACCAGAAGTAATGTTTGTAAGTTTGTATGTAGGGGTTAATCTCCGAAACTACTCATCCGATTTCATTTCTTTAAAATTTAAAACATTTAGTACTTTCACTAATGGAAAGCTCCATTATCGACGAGTGCTATAGGCTGTATATTATTGTGATAAATATTGGTTTTCAATACGAAATCACGATATTTGTAAATCAAGTAGGAGAAAATGAGCTTGTGAGTTGCTTTATCGGCGTGCGATGACGAAACGGATATACATATGTGAAAACAATATATGACAAAAACATCGGCCTCAAGAAGACCGATAAGAAAGTCGGCGACAGGGTATACCAAAATTTTATATTTAAGTTACAATAACTGCTTTTATGTCTCAAAAATATCAAAAAAATAAGTAGGCAGTGGGCCCGAATGCGTTTCTTTGTGAACTAAAACTGAAGTTAGTTCAAGCGAACGAAATAGAACAATACGTTAGAGTGATTGATGAAACGAACATTCGTCGTTTAAAACTACATACCTGTCGAACTTATACTCGTCCGAATAAATTTGAACACATTTCGTGCGGTGTTGGATTCAGATGCTTTATATTTGATCGGTATTTGCTGCGCAAAAGTGACAACCGTTCATTTCACATTCGCTCTAGCACATTCCGAAAAGCAATCGAGCCCAGTGTTTGTTGAAGGCATTATAAAATAAGAATCCTTATCAAAATAAATTGACCCATCATCACGGGTGTTCGAGATAAAATTATCCATTTACTGTAAGTTTTTAGGTGGTATAGTTTTAGAGATATCATGAAATTAGTAACGCGAGCAAGCACATCGAAATACTTAGCGGGCAGCGGCGGCGACTGCTGGCCCAGCAAGGTCAGTGTTCAGCGGAAGGCGGCGCGGGTGGCAAGGAACAAGACGTGTACGTCTACGAGATAGGTAGCGTACATCTGAGGGGGGACGTCTTGCACTATACGGGGTGTTATTACTGCACGGGCTTTTTTTTCTGTGGGTGAATCGGTACAACGAAATAAGCAACTTTAAAAATAGAAAAAACTTAAAAACTGAAAAAAAAAAAATTGAAAAAAAAATTTTTTTTGAACATTTGTTTTTTTTTTATGATTAAATAGTATGAAAAGCTGTTATCACGATGCGCTATCTAGCGGTTGGTAAAATGTCGCTGATATTGTTTATTAACGACTTATTACCTACTGCTAGATGGCGCAGCGCGCTCAAACGCTTCTCAAACTTCTTCAAAAATTTCAAATTTAAAAAAAAAAAAAAAAAAAAAACATTTTTTTTTATTAAAAGTTGTTTACTACGTTGTACTGATTCACCCACAGAAAAAAATCCCGTGCAGTAATAACATGCTGTATATCTAAAGGTAGCATCTATAAAGGCAAATAAACGCCACTCTACTTAAATTAACAAATCCATTCGAAACTTTACGCGAAACGAAGCCGCGGGCAACAGCTAGTTGATTATATAGTGTCTTAGATTGCTCGCCCGACTTACTGTTATTTGGAAACCAGTATTTTTACTAGGAAACGTAACGTGTTGATGGCACTAGTTATTCCTTAAGTTGATTATTACGTTCAATAATGCAATTTTCGTGATATACATTATGGAGGTGTATTTTTTAATTTGTTATAAAGTCTCAGTACGAAATAAATATGCGTTTTAATGGTCAGGTATACTTATTAGTATATCTAGATAGAATGTTATCTATGGAATCTCTCCTATTTAAAAAATGCGATAGATGACACTAACAAATGAATGTTATTATTGTTATCGCTGGTTAAATTATTCGGTTTTTATGATCAATCGGTCCTTTATAAAAAACATTAATTGTCAATGTTATTATAGATGGCCATGTAAATTGCTAATAGTTTCGACGGATAATGCTATCAGCGCCACCTGAATACCGCCGTTTCAGAAGGGTTGCTAAATCTTACTATAAAATTGATCAATCTAATACAATATACAAGTTATGTGAGAAAAGTAATGAGACTGACAACGTTGCGAACGATCTAGCAACGCTGTGTTGTTCTACTTGTCTAGATTAGACAGGTGTGTTTTTCCATGCTAAATGATTAGTCCGGGTTTCAGCTCCGTTGTGTTTTTGTTGTGTGTTGCGAAAATGGAAAAGCGGAATTTAGAGCAACGGTATGCCATCAACGTTTGTGTTAAACTTGGGGAACTCGCGAGTGTAACCTTTGAAAAGTTGAAACAGGCCTATGGGAAACTTTCCTTATTAGGAGGACAAGTTTTTCGCTGGTCACAAATCATTTTTGGAAGGCCGAGAACACTTTGGAGATAAACCTCGCTCAGGTGAGACCTTCAACTTTAAAAACCGACGAAAACGTCAAACATGTGAAAGCTCATGTGAGATCAGACCGTTGTTTAACAATAAGGATGATAAAGTGACCAGTTAAACTTAAACACTTTCACCGTACATCAAATTTTGACCGAAGATTTGCAAATGCGAAAGGTATGTGCCAAAAAGGTGCCGAAAAACCTCACATATGAGCAGAAAGACATTTCCATCACGGTTTTTTTTTACCTCAAAAGGCATTGTTGTTGTTCCCCAGTCTCCCTCATCTCATCTGAGTCCTTGTGACTTTTCTTTTTCCAAAATTGAAAAATGTCTTAAGAGGACATAATTTTGAGACTTTGGAGAACATTCAAAAGAATGTGACCGACGTGTTAAAGGACTTACCAGTAAAAGCCTTTAGCGCTGCTACCAAGACTGGGAAAAACGACTCCGCCGGTGTATAGCTGCCGAAGGGAACTACTTTGAAAGCGACAATATTGTTGTTTGAAAAAAAAAACTTTAGTAGATAAAAAATCACTCTCATTACTTTTCTCACACACCTCGTATAATAAACTAGAGTTGTCAACTACAACGGGCGAGCCCGTCACCTCAGGAAGTTTTAACCATTAGTCGTTCTGTCTCCCTGGAGTAAGCGCAGAGGACTTGGACAGAACAGTCCACCGTCAAGCTCCGTCACAAACCCGTAAGAGGCCAACACCTTAACCGCGAGATAGCCAGGAGTGTTACCCAGCGGGCTTACACTCACGCCCTCACTTCCAATTGCGACCAGATTACTGCAGTCTCTCGATTGGTTACGAGTTCGAGGTCGCTTACGAAGCGGTGACACGGTGTATACCGAATCTATCGCGGACCACGGCATCCTTTTCCCGGCTGTTCACCCAGGATCGGGTAGCCGATGGTCGTTTCGAGAGCAGTCGCCGTAAGGTCCGCAACCACCCCCGCTCTATAGGAAACAGTACTGCTTCCAGACTCCCCCGACTGTTAGTCAGAGTGCGCAATCGATTGGCTTATTCCGCACGGTGCGCAGACCGTCGAGGAGCGCCAGAAGGTTGATTCCTAGGGGAAATTAACCCTAAGGCCAGAGTCCTACCCGGGCTCGCACTTCATGCGTGGAGGCTGTCGGATGGGTGTTGACCCGTGAGTGTGACGAACCCTGAACAGAATGGGTCTTTGTGGCCAACTCAGCAAGGGCCCCTTAGCTCCTTAGTATAATCAATAATACCTTATAGGTCAAGAATCCGATTCGGCTCAATTAACTTTAACTGAAAAATAGATCAGAGAAACAAAAGCGTTTCCCGTGGCTGACGTCGGGATGAGGATGAACGGCTTCCTAGGGACGGCTGTGACCTGTGACCTTTTCGCCGTTTCGCATTTTGCCCACAGCGCTAGTGGCGTTTCGGTGTACCTACCTACTCGTAGTTACCTAGATATACCTAGATGGGAGGCACGAGTTCAATAGAGAGTGGTTTCCCTAAAGCTGATATTTCCACTTTTTGATTTAATTTTTAACACGCTTTTATTAGCTTGATCTGTAACATTGAAAGCAAATCTTATAATTCACTTTCCACCAATTGTCGTATCGATTGGAATCATCGCAAAACTTATTAAATAATATTATAATACAATAATTTTACAATATACAATACAATAATAAAATAAATAATACAATATACAATACAATAATATTGGCATCGGCTTGCATGATGGTGGAAATGGGAGGTGGTCATAGGCAGCAGTGGTCAAAAGCATCATATGTTTTGGCTCGGTTGAGTCGCTTGGAGAGAGCGAAATAGCAATATTGGGGTTCGATTTTTCGAGGTTCGATGACGTAATATCGTTAGAACATGAAAACAAATGAACGGTGCAGCGCCACAACGCGCGTACAAAATACCATCGAATCGTTGCAGAAACAAGTAAATATATTAAAAAACACGACTGCCGTTACAGAAAGTGAACTTTTATATTTATAATTATTTTGATTACGGTTTTTTATGAAATATCTGTGGTTTATATCTTTGTCCATATAGATACATGTATATTTCCGGAATTTACTCAACCAGACTTTACATTTGACACTAAACACGATATATCTATGTTAATTTATTGACATTAGGACATTTAGACAACTACTTACTTGATATTTGGACAGTTAAGGTACTGTATGACACTCGGGACGACATAACGATTCTAGCAATACCACACACTTCCAAATCGGTCCAAGCGTTTAGAAGTTATAGTGGAATAAAGAAACGGAAAACATACATAGATAAACGCTGAACACATTACACTCCTTTTTTGTTGGGCAGTCGTGTAAAAATATGTTGAACTTACTTGGGAAATTTAATTCTTACTGCTTTCGGCTGCTTGCTAGAACTGTTATTGCAACTTATCGATACATAAGAAATAATTTTTCAGCCTTTCGCGAAGAAGCCAAGTAGCCTCTTTCGCGGCATAGTTGCCGATGGCCTATGTCTTTCATTTCGGGTGATTCATTTCGGATGAAGAATATTGTAAACGTGATAGAGGGACATCTGAGCGAACATTAAACGACAAATGGATATTTTAACTCATACCAAATTTCAGATTAATGGTGGGCAAATCCCGACCTTATTGGGTTTTTTTTTTGAGACGTCAAGAAATACCGTCACAGAATTTTCGTTTTTTTATTTAAAGTTGAATGAGACTTGATGATAACAACGATGATCATTACTATCAAATGCTGCAAAGAAGCTAAAAATAAAGTCTCTGAACTAAAACAGAGACAGTTTCAGTTATGCTTCTCCACCCTAGTCAGATAATAAGTCGTATGCCCGGATACAGGCTATATTCGGCCTAGTTGGGTATGCGCCGAGCATGGTCATGTGAATGTGGGCTGTTTTTTACTTCGCACCATTACTTTGGTATGACCATTTTTATGTATTTACACATTATGTTTGAAATAAATAAATAAATATATAAATAAAATGAATAGTTTAATCTGTATCTCGACCGCCGCTTCTATATTCAATAAATTATAAGATAAAAATGTACTCATTATCGTTCACACTAAAATAATTATCTAATAAAATCAGAAAGTAAGGGGCTCTCTAGACGATCAAGCATGCTTGTCAAGCTTCGCGTCGCAGGCTGCGAGGGGATGGTAAACCGCAGGAAATATGCAAATATTTTTTTTATTTATATTTACCAAAAATGCCTAATTTTGTAGTTTTATACCAGAGAGTAACGTTAATTAGACGTAATTGATTGATGAATGACGTGACTCCCTGGTATTGTTAAAAATTAGGCATTTAAAAAAAAATATTATCATATTTCCTGCGGTTTACGATCTCTTACCAGCCTGTGACGTGATGCTTGAAAAGCATGCTTGATCGTCTAGAGCCCTTTAGGAAGAAACCATCGATGTTACAACTGTACCCGTAGACAAATTTACGCATCTCATGCAACACTAGCAATACCCTATGTATGTTTACACAATGTTATCCTGTATTTACACTATGTTTACACTATAATATCCTATGTCCTAAAATTATACTATACACAATAACATTAATTACACTTCAACTATGTGTACCTACTGGAATTGGAGCTCCGGTGGAAAACTAATAACCCCTCGCTGCCTAACTTGCACACCTAATTATTTTTTTTATAGTAGTGTAAACAGAGCGATTGCTTCATCCAGTTTCAGAATTATATACACGACACAGTGTATACTACTGTAATCCAACTAATCCATATTATCATCGATTATATGAAGTATTAGATTGATCAACGTCGTACTACAATTTGGCAACCAGAATTTTACTACAAATTTTACTCTTTCTATCTCTCGTGAAGAAGGGGAGTCTGGAAGCAGTACTGTTTCCTGTAAAGCGGGGGTGGTTGTGGACCTTACGGCGACTGCTCTTGAAACGATCATCAGCTACCCGATCCTGGGTGGAACAGCCGGGCAAAGAACGCCGTGGTCCGCGATAGATTCGGTTTACACCGTTTCACCGCTTCGTAAGGGAGAGGACCGCGCAAGCGACCTCGAACTCGTAACCAGTCGAGAGACCGGAGTAATCTGGTCGCAATGGGAAGTAAGAGCGTGAGTGTAAGCCCACTGGGTAACATACCCGGTTATCTCACGGATAAGGCGTTAGCCTCTTACGGGTATGTGGCGGAACTTGACGGTAGACTGTTTTGTCTAAGTCTTTTGCGTTCACTTTACGGAAAATAGAACGACTAATCGCTAAAACTTCCTGAGGTGACGGGTTTGCTCGTTGTGGTTGTCACCTCTATTTGCCCTGTCTCGTTCACACGAACTAATATTTTAGTTCACGAAGAAACGCAATCGAGCCCAATTTTATACCAAAAGTTGATTATTTGCTCTTACCGATTCAGCAACTTTAAGGTGCTGTTTAATTAAAACTCATCCTGTATACTAACTACTGTTGTGATGCAATCTCCGCGCACGCAATCTGTTTATCACTCAGCGTCAAACTGAAGCAGTCATCTTTCACCTTCTCGTAAATCCTGTTCATTATTCATCAAGCTTTCAAAAAAAAGCGTTTGTTACTGCTATTTTAATATTTATACTTTCCTCTTTCGTTGTGGATGTTTCCCTCGGCGAATTTTCGCAAAGCACGCCCGTGAAGTTTGCTCATAACGAATGCTATTTTCCGCTGAATAAAATAATAATATTGCGTGTGTGTCTGTCATCCAAAAACGGAGGACCGTGACTCGTGTGCAATTTACTCGTACCACAATAAGGTTCTAATTTGAATATGCCTAGCATTGATATCGCAAAGTTTTCTAGTCGGACACGGAATCATTTATCAATATATAAAGCCATATCGCAGCTTATATGTACATATTGGCAATCTATGTTATAACAAGTTATATGAAATCGAAGACTATCGCGGTTGTTTGACATTATAAATAGGATAAAACAAATTTACCGCGTGAAGTTTGCAGCACCCGACGTTTCGGCGACGTTGCAACCACCGTTGACCAGGGTAGACTGTACTGTCAATCGTCATCCGTTGTTCTGCGGCTAGGCGGCAAACTGCTGCTGTTACTCGCGCGCGCTGGTTTTGAAAAACGTTAGTGCACACAATAATCACCGTATCCTGTGTCACGTCCTGGCGCTCGTAATAGAGAGTTTGTAACCGTCGTCTCTATTGAAGTTTGGGGTTCTTCTTATTTCATTGGCTTCCCGAGTTATGCGGGGAATGTAAAATTGTTCTTTGGATAGCACATAAGAAGCTATGTTACAAAAAAAATATATTTAAAGAACAACAAATATAAACTTGGCAGGAAATAAACATTGATCGCCACCGCATTTTTTAAAGTGGAAAACGCGGAAACTTATTAAAATATATTTTGTAATCACACATTAAATCGGCAAGAAAACTATAATATAATTGGTATCTCAGGCAGCGTGAAGCTTACAACAAAGGTAGTTATTTCACCTCGCAGGCTGAAATCTCACAAATAAAATGCAACAAAAATATCAAGAAGAACGGTTTTAAGTTTTTTATCTTCCGTCCTCTCGGAGCATACTTAGATATATATGGATGATTTCAACTCCCGAAGTCACAGATGTAACTCTTTATGTGAATCTTCTGGAGTGACAAGCCCAGTCTCCTGATCTCAACTAAATAAAACATTTATAAGTTATTTCAAAGTGTACCATGCAAAGTGAATCACTCAATAACGTCCAAAGAAACACTAAAAAGGTTTTAAAACAGGAACGGCAGGAGATGTCTAAGGAAGATATCGTATCTTCGTAGCATCCGTAACCTCGTTGACACCGGATCTCCTCGTTGTGGGCGCGGTCAATAATGGGATAGGTGACCACCTGAAAAAAACATATGCCTTGTGGGTAAAAAAAAAAAAGAGTGCGACAAGCTAGTAAGGAGCGTGCCGAGAAGAATTGCTGCTGGGTGGCCCAACAAAACATATCATTTCAATTAATGTGTTTTGGGTTTCTATTCAATTTGGTTATATTCTAAAATAACTAGATTTTTAATGGGTTGCTAACACTTTTGACCAAGGCTGTGCGTAGTTGTGGTGGACTGACTGCAGTCTTTGTAATAGAGAAGAAATAATTTTTATTTCGGTTTGAATGAGATTAGGCTTTTTCTAAATATTTTTTTAAGAGGTTTGGTCTTTAACCCCTCAAATGTGAGGCGTCCCTTAAGGGATGCTTGGCAACATGTATACAAAATGTATATAAATTTATATAAATATAAATATAAATGTAAATGTGCGCCGCTTTATAGTAATCCGCTCTATAGTAATGCTATAGCTCTATAGTAAACCCCGCTCTATGTAAATGTAAATGTAAATGTAAATATAAATTTATATACATTTTGCCGTAGGCAACCCGAGCTAATCGCCATTCATTTGAGGGGTTAACCAAATACCATTCAAAAAGCCAATTTTTGCCCATTTTTTGAAAGTTTTAAAATTTTGAACTGAAATGTACTTTCAGTAGTTATATTTTTCATATTCATATGTAGGAATCTATTAGCTATAATGCCATACTAAATTCACCATAAAATAATGTAAAACTCGGGCTTGAATCCTAGATTGCCCTGGCGCGGAAATCCCACAAAACGAAGTGTTCATTGCCAACATTGTAACTGCCATTAAATATGTTATTTATCTTATAGAGTAAAAAGAATCAAAATGGGCAATATTTTTTGAGAAATGAGAATAATTATAAGTGGTAAGAATAATTATGAATAATAAGTGATCTTTTGTTTACGTTTTCAACCAGGGGCAAACAAGTGGTTAAACTGCGTCAAAAATTGACTGAAATTTCTGCCCTATGGATAGAGATTCTTTTCGAGTAAATCCTCTTTTCCTTAATCTATGTCTAATTATTGCACTTTATCTTTCTTGCACTTAACCCGTCTAAGTAATTTCGTTTTCCCATTCCTCAATTTTCACAAGTGCACCCGTCTCACAGTGGGTCATTTCAAAGAGTTTAGAGTAAACTATTTTGAGGTCTAAATGGCTGCCTTATTCAGAGTCTAAAATAAAAAAAAGTCATGCAGTAGGCAACATTACTACGTTGTGATATTTCACAATATGTACAGAAAAAGAATCAGTCATGCAAAACACTAGGCATTTGTGTTTTCTTCGTGAATACTCGTATACTGAATCTTTTTGTCAATTTCTAAACTCTAACCTCTAACCGGTAAGTCCGTAGTAATGTGCATACTAAACTACGCAACGAAATGTCATAAGTATAGAAGCAATATTTCGACAACACGGATAGGTCGAGCTTGTTCCGTTAAAAAATCGGTTGTGCTACCGTAAGACTTTCCCGGCAAGTAGCCAGGGACATTTCATCTGAATATTCACTTCATAAATAAAGTCGATGAGGTGTTGCCGAAAATTCCTATTACGATGCGACTCAACGCAATGAAATCTTGAATTTCGAATGCGCTTCACCTCCTTCAATTTAAAAATCTATTCGGAAACGCAGGTCGCCGTGTCCTTTCGAATTCGAATATGAACGAGCCACGCATGGCAAGCGTCGCCGCATTTAAGGGTTTTGCTATTTAATATAACATATGGCGGACTTTATATATTATTTGTGTCGCTTGTACCTATATGAGATATTGCAACTAAAATTTACAATGTGATTTCGTCCTAACATGGCACATGTGTACCGAATTTCAAGTCTCTAAGTCCAATATTTTGAGATTGAAGTATCACTAGCGCGCACTCTGGTTGACCAATTTCAATCACAATCTTTTCAACTTTTGTCATGACCAAATGAAGCCTGCATGCCAAATTTCAGCTCAATCGGATGAGGCGTTTGGGCGCTATCGTGGCGGTATACACACACACACACGGACAAACACTTCAGTCTGGAAATAGTCTTAATCGTCTCGGGAGGGGGAGGGGGGCAAAAGTGTATATATCCGTCTTCATCTCGAACAAAAATTTTGTGCGTTCACAATACTTTGCCTCCTCGTCGGTTGGTAGGCCGGTAAAGTAAAAGAAAACTCTTAACTGTTTCCTGTGGAAGACATTACATTACATTGCATTTTCGTCATGTCCAATTGAAGCTAAAAACCGCTCTTGTACGTGTCAAAATAATGGTGTTAGGTAGTAAGTCTCGTTACTACTCTTTATTTCACATACATAGGTAGTCAAGAATTTAACTGCTAGATTTTCAAGATATAAATATAAATAATCAAAACAGAAGCCTAATAATTTAAATAATCAATAATTAGAATAATACATAGTAAAAGTTATTCATCGTAATATTCAGGTTGTCAGTAAAATGTTAAATAACCAAATTAAAACTACGCCATGCATTTATTTAAAAACTAAAAGTACAACTATAGATCGAATAAAATAGCCAGACAATAAGGCTCTATTTTTTCAAGTCATTTAAATAGGCACAATATTTAAAAAGTCAAGGTCCTAAATTCTTTCAGATTATAGAAAGGGTAGCCTATCAGATTCTCCTTGATGTTTTTTTTAATTTTACGTTCTCCAGCTGTTTAACAGATGACGCTCCAGCTGTTTTTTACAAATGATGTGGAGCGTTTACATTGCTATCGGAAACCGACAAGTTTTTGAGGCTATGCGAGATTACGATTTTTGTTATCGTGACCATGAAACCTTTAAAGGTTTCACTGTGCGCCGCCCGTAAGACTTGTATTTTATTGGTTCGAAAAGCTTCCGTCGCGGATGGGTTCTTTTTAGCGGGAAAACGTTCCTGCCAGCTGCCAGAGGCATCGCTTCACTTTCATGTCATTTCCGTCCGCCACTAATTCAATCAGTCCTCGGTCTATACCAGGGATCGTCCAACAACGGCTCGGAAACCGCATGCGGCTCTTTCGCATTATTTTCGTTAACAATTCGTTATTTCGTTAAAAGTGAAAAAATCGCTTTTTCAAATAGGTATGAGCTCCGTCGGGGCAGCAACGCAGGTTGATGATGATGAATTAAAGGCGAACGTGAAAGCGGATCCATCGCAAACTGCGGCTGAGCTAGCAGCAGCTATTAACGGAGTGACCAAACAATATTTAGTCATTTGCGTAAAATCTGCAAAAGTGAAAAAGCTCGAAAAGTGAGTAGGTAGTTGGCTAATAAATCCCGAGCTGAAAAAACGCCTCGACGTACGGTGGGTCGAAACTGTACTTTGAGGGACTTAGGAACCAACTTTATTTTTTCACTGTTTTCTTTATGCCAATGGATAGACTTTATTAAGCTTAACAATAGTTAACCTCTGTGTTTTTTTATTCATAAACTTTATACTTTAGGCAGAAAAAAATATTTTCTGATTTTTGTATGGGACCGATCAAAAAGAACTGAATTGCTTTGTCCTTATCGATCCCGCTTCAAAACCTTTATTTTCTAAATCCTTGTCTCTCGCTTCGAAACGTTTTTTTTTCTTAATCCTTGTTTACTCTACTATCGTTCTGCAAGGGATAGTA
Source organism: Micropterix aruncella (assembly GCA_944548615.1). Lineage (NCBI taxonomy): Eukaryota > Metazoa > Arthropoda > Insecta > Lepidoptera > Micropterigidae > Micropterix > Micropterix aruncella. The sequence continues at coordinate 8,583,117 of OX155962.1, forward strand.
ATTCCGTGTTAAATTTGGCTTTCAATAAACTAAAATAATAAAAATTATGCTTTGAAATATGTATTTTTTATCATTTTTCCGATCCATTTATCTGTCAGAGTGGCATTTTTATGCATACGTTCAATATGCAGAATGATAGTTCAATAAGCAGAATGATATAAGGTTTTAAATTATTGTTTTGAAGCGAGATCGGTTAATATGGTCTATCTATCCGATCCGAAGGTTAATAAGGTCTATCCAACGGCATAAAGAAAACAGTGAAAAGGAAAGTTGGTTCCTAAGTCCCTCAGAGTACAGTTTCGAACCACCGTATGGCGCTTGCATTGCTTTATTCAATAAACACCAACATGAAGGGATTATGAATCGGATTGCTACGTGCGACGAAAAAGGGTATCTTGTAGATAAGCGTAAGCGTTTATTATAGTGAATGGTTGAATCCAGGAGATGCAGCTAGACAATGTTCAAAACGCCAGATCAGTCAGAAGCTCATGGTTTTGGTCTGATGGTCATGTGCCGCTGTTATCCATTACACATACTTGCCGTCTTGCTCATATAGTTAACGATAAAAACCGCCAAGAACCGCAATCAATGATGGAGAAGCTCGTGATTAATCAACGGAAAGTGGTCAATCGCTCTTCGCCAATGTTTCGTGACTCACCGTACTCGGTAGACCTTGCTTCAACAGACTTCTACTTTTTTCGGATTTTGGATAACTTATTACAGGAGAAGAAAAGCAACTCCGAAGAGGCAGAAAAATGCCTTTAAAGCATTCATTGATTCCTGACAACGAGAGCTTTACATCAGAGACATTAACCCCTCAAGCCCCGATTGGCCGATATCGGCCACAACACGATTGAGCATGACGGCCCCGTTTTAATTTTATTTTAATTTAATTTGTTTTATTTTAGTATGTTTTATTATGTTAATATGTTTCATTTTAATTATGGGTACAGTGGTTTGGCAGTAATTAATGTTTTGGTGAGACAGTGTCGTAATTCATTTTTTTTACTAATTTTTACTAATTTTTTTTGGGAGAGCAACTTCAATCGGCTGAGGGGCCGAGGCCTGAAGGCATAACTCCCATTAAAATGGCAAAACTGCATACATAGATATGAGTCAATATATCGATTAATTGAATTAATAAAATCAATATTCTTAATCAATCAAATCTTTTTATTCAATATAAAGTCTTATGTTTCTTTTTTAGTACCGCAACCACGTGGTGTGACTATTTTTACTAAATTTTTATTTATTTTTATACATCAATGTTATTCCCTTGGGCAGCCACATATACATTAGCGGAGGCCTTGTTTTCCAGTCTTTGTAGCTATGCTGAAAGGCTTTAAGAGCCCTATCACATATTTTTTCCAGAAAGGCAAGAAAAGTGGATTTTTGGCGTTCTAATTCCAAGAAATGAAGAGATTTCTACAAACTTTAATTACTGAATTACCTGGACCATTTCTTGATGTTGACCATAGCGGCCTTTAATTTTAGATATAATGAATATTATTTACTTATTCAGCCCATTTTCCGAAAGTCGTTATTCGTAAAACGCTCGGAAGGCAAACTTTGAGCTCCTTAATACAGTAATATCACTACAACGGAAACCGTATACTATTTTTTTTTATGTCCGTCATGTATTCTTGTTGACCATAGCGGCCTTATTTTTTCGTTTTTTGACCACATATCCAAGGTATACATTACTTACAATTACACAAAATTTAAAAAAAAACTTCCTGTATCATTCTAATTTTCTCAGAAATAAAATAAGATTCTTATATAATACTTATACTATATTAAAGTTCACTCTTTTAGCAATACGACATAATATAAATTATTGTCATTAGAAAGGAGAAAACACTGCAAAAAACAATTAGAAATTGTGTATATATTTGCTTGCGCAAGAGAAGAGCGCTCAGTGCCGCGGTTTTCTCCCAGGGTTGAATAGTTATTTATTTATTTATTTATTTATTTATCCTATCTTTTATAGTTACATCCAAAAAAAAATGCGTTCATTTTTTAAACTCATTTTAAAAGAATACCTACGCTATTTTGTAATAGGCCTCTTAACTTCAACTGGAATCGCCTTCAGCTCCTCGGTTAAGGTCCTTTGTATGCTATCAACAGTACGAAAACGACGCACTTTCAAATGAGTTTTGGTCTTGAGGAATAATAGAAGTCACAAAGACTGACATCGGGTTAAAAGGAGGGTTGGGGATCCATACCAACCCTTTTCCTCCCTGTTAAATCGTGAGGTTCTTTTGCGCCATTTTGGCACAACCCGTTCTCATGCCCAAATCTTGAGTCTGATAAAAGATAAAAGATAAACGATTCAAATGTAACTCATACTCAAAAGCCTGAGCTCTCGCTGATTGCCGTTCTACATTTTCTCAGTTTTTGATGTTGAAATCCTTATTGAACGAGGTTCGTCTATCGTTGCTTCTCTGAAAATAATTTGTGCCACCGAAAAACTTGTGGTCTTGATAAGGGATGTTCCCTATACGTTTGTTACAACTTCTAGTAGATCAAACTTACGGATTTACCAAGCTTGATACAAACGTTTATCGCTCCGAATTTCGCTGTTCCATTTTTCGTAACTCCCTACAAAAATACAACTTCACTTATGACGCTCTGTACGGGCGCGTAGTTACTGCAAAAGGTTGAGCATGACTGCGCGTCTGGAAGGGACTGACGTACAAGCTATTTGAAGGCCATCGGTGATCACTCTTATTACTCTTCTGTCACACTTCGTATGTAAGTAAGGACCTATAATATGTAGGTTCATAACGTAGGGGAAGCCGAGGCGGAACGGTAGCGCTAATGTTTGAAGAAGCTGATTGAAGGATAAATAAAGAAATAATTCTTCAAATACATTTAAATCATTTATTTTGTACGCCTAATAATTACCATACGTTTAATATCAACACAGTAAACTACAATTAGGGAAAAAGTTACAAAAAAAGGGAATTTTACCCATTTTGCCCCCATGGGTTCAGCAGAACGATATACCATCATTTTTCCATATTGTATTTAAAATACGGTTTACAAAACTGGCAAATCAGTAGCGTATAGCGTTTTCGCCGTTGTCTAAACCAGCAGGTGCGCCGTGTGACCTTCGCAGCAACCTACAACAAAAAGTTTTTCTTTAACGCCAAAAAAATCGCGATGATCGTCGTAAGTGATATAGTGCGCAGCGCAACACGGTCGGCAACCACTCCAGGTCAGTGTTGCCAACTTAGGCGATATGTCGCCATTTAAGCTACATCGAATGGGTTATCGGCAACCAAAAAATATCAATATTCGCCTGTCGCCGAATTAGGCTACACCAGTTGTTCGATTTTAATTTGTACGGTGACAACGATTTTGCTTATTTCTAAGATAATGGTGCCGAACATATGGGTAACTTGTAATGTTTTTACATAAATAATTTCCCCTTTGTTAACCTTCAATTATTATGGTTTAGTTTAATGCCCCCTCCACACATTGACCAGCGTTGGCCGCATCGCCTATGTCTCTCTCGCTCTTTCCCATATATTTTTCTGACATCACAGTGGTGCCGACTCGCTTCCATCTTAGCAATATTTTTCCCAACATTCGCCAACGTGTGGAGCGGGCATAATATTATGTATTTGTATTTTGCAATGTAGGATGTAATTGATTTTTGCAAACTTTCTGTGTAAAAGTTTAAAGTAATTATGAAAATTTGTTTTTTGCATAATGTAGGTATGATCGCCAATTGGTCATATTACATTGTACATTTATTAATGGTTCGTGGTATCATGTTCACAAATATAGTAAGTAGCTGTATACAAAATGGTAACCTTGGTATCTACTAGGTAATTTTGTTCTATTTTATCGTACAATCTTATTACAACCAATGTTTTTTTTATGTACTAATCTTGGTAATTTCGAAAAAAATATCTGTAACGGCCTAGAATGTTTTGAATTATTTGATTCAAACCTATGTTCTGCAATCCTTTTCATTGGCAAAAAAAGGCTTTTTTGCAAAACGGCTACTTTAAGCTTTCTTTTCTGTTGACATCGGCGACTATTCAAGTCTAGCACTAGGCAACACTGCTCCAGGTGTCGCGGAGCGCGCTACTAAATCACATTACAGAGAATCCCCTGAGTCCGGCGCACGGATGATGATTTAACCCCCCCCCCCCCTCCCCCCCCCCCCCCCCTCCCCTCGTCTCATTCCGCCCTTGGTTCTCCTAGTTATTACTTTTTACACGACTGCCCAACAAGAAAGGAAGGTAATGTGTTCAGGGTTTATCTATTTATGTTTTCCGTTTCTTTATTCCACCATAACTTTTAAACGCTTCAACCGATTTAGAAGCGTGTGCTATTGTTAGAATCATTATGCCATCCCAAGTGTCAAAAGATACCCAACTGTTCAATTACCAAGTAATTACTTGTCAAAATATCCAAATGTCAATAAATTTACATAAATATATCGTGTTTAGTGTCAAATGAAAGGTGTGATTGAGTAGATTTCGGAAATATACGTGTATCTATATGGATAAGCCACAAATATTAAAATAAACGTAATACAATAGTAACGTCACAATAGTCGTGTTTTTATTCTTTTTAATACATTTACTTGTTTTTAAACATTTGTCTCAAAATAACTTTCTCATTGGCACTTTTTCTGCGTCTAATGCTTGACAACGGCTGATCGCAGTTTTGAAAACCTTACATTGTCGAAATTAGTATAGTAAAGTATAAATTTACAAAATAGTATAGTAAAGTACTGCTCTGTCCCGCATCGCGTCTCGGTAATGCATGTGCGCGTTGCATCATGAACGACGGGTTGCTTTATGCAAAGCGACGAGCGACACTTTCGCTGAGTGTTTAGTATTGCTTTCGCGCCATTTACATCCCAGTTAACCTTTTACATTCGGCCTGACCTATTTTTAAACCTATTTTGTCGGGCGCAGCCTCGCTTTATTTTCGTCACCCCTAGGTGCACGCGCTCGTTATGTATTCATTCATAACCCTGGGGGTGATAACTGCCCGTCGCACACAAGGTACATATAACGCACATCACCCCTGGGGAATTCAGCGATCGGCACCGAAGAAAACCTGGCTAAATAATAAGACGAAGAAAACCTGGCTAAATAATAATAATAACATGGCTAAATATCAAAGACGACCTTAAAAATCAACGATTGTCGGCTAGGGATGCTCGAGGCGTGGCAAAAAATCGTCAAGAATGGAAGCGAATCGTGAATGGAGTACGAGATCCAGCGGCACCGACAGCAGCGTATTGGCTGCGAGGGCGACCCCCTCCCCAATCGCCGGCTACGGAATAAATAATAATAATAACCCTTGGTTTTATACTTTTTTTTAATCATTTACTTTTAGAGTACTTCCCACGATGATATCGTAAAGAAAACGGAGAATCTAATCTGGGGGAACCACCTCGGGCGGTACTGGACGGTTTGTGCATCGTGCGGCGTTAGCCAATCTATTGAGCACTTCGGCGAATAACCGTAGGAGTCTGGAAACGTTTCCTGAGCATAGGGGGATGTTCTCGGCCTGATGTCTGCCACCTTTGAAATGATCCGTTGGCTACTCGATCCTGAGTGATATTGATGGACAAAGGGCGCCGGTCCGCAATAAATTCAAACTGAATTACCGCTAACATCAGGTAGAGGCCGCGCAAGCGATCTTAAATCCGTGACCATACTAGAAAAATGGAGAAGTTCGTATGAATCTGGTAGTAAGGAGCGAGGATGGCCCGCTGGTTGGCAATGTGGCAAGACTTTGTGGACAACACAATCCACGGTCAAACTACGCTAAGTAAGAGTCTAACGCCTTATCGCGAGGCACTGGGAATTGCCACACAGCGGGCCATCCTCTTACTAGCAGATTAGTGCGAATTCTCCATCCTCTAGCCTGGTCACGGATTTGAGGTCGCTTGCAGGGCCAGTACCGCCCGAGATGTTCCCCCAGATTAGAGCATCCGATTCCACCTGACCACGACTAGGCTTACAGCCGTAAGGAAGGTTCACAGATTCCTTTCCAGTTTAGTCCCTCTTCAAGGAGGTCACCGAATGGGAGCTGAACCGTGAGTTAAGTCGACCTAAAGTAACAGCTCATCAGGCCCAAGCTGCACGCAACCGTTAGGTACCGTTTTGCTTAACAGTACGTATGTAACATCGAATCGATCAAATGCTTTACTTAAATCGAGATAAGCAACGTCGACTTGGGAGCCGCCTGGTCGGTCTAGTTTGGCCGCTAGATACTCTGTAAAGACTGAAAGGTTGGTGGTGGTGGGTCTTCCTTCTCGAAAACTATGTTGAACATTACATAACATCCCACGACGTTGGGAATATACGTGTTGCTTAAAAAGTTTTGAGAATTTTGACTTTTAAGTTTCATACAAACATCCCACTGTACGGCGGTTCCATTCCATTTACCGGGTCATAATTTGCTTTTGTTTGCTGAGCGAATGGTTTGGAAACTCATATTTTCATTTTCATTCATAAATCATTTAAAAATGGAGGCTCGGATATTCATCGATGATGTCTAAATTCATCGACGACCCGGTGAGTTTATTATTTCTGTGTGAATAAATTCCTTTATATCTTAACCTCTGGGACGCCACTACCACCATTTGGTGTTTTTTCTATTGTGACAATTCGCGGCGGCCGGCTTTATATGTATATTAGTATGCGTACACTAACTTCCTCTACAAACAAATTTTCTAGACTTGATAACATGCCGTCGTGAGTTGAAAATATTCGGATTTTCAAGTTGTTTTTGGCATTTCTCTGTAAGCTCGTACAGGTCCCATACAAATGCTGTCCTGGCAATTTTTTTTTAACATTTGCCAAAAAACCGTGTTCTATTTCGAAGAAAATTAACTATTATTTTAGTAAGATAAGGAGGCCCACTGAATTTATACGTATTTTCCGAGTTATTAGCGATTTTACAATAAATGCCTGTATTTCAGTTAAATTTCACAATGTTTTCACAACTGATGTAAAATAGTTTTTTTTAAGAACTATAATTTAGACATAAATATTAAAACAATCAATTATATAATATTAAAGTAATTAATAATAATAATATTAAAGTATAATAATATTAAAATATAATAATATTAAAGTAATTAACATAAATATTATTACCTACCAGAGGACTGTGTGTGGTAGCGGTCCAAACACGTGTTCACCTCACAAATGACGCTCTGACACTAAACAAAATGGCTTCACGCCGCCGCATTCGGCAAGGTTGCCAACAGCAAAACAATTGCTTTTCGTTTGACTCAAAAAAACGTTTGTAAACATTTTACAGATTTTTTATTATGGCTTAAAATTTTTGGCAGGAGACTGTATGAAAATTCTGGGGACAAAGTTTTCAGGACTACTAAATAAATAAAATACGTAATGAGGCCCTTTTTTACAAAAATAATATATTTTAATTATTTTTCTTTATGGTATTAACTACCAAATGTATGTAAATTCAATAACTTCTTCGTAAATCTCATTTCTAGGTGGGAATACAGTGATGAGGACAGCCAGGAGACTGTGTTTTTAGGGCTTCTATCACGTCAGAAAAAAACTTGAAATGGTTATATGGTTCTAAAAACAATGGGCCCGTAAAGTTTAGGGGCTAAAGTTTCATTAGGAGTGTTTTTTTTTAAATAATTCAATTACTTTTTGAAAAAATGGGTCGAAACAGCCGATTACGAGCTTACAGAGAAATGCCCTTTTATAGGTATTATTTTGTTATAAACCTCAGAAGAATTTTGTTTAGTAATTTTTGTTATTTATCGAGGTTTACAAAATATCAGCCCAATAGGTCAAAAACAATTTTTTACTCATATTCGGGAGGAAGCGATAGATTGTTTAGTAATGATGGAGCCGGAAGATTGCCACTGGAACTCCCTGGTGTAGATAGGCGAGTTTGAGCTCGTTTGTTTTGCTGTTATGAGTACAAGGTACTTTCCTTTATACTTGATGACGAAGGTCCGAAGAAGGAGCCGAAAGATTGCCACTGTGACGGGATGATATATATTTTGTTTTACTTTTAATTTTTAATATTTCTCTAATTTACATTAGCTTAGCTAGTGTAAATTGTACCTGAATATTTTAGCTGCACTTTGTTACAATAGAAGTGACAGTTTAAATTAATAGTAAACTTTGCTGGCGCCTGAAGATTTATCCATCCGTAGCAACGTTTAAGTTTTGCCAAATTACGTTTATCTATTCCGCTAGAACGATTTCATTTCTAACGTTTTACTTTACGTTTAATAATTAGCGATGCGCTGTTTTGCTGAGTTGAAGTGGAAACTATTTACTTTGTTAACCGTTTGTGAATTCATCTCAAAAGCTAAAGCCCAAGACCATACAACTACGGTCTTGTGTTGTATTTATACATCGAAGTACGGAACAATCGTGAATATTTTTTTATTGTTTAATTTACTGTGGAACTTTTGAAATTATATTTAGCTTATTTAGTGGAAAGGAGATGCCACTAATAATAATAATATTATATTCTTTATTTGCACTTAATAATGTTACAAAAGGGCGAGGTTATTGCCACATGGCAATGTCTTACAACTAACCTAATCACAGTGGTACATGCGCGCATTGTGGAAATAAGGATTAATACATTTGTCTGTATAAAATACAGAACAGTAAAGGTATTTAAAACTAAGAATGCCCGAGGAGAGGAAATTGGGAGAGGAAGAAAAGAGAAAAGGAAGAACTGGTTACTTCTTGGAGAGTTAGTATTCTTTGAGGTGTGTGAAATGATGAGGCGAGTTTCGTATATTTGCCGGGAGATCGTTCCAGAGTCTTGCGGGGCACAGAAAGAGTAAGAATAAAAATCAGTATTATGACACGGATTTTTTAGTAAACTGTCAGAGGCTGACCGAAGTACGAAACCGTGGGAGCTTAATGGTTCAAAAAGCTCGTGGAGATAGGATGGTGTTGAAATCAAATCAAATATCTGTCGACGGGCCTTGCTAGAGGCCCGTGACATCTTCCACTAGGCATTTTGCCTTTTCGTGGGGTTTCACGTGAGCCGGGCCCATTGGCCCGGCTTTCTGGAATGGCGTCACAGGGCTTTGTGCCCTGTGGCAAGACTCATTGTTATGTGCTTAGGCACCTTATCGGGAAGGATTGTGACGGGAGGTGGTAATGACATCTTTTGTGGCAAGGCTGCTGTGCTGCGATACCCGCGCTGGTGGTCCGTTAATCAAGCAGACTGCGCGGGTACGGCTTCCGGACATCTGGTGGCCTGGTGTGCAGAGGAGCGAGCTGGCGGATGTGCTCGTGAGGCGAGGTATCGGCCCTGCGGTACATAGCGCGCGCGAGGCGCTTTACGTGTTCCTCCACGGACTCTGTTTCGCTAAAATCGCGTTCCAGAGTCGCATTTCGGACGTACCAAGGGGCTCCCGACACTTTTCTTAGCCCCACGTTCAGCACTCGCTGGATGTTACTCCGCTGAGATGCCGAGATGAGGTGGTACCAGGCCGGTGCCGCGTACGTGAGTTTCGTCCTCACGTACATCTTCAGCATCAGCAGACGTGTCTTCGCCGGGATCGCGGCCGAACGGAGAACGGGCAGCAGCGCGTAGAAGGCGGATTTCGAAGCGGCAATTGTTGCTTTCGCATGGTGCGCAAAGTTAAGGCGACGGTCGATATGCACCCCGAGGTACTTGACCGTGTTCTTCCACGGTACCGGGGTGCCGCCGAGTTTCACCGGCTCCGGGTAAACTTTGAGTGAGCCGGTGATGATCGCTTCGGACTTAGCCGCGTTAACGACAATCCGCCATTTCCTTAGCCATTCTGGCATAAGGTCTAGTTGCTGCTGCAGTTTCTTGGCCGCGACCTTGATGTTAGTTGAAGTTGCCATATACATCGCGTCATCCGCGAATAGCGCCAGCTCCGCGCCGGCGCTGAGCGGTATGTCATTTGTGTAGACACCGTATAGCGCCGGCGATAGGCAGCTTCCCTGCGGGACTCCCGCCGCGATGGGACGAATTGTGGACTGCTCGCCCTCCACCGCGACGAAGAACCCTCTTCCGGAGAGGAAGGAAGCCACCACGTTACGGAGCAAGCGCGGTGCCGTAGTCTGTGTCGCCAGCTTGTAGCGGAGGCCCTCGTGCCAGACTCGGTCGAACGCCTTTTCGACGTCCAGGAAGACGGCTGCCGTATGCTGGTGCTTATTGTAGGATTCCGTCAGGCGATGTACTACCCGCGTGAGTTGCAGGGTAGTCGAGTGGCCCGTACGGAATCCATACTGCTCGTTGCGCGGGGCGAGGTGCGGCGTTAGTCGCGCCAGCACGCATCGCTCGAAGACCTTCGCGAGGGTAGGCAGCAGCGAGATCGGGCGGTAGTTGCCCGGTTGCCGTAGGTCTTTGTGAGATTTCGGCAGCATTATCACCTTAGCCGTCTTTCACTTCTCTGGAAAATGACCGAGTCTGATGCAGGAGTTTAGCAGCCCTGCGAGGGCCGGCAGCTGGCGACGCGGAAGCCTCTTCAGCGCGCCGTTACTGATGCCGTCGGGGCCGGGTGCCTTCTTCAGTTTGAGTTGCTGGATTCGACGCTGGAGCTCAGCCGGAGTTATCGGCGGGATCTCTCTGCCGAGCTCCGGTGGCGATTCCTCCTCCGCAGCTAGGTGCTCGTGGACCACCTTGGAGTGCTCCTGGTCTTCTATGTCGTGCGGGACGAAGGTCTTCTCCAGGTGGTCGGCGAAGAGAGTCGCTCTGTCGTCGGCGACATAGTGGAGGTTCCCGGTCGAATCCAGTAGTGGCCGCGCTGGTTCAGCCGTACTCAGCAGGCGACGATTCAGCCTGTATATAGATGGCATGTCGTCGCCTATCGAGTCGAGGAATTCCTCCCACGACTCGGCTGCGTACGTCTGCAGTTCCTCTTGCAAGCTAGCGTTCGCTTTGTTTAAGCGGCGCTTAGCTTCCGGACACCGATTTTCGGCCCAGAAGCGATGCAAGCGCCGCTTCTCCCGCAGCTTGTCTCGCAGTCGTTGCGGGAGGCGGGGACGTGTCGCTTTCGCCTCTATTGTCGAGGAGCTGGCTTTCAGTGCGGTCTTGATGGCCTCCTGAAGGTTGGACACCCGGCTCTCAATATCTCCGGCGGTGACCGGTGTCTTATAATCTAGGATTGCCTTACCAAGCAGCTTCTCGTATCGTGTCCAGTCAATACGGCGGCGCTCTCTATAGTGACTCGCTGTAGCAACGTCGGTCTGTAGTTCTAGGAGAACCGGTAGGTGATCCGACTGGAGTTCATAAATGACTTCCTGCACATAGGGAAATGTCACGTTGTGCAGGAGGGCGACATCGAGTACCTCTGACGAGTGGGTTGGCGTGCTCGGAACACGTGTGTGTTGTTCCGGTCCGGCGACCGTGAAGCCTCTTTTCTCGGCGTGGCTAAGCAATTGCGCGCCATCGACGTTGGCGCGCGTCGAGTTCCACGCCGGATGCTTGCTGTTCAGGTCGCCGGCTACAATCGTAGGTATCGTCTGGTGTAGGAGTTTGTCGATGTCGCCAGTCTCCAGTCGGTTGCTGGGCGGTTTGTAGACTGCAAAAATCCGCAAGTCTACTCCGCCTGCTCTTAGCTGAATTCCCGTTGCGTACAGCGAGTCTAGCTGCGGCACGTCGATTTGTTGGTGGAGCATCGTCCTCCTCACGAAGACGGCGGTGCCCCTGTACGCGCGACCTTCTGTCGTCACGTTGTCCGTCCGGTACGCGATGTAGTTGGGTATGCGCACCGAGACGAACTTCAGGAGCTTTGTCTCCGATACGAGGAGGACGTCGACCTGCTGTTCCTGCAGGAAGGCTCGCACCGACGGAAGCTTGCTTTTGATGCCATCCGCATTCCAATGCACTATTCTTAGTGGCCTGCCGATGCAGGAGGCATGGCTGTGCACTGTAGGGCGGACGACGGCCCCAGTAGGCGCTGTAGGGTGCGCGCTACGATGGAGCTTGCTTCCGCCGGGTTGGCAAGCAGCTCGGTTACCAGAAACAGCAGGTCTGCCACCGTTACGTTTACTGCCTCTTGGCTGCGCTCTTGGGGCTGGGGTCGGTGTGTTGGGGTGTTCGCCTTCTCGACCACCTTCGTCTCCTGTGGAGGCGTTCTCGTCGGCCACTTGGAGCGCTGCCGATTTGACTTCTTTGCAGTAGCTGGCTGCGGACAAGCGGTCGACGGTGCCGGCTTCTGCCTCCACGAAAGGGGAGCCTCCCGGCTCGCCACCGGTTTTTGTTTCTGTAGCTGTGGAGCGGGGGGAGGCTGAGGCATAGCCTGTGGTTTTGCCGGTTTCCGCGGCGAAGCCCGTGGAGACTGAGTCTGTTCCGGGGCTGGGGCGGTCTGGGAGCGCTGGGCGCGCGGGGCGCGCGGGGCAGCGGTTCGCGGCTCTGCTTGAGGGGCAGCAGCCGCCGCTCGCGGAGCACCTTGCTGCTGCCTCGTTGTCTGGCGGATTTCTGCCATGAACGCAGGGCACCTCCTGTTGTTTGCGGGGTGATCCGCCCCGCAGTTGCCGCATGTTGCTTTGACTGTCTTTGGTCTCGGACAGTTTTTGGCTGCATGCTCCTCGCCGCAGCAGACACAGACTTGCGGCCGGTGACAGTTGTGGCTGCTGTGGCGGAATCGCTGGCATCGGTGGCACTGTTTGGGGCCCTTTCGTCCCCTCCAGGACTCCACTGTGACCTTTATGTGGTGTAGGTCCGGGAGCTGGAACACCTCGCGCCAGCGATCTGTCTTCCGGAGGACGACATGAAAAAGGGGTCGCCGCCCCCCGTGGATCATCTTGACGTATGTGGCCTCAAAGCCATGGGCGGCTAGACCCGAGATGACCTCTTCGGGCGTTGTCGATTCCGGGAGGCCTCGTATTGCAATTTTGGCATCCTTCTCAGCCGGCGCGGTGTAGGAGTGCCACGCGATATTGCCGAGGGAGTGCAGGTAGTCCTGTACGACGCGGTATTCAGCGTCGTCCGCCGGGCGAAACCGTAAACCTCCACTTATTGGCCCCACGATGGGCGCTCTCCCCAGCCTTGCATGAAGGGTGTTTAGGTGGACGGTCCAGTTGTCCAGCTTCTCCACTATAATGGGCTGTGGACGTGGCGTCGGCTTCGGTGGCTGGGATGACTGCGTGGGAGGCGTCAGTGAGCGCGGCAGCGGCGAGGGGCTCTTCCTAGCCGCTAATTCAGCATAGGACGGCCCGCTTGCCTGCTCGCAGCGCGCATCCTCGTTGTCCGAAGGCGGCGGCGTCAGGAGGGCTTCGCAGAAGTCGGCTCCAAACGAGCCAGCCCGACGGCGCTGCGAATCCCTTTCTAGCTCGGTGTCGGGAGACGCGGGCTCTCTTTCGCGTTTCTTTGGAGTGGCAGGTAGTAGCAGCGGCATATCACGACCTCTAACTACAGGTGAGCTATAGGCCATGGTATCTTCAGCAGCGTCGACGATAGACTGCATTTCCGATATGTTCACTTATAAAGTAAAAAATGTAAAAGTCCACAGCTCGTACACAAAACTCGTATTTCTACTAATTACGCGCACGAACTGGTCGCTTAGGCGAACTGGAGATTCACTCGACGGCACGGAGAATACAAGAACAGGCTGGAGCAAAGCTGCACAGCGAGAACTCGTAGCGGCAATATTCAGCGCGGGCGGCGGAGCGGAGCAGGCGGCCGTTCGGGACGGACGCCGGGCACTGAATGATGATGGTGTTGATTGGGAGAGTACACGATAGAGGAGAGCAAGTATTTGAACGTTTATCCTTTGGCGAAACGCTATATTTAAAAAATAGTCGGGGAGGTAGTGAATATTTTTAGAACCTATTTTCCCAGTTTGTGAAATTATTTAAACCTGGCCTATTTTTTGATGCTAATCAATAAATTCTTAGTCTGGCAAAGATAATCCGATCGGTAACCCCCCTTCCTGCAAAATATATGTCCGCTACTTAGAATGAGTCATTGAATAATTCTATCGACGTTTGGTGAGCAAGAAAATCAGTACTGAACAAAATCACGCCCCCGGATTTTGAAGCGCGCGACGATACGATACACGATTGTCATCACTCGGCGATATTTGCCTTTCTGGAAGAGATTTGACAGTCCTTCAATCGTCAGAAGTAAGGTTATCCCCTCATATTTCAATTAACCAATTTGGGTTAAACGCTTAACAACGCTAAGACGCCAATTAACCCGTACGGGTTAAGGAGCGGTTAGCAAATAGCGATACCGTACGTACCCGATTATAGGGACGGTAGGGATCGTACGTTGATTCCGGTCACGGCTCATCTTTCAATGCATACGCGCTCTGGTATGCACTAATCCAGCCGTGTGCTGATTCGGGGCGGTGCCGCGGTGTGGCGAGGTTTTGTCGTCGATGCGGAAAAGAGCTGCGGAACGTCTTTTCAGCAAAGCGTCGACCGTCTTTCCCGACTATCATCGGGAGCGACTACCGTTCTGAAGTATAGATGTAGGAATAAAAGCACAACGACCTCATACGATCGGTTCGTGGGGTATTAAGCGAAACATGAAAACTAAAGACTGGAATCAAGTTTTGCGAGAAAATCGCACTCGAATATATTTGGTGATACTTTTTTTGGTGATTTGGTGATTTTTTAACTTCGTACGTGGCCGCTTGGCTTACAATAGAACTTTTCGGAATAATAAATAATTTAAAGTCTCAAAACACTCACCAAACGGGATATTCGCTGAGGGGATAATTGGTTTTATTAAATTTCTGAACACTCCACATTTTTTTAACGTTTGATTGCGTGATCTATCGTTTTTCGCTAGGTTGTAATGGTCACGTCATAGGTACGACAATTTGTCATAAACCTTAACGGACATCACTCAAGGCGTGATTAAAATTCTGTTAATGAAACAACTAAATTTTGAAGACAAATAAATTTATTTATTTTCTGTCTTATTTAAATTTATCTTATATAAGTCTAATATTATTTGTCTTATATAAATCTATTTAAATTTATTTGTCATTTTTGTTGTAATGAAATTCGTACAAATAAGTACTATCTATCTATAATCATATATAGGAATTCCGCCCTGCCAATTTCCCTAGCAACACCAAATACAAACAGTCAACTATTTGTGGCTTTTTATATATTAACAGTATTTCACCACACTGTATTTTATATAAATAAAAAAATCAAATTACCAGACAACATAAAATCTTAGAATCCTTTAGAACAGGGTTTCCCAATTAGTGGTACGCGTACCCCCAGGGGTACGCGAAGTTGCATCAAGGGATACGCGTGGCAATCTCTTGACTAAGTTGTTTCAGATTTGTACAAAGAAAAACGTGCAGATTTTTGTCACATTAAACTGATTTTCGCCGTCATCAACTGTATTTTGATGGTACTAAATGTTAAAAAAACTGATTTCATTTTTTATTTAGTATTCCTGCAATTGTACGCGAGTTTGAGGTCTTTCTTGAAGTGGTACGCAAGAAAAACTAATTGGGAAACACTGCTTTAGAGTTTTACAGGGTATTAAAGAATTATGCTTTCGATATTTCATTTTATCCAGTAGAAGAATTCTTGAAGAAAAAGCACACACGTTAATTCTAATAAAAGTAACGGTTTATATTGTGTGCTTATTTACACTTGAATTAATTAAAAATGTTATGTACATTTAATGCAAAGGCAATTTAATGTGATTTTAAAAACTTGATTTTTAATTTTGGTCTGTGTTATGAAAACTTGTTTTTATATGATTTTAACTTTTTCTCTATATTTATTTTATCTAAATTTTTATAATTTAATGTAAAGAAAAAAACTGTTTTTTTTTATTCATTTTTATTATTGGACTGTAAATGATCATTTGTGATGATTGATGATAATCTATAATGATTTTAATTTGTTATATTTTTTTTTATGTCGTTTAACCCAGTGTTTTTCAACGTTTTTTAGATTACTATTTTTAGATTTTATTGGTAAAAAATACCACTTACGCGATCCCCATTGTTCTATAACTTAGTTCTCTGGACCCCCTTTAGTCTCTTTCACATGTAACTGTAAGCATTCAATATTATTTTTTTTATAACAATGGCGAAAAACCACATTAATTTTAACTGTTTGAAGCTGTACTTACCTGCTTCTATCTTAGATCAACTTACATTTTTGTAAAAGAAATAGCAAAAGCGCATAATAAATATATTTCTCTTCCGTAGCTGTAAATGTTTGCAGATTATATATTATATATAATATATATTATTATATATTTATAATTATATATTATAATAATATTATATTATTATATTATAATAATATTGCATTTTATATATAATAAAAAATTTGTAACATTTTCGATTTTTATTTTAGATTGCCTGCGCCCCCGGGAGTCTTTTCGCGACCCCCCGGGGGTCACGACCCACTGGTTGAGAAACACTGATTTAAACTATTTGATTTTTGACATCAGATGTAGGAAATTCCATATTTTTTATTGTTTTGTTTTAAAAGCGAATAAGTCAATGACTTTTCTTTCTTCGCCTAATTGAAAAGTTTAGCTACCTATAACTAGAGTTGTCGACTACAGCGGGCGAGCCCGTCACCTCAGGAAGGTTTAACGATTAGTCGTTCTATCTCCCTGGAGTGAGCGCAGAAGACTTAGGACAAAAAAATAGTTCACCGTCTAGCTCCGCCACAAACCCGTAAGAGGCCAACGCCTTAACCGCGAGATAGCCAGGAGTGTTACCCAGCGGGCTTACACTCACGCCCTTACTTCCAATTGCGACCAGATTACTCCAGTCTCTCGATTGGTTACGAGTTCGAGGTCGCTTGCGCGGTCCTCTCCCTTACGAAGCGGTGAAACGGTGTATACCGAATCTATCGCGGACCACGGCATCCTTTGCCCGGCTGTTCACCCAGGATCGGGTAGCCGATGGTTGTTTCAAGAGCAGTCGCCGTAAGGTCCGCAACCACCCCCGCTCTATAGGAAACAGTACTGCTTCCAGACTCCCCCGACTGTTAGTCAGAGTGCGCAATCGATTGGCTTATTCCGCACGGTGCGCAGACCGTCGAGGAGCGCCAGAAGGTTGATTCCCAGGGGAAACTAGCCATAAGGCCAGAGTCATGCGTGGAGGCCGTCGAATAGGTGTTACCCGTGAGTGTGACCAACCCCGAACAGAATGGGTCTTCGTGGCCAGCAAGGGCCCATTAACTCAATTTACCTACGTATATTAAAATCATAGATTGGACTGACTTGTTCTATTTCCTTACAATTACATAGAGTTAGCCGAAAATAATCAAAGTACATTTAAAAATGCCATGACGGTAAAGCCGTCGTATTCTCATCCTTAATTAACCGAGTCTCGGTCTTGTCGTGCGTGAATATAATAACAATATCGTAGCGAATTCCGGGCGAGGCTTTGAACTAAATGCCAGGACGTGGACGTAATTTAGTGCGGCTTATTCGCGCTATGTTGCTCCGCAAACTGCAGTGTTTGTGCATGACTTAGGTATTCATAGGCCGACCTTGCCGCCGGTTTATTGCTTTATCGCAAAAGGTGAGAGGCTCACTTCGTCGCACAGTGTTTCGTCTAGATATTTCTAGAGCGGGACTAAACGCCATACGCTTTTTATTATTTAGGTATCGAGTCCTTTCTAAAATTTAATATTTGCAATATAATTTGCCCGCTGGTCAAGAAATACATATTACTGGTTATTCATTTTTCATTTTATTGATTTTATAGAAATATTGCCTCTGTGTTTTAAAGTAAATGACATGTTCATTATTATATACAGGGTGAACACGGGAGACGGACGGTTTTGAACTGCGTAGTACTGAGAGCGCAGTGATGGGAAAAGATAGTGGTGGGGATAGTTATGCTCTACACAAGACGCCATTTCATTTACTCGGTTACTATGAAACAGTGGGACTTGCAACGTTGTTTGTTTGTATACAGCAGTTTCGTGGAGAAGTGGTGAGTCTGTTACAGCTACGCAGCAATTGTTTCGATTACGGTCCAATGTCGGTCGACATGGAGCTGTTCCGAGTTGTAACACAATCCTCAGATGGGTGAAATATTTTAGATCGACTGGGAACATACTGGATAAGAAGCACCTTAGCCCGAGACGCAGTGTAACGACACCAGAAAATGTTGCTAGGGTAAGGGAAGCGGTAGTCGGTAGACATTATTTTTCACAAATAAATATCACTAAAATGGCAATTAATAAACTTTGAGTTATGTCATGTCAATAACCATGCATTAATTTTAAAATTGGCTGAGTAGGTATTATTTATTTAAAAACCGCCCATCTCCCGTGTGTCACCGGAGTGGGCAGGCCATGTAAATTATAAAATTGTAAATTATTTCGTCTGTTATTGTAAATTGTAAATTATCGCTTCTGTATAATTATAAATCATCCCTTCTTACAGGAGAAGCGAAAAATTACAATAACAAAGATGAGAACAAGTAGAATACTAATCGAAAACGCAAGCGAACAATCGCCATCAAATTAGAGGTCAAATACCTGTATTTTTTTGGCATTGGGCGCTGTAGTTGGTTGGCGCTTGTAAAGTTGTTACCCAAATATTGAGAGACAGGAATCTAAAACATTTTTCGAATATTAAAATTTAACTGTTTGTTAGTTTATTATTAGGTCATTATATTATAGTTATAGTTAGGTCCATTATTAGTAAGAAGAGGGGTTTAAAGTGCTTCTGCTTCGTATTTCAAAAATCTGAACACCGTGAACATATATGCTTGGATTATTTGTTATTAGCTGCGCCCCGCGGTTTCACCCGCGTGGTGAAGGAAAATTGTGATAATGATGATAGAAAGTATTTTAAATTTTCGTCAATTTTTCAACATTTTTATATTATTCTGCTATTCGGGATGGAGACAAATCCAACAAATTAAAAATCATGAAAATCGGTCCATCCGTTCTACAGTTATAAGTGTTCAAACAACTATACCATTATCCATTATACGAGTATACGTGTAACTCCAACGGTTTTTGCGGCGCACGCCAGAATAGCTCGCAGATGGCAGATTTTTTTCCTACTTACTTGACACTTATCGTTATATTTTGGATAATTCACGCTATATCTTTATAAATTATAGCCTATGTGTTATTCTGACGTGTAAGCTATATTATTGTATAGTTTCATCAAAATCCATTCAGTAGTTTTTGCGTGAAAGAGTACAAACGTCCATACATACATTCTTACAAACTTTCGCGTTTATAATATTAGTAGGATTATTTACTTATTATTAGTTAGGATAAATAAAAATCAGCGCGGAGTCCGGACAGCCGCGAAATCGTGCCGACGATTTGCGACCAATATTTCGTTAGCGAATCCAGATTTGGGTAGCGATTTAATCTATTTGAAGTGTGTTGTATTGTAATTTCTTTCGCGATAGGTACTTCAGAATACAAATTATTTGAGGATAATAAGTAGTGGCTGTGCATCTAGAAAGCGAAAGATTATAAAGCAGCAATCTCAAGGTTACTTTAGTCCTTGTTTTTTAATCAATTGGATAGTATAATACTCTAGTATCTGGATAGTATAATAATAGGTCTTTGTTTAAAAAAAAATATGTTGAATACAACCCCCGATAAAATGATCTACTTGTTTTATAGGTTCCACATAGAACGAGCATTGGTTTTTGCTTTCCCGATCCATCAACCGACCAGGAGGGAAAGTACTGTGAACGCGTTAACAAAATCGAGATGAAGATAGAAATATCTATTGTGAACCCCCCCCCCCCCCCCCCCCCCCAAACGATTAAGACCATTTCCAGACTGAAGTATGTCTGTGTGTGTTTGTATGTATTCCTCCACGATAGCGCCCAAACGCTTAATTTGATTGATCTCAAATGTTCACCGTACAAATGTATGGGGGAATCAATCGTTTAAATTTGCGGCGGCGCGCGTTTGATATCGCGCGACGCACGTTGGATTTAAATATTCATTGCGTTGTGTCGCTCGTTCAAAATTCGAATGTTTAACGGCGAATTTTACGACGACGCTCGTTTGCAATTCGATTTCTAAATTGAATGAGGTGACTTTCTTGGCTAATTGCTTGACAAGTCTTGGGGTGACATAACCGGTTTTTTTATTGTGGTAGGCGCCAAAAAAAACTCTAGGGCGCTATACACCTTTTACGTCTTTCTTTAAAACGTAAAGGGTAATTAATTTCTCTGGGCGCTGCTATTTAGATACATGCTCTCTTCTCCCCGTCGACTTCATCCGTGACAATTTGGAGGCCCTGGGACTTTCGGACGATTAATATAATAATTTTGTGTACCAAAGTAAATGTCTTTGTTATCGTTTCTGGTCGGATGTTGGATTTACTTTTGCGTTCTCCATTTTAGCCAAGTTTATCCAGCGCCGCTTTTTAGCAACGCCCGGCTATGTAACAATAGCCCCTTATAATAATAATTTTCTCGCTTTCATGCGATATTTTCCGTTTTCATAGCTTTAAATCTCGCCGGCGCGGCTTATTAAACAGTGAAAGGGCCAGGATTTGCGAGATGGGGATTTGGTTTATTATACATAAGTCAGCTAAAAGTTTTTGCCGAAATTATGCCGTTTTCTAAATGAGGAGCTGCAGAACTCAAAGTCCATCGAAATAAATCTTGCAGCAGAAGCAAAAAACTTGTAAATCGTATTACAGCTTGACCGTATTAGAAATAAATATACAAATATATTCCTTATGTAAGCTTAGACATACATATATTATCCTTTATTAGTACTTAAAATATTAAAAATCTGTCAAGTTTTTGGAGAATCAAAACAAGGCTCATCCGATATTGATCCAAAATGTGATGTCAGACTGTTTTGACCGGTTTTAATGATGGCATAATATTATAAGTAGGATAAAAACGAATTTACAGCGTCAAGTTTGTAGCACCCGACGTTTCAGCGATGTCGCAGCTGCCGTTGCCAAGATTGAAATACTTTCAATCACCATCTGTTGTTCTGCGGGTAGGCGGCAAACTACTGCTACTACTTCGCAGCGTATACGTTGGAGAGGCGGCGGGTTCGGCGCGCGTATTTTGAAAATTCGCTGTGCGCACGACATTCGCTGTATCTTGTGTGTAATTTGACGTATCACGCATGCTTTGTGGGTTTCAGTTTTTTATATTTTTTATTATTTTTGTACTCGAACATACGTGATACGTTTTGTTGCGTTTGGGCGATAGTATAGCGAACGTATGACGTACGTTCGCATGGGTAGGCCGGTAAAGAAGAGGGGTCCACGTAGTAGAGAGTTTGAAACCCGTCGTCTCTATTGAAGTTTGGGGTTCTTCTTATTTCAGTGGCTTTCCGGATCATTTGGTGAAAATAAAATTGTACAAACTTTACGCGGTAAACTTGTTTTTATCCTATTTATAATGTCAAATAACCACGATAGTCTTCGATATTAGATCGCATTATAGTTTTAGTCTTTTATTTTACTGAAATTTGTGTTACTGGTGTCACCAGCTTATGTTTTTAATTTAAACATATTGTTTTAGCGCATTTTCGAAAAAAACGTTTTCATTGGCTTTTATGGGCTTTATCCCACTTATGATAAAAAATATGTCCTCGTCGTATTTTGACGCGTTTCGTACGGTTTTCACAATAAATTGTTGCCACATATCGTCCGCAATATAAATATTGAGTTGAGCAATCTAGTACTATATACTCATATACTCAATGATGATAGCAAGTGCCACTTTCAGGGGGGTACAGTAGGACCTCGTTTATCCTAGATATTGTGGACTGGAGATATTGAAATCGACCGGAGATATGTATAATCGAATAACCTGTATAACCTGTATAATCGAAAACTTGGATAACACGGATTCTGTCTTAAATCGTAGAGGAAACACACGGTAAAGCTTAAAATGAACGAAAACGTAATCAATGAAGTAAAGGAATACATCTTTTACATGATTAAATATAGTCAGTTTAAAATGTAATACAATACATACATAATTAAAATACAAGTAAATATATTAAAAATAATAAAAAAACAGGGACTGCCGTTACAGAAAGTGAACTATTATATTTATAATTATTTTTATTACATTTTTTTATGAAACATTTGTGGTTTATGTATTTATTCATATAGATACATGTATATTTACGGAATGCACTCAATCAGACCTATCATTTGACAACAAACACGATATATTTATGTTCATTTATTGACATTCGGACATTTGGACAACTAAGTACTTACTTATTATTTTTCCGGTTAATGTACCCGATGACACTCGGGATGACATAACGTTTCTATCAATACCATACACTTTTAAATCGGTTCAAGCGTTTATTAGTTATGGTGGAATAAAGAAACGTAAAACATACATAGATGAACCCTGAACACATTAAACTCCTTTTTTGTTGGGCAGTCGTGTAATATAAATACAATACTGCGTAAAAAATTGAGCAAAGGGGTGACGTTGGGGGTTAAATACATAGCCTGGCCGTGGCCTTTTCGACCTTGGTTTTTTACATTATTCTCGTGTTTTTTTTCTTCGTTTTGTTTTGTTTTTTTTTTAATCTTTTCTTTACGATAAAAAAAATGTTTGTTTGCTAATATGTATGAATGTTTGCTTATCTGTATCTGACTTGTATACCAGTATACTAATAAAATGAATATGAATATGAATAATATGAATAAGCCGGAACTCGGTTAATCGGAGCTAGGATAACCGCGGCCCTACTGTAACTTCATTAATGCCACCACATAAAATATGTTATGTTACCTACTTCAATCTGCTTTGCTTTTGATGCTCATATCACCTCCTGCGGCGGGATAAGGCAGCGCTGTTTGTTCGCCATTATGCCGTCACCGCGTGCTCATTTCGCGCGATTCGCGTCACCAGCCAACTTCCCTCATCCGTTCGCAGTCTCCATTGTTATTCGCGTGACGTCGTCGCCTTGGCCGCGATCCCGCGAATGCAAATAGACCCTCCTCCCCTCGCTGCTAATGTATTATTTAACGCTAATTGCCCTTTGACAGTTCCCAACTCGCGAACGGGAAACACTTGGACAACTTCTGTCGCTGCAAGCGATTAATGAAGGAATGTTCCGCCCTCGGAGCTCTAATAGCGCCGCAGCGTTTTTACTACAAATAATCTCTATTTGGATTATGATTAGAAGGCGCATAGGCACATCGTCAATGCCACAACAAAACAAATAGGTGCAGTACGGTCCGCGTCGTAGATTTTTTACCGACTTCAAAACATGTAGGAGGTTATCAATTTGGTTGTATTTTTTTTTAATGTTTGTTACCTCAGAACTCCGTCATTTATGAACCGATTTGGGAATTCCTTTTTTTATTTGAAGGGATGTACTTCCAGGTTAGTCCCATTTTTATCAAAATCCTGGTCTGATAATGGGATCCACGATGAATTGAGGAAACTACTTAAATATTATCATATGAAGTTGAAAATTTACATTTTGGTTTATTTCCGATGACAATGCATTTGTTATGGTAAGCATGACCTGATTCTACGCCCAGGGTTGGCTTCCGACGAGGGGACTCCTCAACGGTCAACAGCACAGACACGAACTTTTGTATACGCATTCAGTTATGATAGCCCGTTCCAATTTTCACCATGACAGGACTGCGGCACCCAGGGTTGGCTTTCAACGAGGGAACTCCTCAACGGTCAACAGCCCAGATACGAAATTTTGTATACGCATTCAATAATGATAGCCCGTTATATGTTTCACTATAACATGACTGCTGCCCTTATAAAAATGGGAGTCGGTTTTTTTTTTGGTTAAATTTTGTCTTATCCAGAGCAATGGTGTTACTGTTTTAACAAACGTGTAATGGCGTTACGTAGAACCAAAAAAAATACGGTACCTAGCTTTCATGCGTAAACATGGCGTAATAAACAGATTTACGAGTGCAATATTAAACACAATTCAAACAACAATAATAAACCCAATTCGTCTAGCAATTTCCTTTTCACCATTACGACGTTTAAACTATTTTTCTCAGTGTATTGCCGATGTTTCATGTGAACGTATGAAGATTTGTCTTAATCTTTTTATAATTTCACAGTTTTTTTTTTTCCTCCTACGGCCTTTTTGGTATGAGAATAGATTCACCTGCTTATAATAGTGTGTGTATACTTTTATATTCAGTTTAACTTTGTAGCGCATGGCTCATTTCCAAGTCTGAAAACTTGGAGTTAGAAAGTAAAGAGAGCACAGTGCAGGTGCACCATTACCGCCCGCGTCTTCCCTAGAAATATGCTATAAAATAGCAGCATAGTAATAAGATACATAAGGTAGAGCATTGCTATTTCAAAATGCTACATAATATTTAGGTTGGAGGTTTCTATGTGACTTGAGGAAGGATACTGAGTGGTATCCCTCCTCTAAACGCCACATCGCATAGTCGAAATATAAGGTATAATTAGGTTCTATGTTGATGGTAAATAAGGTTGGTATAATTCATATGTTATATAATTAAATAAGATGTGACAAGTACTGGATTTGGATTGTATTAGACAGCATTTTACTTAGATTTCTTTAATACGTTAAGTAATTTATTTTTGAATTTCAGTTGAGCAACGCTGAATAAAAATAGCTACGAAGAATTCACTCATTTAATGTTTTCGACATTGGTTATCGATTATATTATGATGTAGCAACGGATATATTTTTCGATAGTGACTATTAAATAAACAAATAAAATAGAAATTACAAATGTTGTAACTACAAATAGTTAGATAAAGGTCCCAAGCGTCATGTGACTATAGTTATATTTAACAATATTTTATATCTTATGAGAAATATCGACAAAAACGAGCCAAAATGACTACGGATTTTCGGATTCTGATTTTCAAAATATTATACCCCGGTGTCGATTTAATTCAATAAGTTGAGGAATCCTGTAAATGTGTTTTCTTTTAAAATTCATTAGCTTTTCAGTAAAATTCAGCAAAAAAAAAAATAACTCGGAAAAGTTTACCAGGCGATTTTTTGTCGAGTTTTCAAAAGGTTTCCAATTTGTTTAGAGTGTGAAATCGAAGACTATCGCGGTTGATTGACATTTTAAATGGGATGATTTATCCTATTAGGTTTGTAACACCCGACGTTCCGGCGATGTTGCAATCGCCGTTGTCGGCGGTTGTAACATTGCGGAAACGTCGGGTTCTACGAACTTCACGCGGTAAATTTGTTTTTATTCTATTTATAATTATAAGCGTAAAGATATTTATTTGTTTATCTCTATAGCGATTATTATTTTCACCGAATTTCGAACATGGATTTCGCGTACATATTGCGGTTTATATTGGGTCATTGGCTTACCTATCCGATGATAACGAATAACATAACGATTTTTTAGAATGCTAATATCCCCCTAATAGCTAATAAATGCGAATAATCCCAGAAGTGTCTTGCCTGTCCCTGGATCTTTATTGCATAATTCTAAAATTCGTGAACCTTATTTTTTTCCAAAAAAATCCATAACTTTAAAAAAATCGTTAACCTTCAAAAACCGTAAACCGTGTGGAAATCCCTTCAAACATTGGTTGAAATTTAGCCTATTTCTTTTACTGAGTAGGCTATAATCTGTTTACGTCTGGCAACATTAAATCGCAATATGTTATTTTTTCAAAATGGCAACAAACTAAGTTTGACAGAATCTAGAGTTTTAAGTTCTTGTGCTCAAAACATGATCAGTGCTCAAATCTTAAAAACAAATAATTCCCAAAAGGAATTGGATTTTTGACAATTGACAAATATCACAGAAATTGTGTATTGAGAAAAGTTGACTTTGGGTAAGAATTCACTATCTGTGCTCTTTGTTATTGTCTATTATTTTGGCCTAAAGCTATCAACATGATGTTTACCATAGTAATAGAACTTGCTTGCATGCACTGAAGCATAAGGCTTCATGTAGCTTTGCGTATTCAGCTGCATGTGATGTGAAAAGTCTAGGCAGATATGATAGGTCGAAGTCCATCAGAGCTTTCGGTTTGTAAAATAGTAAAATATTACTGCAACGAAATGCCCTTAACCTAAAACGATTACTTCTTTAAAATGAATATCAACATTGAAGATCGATACCTTGTAATGTTTTTACGTTATTCTTGCCACTTTTTGACTAGTAGTTTATTCTATGGTATAAATGCATAATAGGAACCTGATCTGCATTTTTGAAATTTAACATCACCCGACTATATTTACCACACTGATTCCGAATCTGCAATAATCTTTATTCGGCCTCAATAAATAAGCAAGATATAGGCACTCAAAGAAGCGCCAAACCCATTTTAAACATCTATATGGCGGTAGGATAACTTATTTTTTTTTGAATTATTGTAGAATAGGAACCTTTCTCAAAAATCGAAATAATAAAGATATACACCCTTGTGCAAATTAATCTGAACACTGGCAATTTTAGTCAAATAATGGTTTTATTCATGAAAATCATACAAAACTTTAACTTAGCTTATAAATTAGTATTTTATGTGGCCTCCTTTAGCTTTAAGTAGCAACTGTATACGCTTCGGCATTGATTCCACCAAGTTTTTACAGTTTTCACGAATTTTCGGATCTCTGTACCACACCTCAATTACAGCATTTACGAGCTTTTCTTTTGTAGTGCAGTCCATTTTTCTTAGCCGTGCTTTACAGATTGACCACAAGTTTTCGATTGGGTTTAAATCTGGAGAGTTTCCAGGCCAATCCAAACACATAATGCTGTTATCGGTAAAGAATTTCTTTACCAACTTGGAAGCATGGCAAGGAGCCAAGTCTTGTTGAAATATTTTAGTCTCTGTTGGAATTTTTTTTAGCTCATGTATCATTCTGTCCGTCAAAACTTCTATGTATTTTGCACTATTCATCATTCCTGTTACCGGAACTAATGCACCAGTGCCATAGAATGAAAAGCAACCCCAAAACATTTTCTTAACGGGATGTTTCACCGATTGTTGGATATGGGCTGGAGAAAGTGGTTCTCCGTCTGCCCTGCGAACGAATTGGTAACGCATACCCTGGACAAAAAAGTGACTCTCGTCAGAAAATAAAACGTTTTTCCAATCCTCAGAAGTCCAGAGCTTATATTTTTGTGCCCATGTCATCCTTTTTTTCTTCATGGTTTTTGTAAGAAGCTGTTTTTTTAAGGGTCTCCTAGCTTTTCGCCCAC
Organism: Micropterix aruncella; assembly: GCA_944548615.1. Taxonomy (NCBI): domain Eukaryota; kingdom Metazoa; phylum Arthropoda; class Insecta; order Lepidoptera; family Micropterigidae; genus Micropterix; species Micropterix aruncella. The sequence continues at coordinate 8,610,228 of OX155962.1, forward strand.
TTTCCAAGAGTCTTCGACGTACCGTAGATGCGTGCACGATCGTCCCAGAAGCTGCAAGCTCCTTTTGTAAGTCGTCACTAGTCTTGTGTGGGTTAATTTTACTGTTGCGAATCAAAATGGTGTCATCTTTCATTGTAGTTTTCCTTTTGCGGCCACATTTTCCGATTCGTTGTGGCAAAATTGAACCAGATTCCCTGTGATTCCGTATGATGGCGTTAGTTGATCCCAGTGATATGCCACATTCCTCAGATATTCGTCTTTGACTTAGCGATGTGTGCGCATCTAGAGCAATCACCTTGCTACGGATTTCCAACGAGATATCCATCGTCTTCGTAGGGATGAATTACATCCGAATATCTTCAAAAATCTTCAAAAAGTCCCCGACATACACAATGTGAGGAAAAAACACTAAAATCCACGCACAACAACAATATGACAAGCTCTTAGGGTCACATTAGAGGTTAGAATGACATTTCACAGTACAGAACAGTGTTGCCACATCAAAAAAACAGATTTTACTTGCCAGTATGAAATATTTTGAAGTGTTCAGATTAATTTGCACAAGGGTGTACTACTAAATTTGATCATTGTAATGCTAAATTTAAATGGAAAAAGTTTCGAACGCTTAAAATTTAGAGACAAAAAAAACAAATTTATGTACAAAAAAAATAAAAAAAACTAATCTAACCTACCGCCAAATAAGTGTTTGTGTATTATTTTTTTTAAAAAACTAACCTAACCTACCGAAATGTATGGGTTTGGCGCTTCTTTGAAAGCCTATATCTCGCTTATTTATTGAGATCGAATAAAGATTATTGCCGATTCGGAATCAGCATGGTAAATATAGTTAGGGGACGTTAAAAAATCAACAATCGAGAAGAGGTTCCTATACTGCAATAATACCATTTTATAAACAATCTTAAAAACTAAATAAAATATTTAATTTTTTGTTATATGTAAATTTGTTTTTTTTTTAGTCTCGAAATATTGCATGTTTGATGTTTTTTCTACCACATTCGCATTACAATGATCGAATATAGTAGGTAGTGTTTTTTTTTTTGAGAAAGGTTTCTATAAATTATAAGTTTCTTTAATTTATATTAGGTAGTTTTAGTCTATATGACATTACAAATTAATAGAAAATCTACTGTAAGTTTTTTTAATTTAGTCTTTGGTTATTGAGGAAAAAAAGCACTAACAATCCGTAGTTAAACAAAAAAGATGAAAAATCTTTTATTTTGCTTGACTTTACTGCAGCCAAGAAGTTTTATTAATTTGATTAGAGAATTATTATATAGTCTTTAAAATAGTTTTTATTTGAATAAGCTAGCATTCTTAGTTTCCGAGATATTAACGTTTATGTTGGTGACCTGGATGCATTGCTTCTGAGTGTATATTTATTTTAATGGACTGCTAAAATTGTTTTTAGATAGAAATAGATAGATAGAAATAATTTATTGTACATTTTAAGGTGAAACCTACAACAGGCGGACTTACTGCTTAAATTACAATCTCTTACAGTCAACCTTTGCGGAAGCAAAAGTATTTAGGTGCCAGTAGAGTAAAAACAAAAAAAAACACTATACTTAACAGTAATTAATAAAATAATAAAAATGCCCTTTTTTATGATTAGGATTTATAGAATATTTGCAAGGATCAGAGGAAAGGAGAGGATGTGATTTAGAGAAATGAAATGCTTTTTCAGAGACACTTCAAAAGTAGAAACTGTTGGTATATTTCTGATATTGGACAGGAGCTGGTTCCATAGTCTAGCTGCATACACGGTGAAGGAATCGATGCACTGAACAACGTTCTGAGAAAAATGTACAATGACATGGACAAGAAACTTTATTCAAGTACGCGATTTATCAAAAGCGCTCGATATGGTAGACCATCAAACACTGCTAACTAAACTCGACAGATATGGAATCCGAGGAAATAGCTTAAAATGGTTCAGCAGCTATCTCTCAAAAAGAAAACAAGTTGTACAATTAGACGACTGCACAGGTGACGTATTGAAGAGAACCATTTCCGATGAGTGTGAAACGAAGAGCGGTGTTCCTCAGGGAAGCATCCTGAGACCGACCCTTTTCATTCTATATATTAATGATCTCCCATCTATAGTAGCTCACTCAAATATAACTTTGTATGCAGATGACACAAGCATAAGCTTTGCAGATGCCAAAATAGAGAATGTAGTGAAAACGTTAAACCATGAATTGGCTCTGTTGAATACCTGGTTCGAGAAAAATAATCTGTCTCTTAACACATCCAAGACAGTATCCATCTTCCTATCTTGTAGAAAAAATAAGGTTATAAACAGTCAAAATATAATTATCGGTGCAAACACAGTAGCCAATATTAAAAGCCATAAATTTCTGGGTTTAGTTTTAGATGAAAATTTAAGGTGGAATGCTCACGGAGAGGAATTAAGCGACAGACTATCCAGCGCCTGTTTCTTACTAAGGCAAATAAGGAAACTAATCAGTGTTAAACACACCAAAATAATATACTTTACCTATTTCGAGTCAATTCTTCGTTACGGGATTCCCTTCTGGACACAGTGTACAGTAGTTTTAAGGCAATATATTTTCTCTCTCCAAAAACGAGCCATAAGAATATTGATAAACCTTAAACATAATGAATCATGTCGTGGTCACTTCAAAAATCTCAGTATTCTAACGCTACCATCACTATACATATTTGAATGCATAAAATTAATATTAAAAAACATTGGAAAAATGAAGACCCAAAAAGAAATTCACTCGCATTTCACCAGATGTAGGCACAATTTAGCATTACCCCGTCCATCTCTGGAATTATTCAAAAGGGATCCAAATTACGTTGGAATGGCGTGTTACAATAAACTGCCTGAGAATATCAAAAGTATATGTAGAAACGGAAATATCACCCAATTTAAATCGAAATTAAAAGGCTACCTTATTGCGAGAGAATTATATAATATTAACGAATTATAATTAGATTACTGACAATTTCCATCTCGATTTTTTTTTATTTTTTTTATTTAACTTGACATTTGTACCATTTTATTGATTATTATATTATTACTATTATTTTTAATTGTCTCCCATAATCAATTATAATTCTTACTTACAGGACCATTTAATTTTAATATTATAATTTCATGACTATCTGTAGTTATAAATATCTAATATAACTCAATTATGTGGTGAGTCTCTAATGAAATATTTAGTATACATTTTAAAGTTATTTTAACATTAAGCAGCTATATAAAATGTCTAAACAACTGTGTAAAGTTTTTTGAAGACAATAAATGCGATTTGATTTGATTTGATGTAAAAAATGAAGAATTGTGAGTAAGAATCGCATTTTACTATTCTGGCTGAAATGGAGTAGAAGACCATTAGTTCTTGATTGATTTTTTTCAGTTAGGTAAGAAGGGAGCGGTAGGATTGTTAGGGATGTTATAAAGAAGGGATAGAATATGCAGGTTTATATGTTAAATTATTCAAAGCTAATGAATTGAGCTTCGAAAACGAAGCCAATGACTTCTTATAGTCAATGAGAGTAATTATGAATATACTTTTTTCTTTGTTACAGCGGGCGCGGCACCGGCGGAAACAAACAAAACCACAAGCCGCCCTCCGTCAGTTACCAGAGGTGATTTCTAAAATTAACTTATTAAGCCACAATTAATATAGCCCCTCATATCGTAAACCCCGCTCCCCCTGTACTGGTGTCCTCATATCCATTCCATGTTATGACCTTGCTAAATTGGTAATTATGCATCGCCCGTAGCAGGTTAGGGACCATCGCCTCCCCCAATATGCTGTTATCACTCCCAAATGCCGCACAGCTATAGCCACAGGCGAAATGTCATACTCGCCTGCGAGAATTTAAATTATCTTTGATGAGAGTATATGGGATTATATGTATACCCTGTCCTCACACCTCTTGTGTGAATTGGCAACTTTTTAAAATTTCATGCGTCATTTCGTGGCTATGGATGAAATGTTTTTCATCGGGGGATGTTATTTCTAGACTTCTGCAACAGCGGAGACATATATGGTTTGATAAATATTTAGCAGTTATATTTAAATATCTGAAAATTTGCTGTTCTATATAAAAAAAAGTTTTTTTTTATTTTTTTTATAATATACTTAATCAGTTGAAATATGTACCATTGTTATCGATGCACTTCCGCCATTTTATAGGAAGGTCATTGATTCCTTAGCTAAAAAAAATCTAGGAGCGAGAATCAATGAATTCTTTTTATTCGGTGGTTTTGAATTGACTTGACTTGACAACGGAGTTGTTTTTTTTTTTCATAACAAGAAGTTGTCTAAATTCCGAGAAAAGCGGATATCAGTCGGCGCAAGGTCCGGAGAGTACAGTGGGTGATAAAGAGTTTCCAGTCGTAGCTGCTCTAATTTGGCGACCGTCTTTGCTGTTTGCGTGTTTGCTGATGGGCTTCACTCAATTCATGCGGTACACACTTTTTGACTGTTTTCACTTTCTCAATTTGACACAAATGAAATTGTTTTTCACTTACACCAAAGGCCGCTGCTAACTCTGACGTGGTATGTGATGGTTCCGCCTCCACTATTGTTTTCAATTCTTAATTTCGACTTGCGTTCCCGGTCATCCACGGGGCTTGTTCTTTAGATCAAAATTTCCAGAACAGAGGGTTCGAACCGAAGTTCGTCGGTGGTGGCTGACCCGAACCCATCATTCATTCTTCAAGCTGTATATGTAGCGCCGGTACCATTGCGGAACTCATATTCGAAATAAACGCAATTTTTAAACCTTTTCATAATTCTGAACAGAGCGATGTCAGAGTAAAATCAAATAAAGCGAAAACAAATGAATAACTGATTTCGAAACAGAACTTAACTAGCTTTAACTGCGCTACCTTTGGGATATTATTAAAAAATTAGGTGAAAAATCATTGGGTTTTTTTCATTAGATTTCTTGATAACAACATTTTTTTACAACAATCCCAGATAACTTTTTTACACAATACACCAATTTATGACCCTTTTTGTATTTAAAATCATAGGAACAATTCGACGTATCATGTATCATGTGGGTTTCGGCCTTTTTTTATTTTAGTTTTTTTTTATTTTTTTATTTGTACAGTAGAACTCCAATTATCCGAATTAATGGGGACCGGGACCCATTCGGATAATCAAATATTCGGATAATCGGAGTTTTTTTTTAAAAATTGCCATTGGAGAGAAAAAAAGCTACGTTTTGATATTGCACTATTTTTTTATTGAATTAAATGAAAGAAACATGATATTTTCACATGTTTTAAATATAAATAAAATGTACTTATGTACAAGTTTAGAAATAAAACCGGAACTGGAGTGGGGACTCATACCACGTGTTGTGCCTACACTGACTTCGCGGAGGGAAGGACAATAGTGAGCGAACGCGCAAACACTGGCTTCGCGGGGGGAAGAATAATAGCGCACTTAACAGTAAATATATTACTAAAACCAATATTTCTAATCTTAGTAAAGTCATTAATAAGTGTTTATGAATAGAACAAAAAGTAAATAAAGTTGTTAAAAAAAGACTTTTTTTGGACAAATTTTTTTCTGAAAGTGATTCGGATAATCGGCGATTTGGATAGTCGGAGTTCGGATAATTGGAGTTCTACTGTACTTGAAAGTACATGTTACGTTTTGTTGCATTCATGCGATAATATAGCGGACGTATCACGTACGTTCGTATAGATAGGGCGGTTAATTTGATATAAATTTGAATTTGAAATTATAAACTGAACGCTTGATATTTGAGTTCAAAGTAGTCAGTATTGGGAATTGGTAATTTCATTGGTACCCATTATTTAATATCTCTAATCAGTAAGTAAATTTACAATTTCATTATACACCCTGTTCAAAAAGTATGTAACCTTTGGTCATCAAAAATACACTTATTCCGACGAAATAAAAATAGTCTCCTCTGTAGTGCACTAATTGCTTCAGCAGTTCCACCGTAGTGGAACATATCTTTTATTTCGGCTATCGCATTAGGCATTCTTCGAATCTTCCCTTGATTCGAATTGGTCCTATTCAGCGGCATTTTTAACCTAAGGGGTTCGCCCAAATAAACACAAACCCATGTCTAGAAAGTGGGGAGCCTAATGAACCACTGGGATGGCGGAAATGTGGAATCCTGCGTGACTAAAGTCCACACTTAATCAATGACATTATTATGTTGGTCTTGGTGAGGTGCTACTGGGAGGTGGTTTGCTGTCCACTGCTGTACGGCTATCTTTGAAGCGGTTGTACCACTTCTTTATCTGGGAGATGCTCGTGGCGTCGCCCCTGAAAGCCTGTTGGATCTTATGAATAGTTATCAGTGGGGTATTATCAAGCTTTTGGTGAAATTTTACACAATTTCTATTAAGTTCTGCCTTTGTTGACAATCCAACGGATGCTTACTATACTTTCTCATTTATCGGCCGATTGCCAGCGACCGACGCATTGAGCAAGCGAGAAAAAATCATGCACCCTCTATGCATCTCCATGCATTGAAGCATACTTCCTATGCTTCATTTGTTTGGTAACGAACGGCCATAAGATCCATTGTGTTTTCGATTCGGTCCAACTCACGATTCAGCTCCTATTCAATAGCCTCCTCGTATGAAAGACTACCCCGGGTAGGACTCTCGCATCTCAGGCCTTATGGCTAGTGGATCGGTTTCCCCTGGGGGGATTGCCTCCCGGTGGTTTGTGCACCGTGCGGCGATAGCCAATCGGTATGTGCACTCTGACTAATTACTGAGACTAAGTTTCCTAAGCAGCAGGGGTGGATGTTGACCTGTCGTCAACCACTCTTGAAATAACCAATTGGCTACCTGATACTGAATTCAGAGCCGGGCAAAAGATGCCAATGGTTTGTGATAGATTCAAACTGAAATACCGCTGAATATACGACAGGTAGAGGTCGCGCAAGTGACTTTTGAACCCGTAACCAGTCGGGAGGTTGGAGGTATCCTGATGGTTAATTCCAGACGGAGATATCCTTCCAAAACTGTTAGTCAAGGAGCGAGGCTGCCGCTTTTACCTTTCCCGGTGCCTCCCAGTAAAGCATTAGCCTCTGACGAGCATGTCGGCTTAGCTAGACAGTATATTTGTATTCGTCTCTAAGTCTCCTACTGTCACCTCACGGGAGATAGAATGATCATTATCGTTAAAACTTCCTCAGGTGACGGGTTCGCCCATTGTAGTTGCACCTCTAAGGGCTTCAGTTGTTTACTAGAATAAAAAAAAGGTTCGATACCTTTTGGACAGATTTTTTCCAATATAGTTATATTATCACAACTACGATTATCGCAGAATTTTCAGCTTGCTTTAAACTTCCTTGTCCAGATTGAACACCCATTCCATTAACAAACCCAATATTTCTACACTTTATTTTTAAAAATTGCTCATCATCATCATAACTACTGCCATATTCCTTTGCTCCATTCAACTCTATAGGAAGGAGGAACAATGAAAGACCGAAATCGATGAGTCACACCCTGCACTGGTTTGCATACATTGGTCAAGATCCTGATGAGGTGATCGAATACGATGACTGTACCGATTACTATCTACAAGGTAACGGAAGGTGACACAGCATGCATCGAGAACATAATACTCATATTATACAAATATATCCAAAGAAAGTACATATTCTAATCAAAAATATTGATTGTTGTGATTTGTAGACTAACGACATTGAACAACCATTGAGAATGTTTCTACGCAACACTGAGTTTTATTATTTATTATACTCTTGTATTTATATAATCGTATCAAACTAAATTTCTATTTTGTTTTTTTTTAATGACAATAATTTGCTTGCGTATAATTTTGTGGTTATCATCGGCGAAATTCTCTCATCTAATGTTTTTTTTACCTTGTTGTTTTTCCTATGTGGTGGCCGGATGTACGCGCTTGCTTTTGGATCAGTAGATAACAGAGCGCCATACGACACCGCCAACCTGGACGATAATGGCTCTGAATCAGGTACAGTTAATTGCAATTGTTTTATTTGTATGGGAAATGATTTTGCTGATACGTGTTAATTTTGTCTTCGTTACTGTCTAGGGGTTTTAGTGTCTTGTCATGTAAAAAAAATGTTCTCTTTTTATAAATACTGGTATTATAATCTCCTTAGCAAAATAGGCTTCAGTATTTTATTTCTCATATGAAAGTTTCAGATTTTTTTTGTTTCTTGGAATGTATAATTTGCGGTCTTGTATTGCTTGTGTTGTAAATCATTGTCCTTTCACGTTATGTTGATAAAAAATTATTTGAGCAGCAAGTTTTGTAAAATTTTGCATGGATATTTGTGACATGTCATTAACCCCTCAAGACTAACGTCCCGAATCGGGTACGATGTATTGTAGTCAATGCTCAGTAACGTCCCAAAACAAGTACGAGCGCGGCGCGACAAACCGCGCTCTCAACGAACTGAATTAACACCAAAATCACAGTGCAACCACCCCCTGTTAGATATGTGTGACAAAGACGGATAAATTCTGTATTGTACGATTATTCAGTCGTGCTGATTATCGTGCAGATTATATATCCCTAATATGTTTGTATTCTAGGGGCACTTAGTCGAGTGCTGCCATTGCTCGGATCTGTGCTTCTCTTCGGATACTATGTAGATTCTCTTCGGATATATGTATGAAAATAAATAAAACGAACTAATAGATTTGGTAAAGCATGTAATAACGTACACAAATGTGTTTACAATTTCTAGATAGGGTTTCGTAATTTGACGTAAAACGTTGATATCGCTGAATAAGTGAGTTTATTCAGTTCTCTAACTTCAGTTTACAAAATGTAGTTATACATTAAAACTTCAGTTTTACAAAATGAAGTTTTAATGTTTTATATTTCAAATTTCAATGCGATCATTCTACAGTTCTTCTTTTCATGATCCATCAAGTAGTTTTTTTCTTATGATCCTTTTTCTAAAGTGCTGTATTTTTGACCTTCAACTCTACTTAAATATACTTTCTAAAAAAAATTTACATCAAAATAATACTCATATTTCAAGATTTTTTTCGGTGCAATGTCAAAATTCTTCAGTGATTGACCTAGTTACAGTATCGAAAGATGTAAATATTAACGAGGATACGTTTCCTAAAATTAGTTTTTTTTAGAAACTATAGAACTTTTATTTATATTTGATGATGATTATAAGATCTATTTATTATCAGGCATTGGTTAAGTGTATTTTATTCTCTATTAATTTCAATATTTTTAATTTTTGTTTTCTGTTAAATATTTTTTTTTCGTTTTAGTTATATTTTTTTTGTCAACTTACTCGTTTTGTTTTTTTTATTTTTTTAAATTCTTCTTTTAAACATATTTGGTCTTTTTTTACTATGTTAATGTAAAATGTTTGCTCTGGAACTAGCTATCATTTAGTTAGGTGGCATAGGACCAATCATCACATATAAGCGTGACATAACTTGCTGTGGGTATATTTATTGTTAACCTCTTATCTTAACAATTATTTTGTAAAAGTTTGTCCAAAAGTTTCTTATTTTTTTTGCTGAATATTAAACGTTAATATGATTATAGATTATTGCAAACAGTAGTTTGACCAATTATTATTTTAAAGGGTAATTAGAGAATGTTGTGATCATTTTGATGCTGCAATCATTTTGAAATAACATCAATTAAATCACTTTCTTGAGTTATCCTCACTTCAGTAGCACTTTCAGTGTCTGAAGTGTCACTTTCTGACCCGCTAAATTACATATCAAACTCCCCATAACGAGAAATGAAGGGAAAAACAAGCCATATAATATATTTACACAGCCCGAGCAAGTGGCATCTAGAATCTCTTCCCGCTAACCTCGACTGCAGCTGGCCAATAGAGGGCTTCAAGTAGCCTTGAAACCGACCAAAGTAGCATTCTTGCACTCTCTTGCGCCCATATTTGTAACTAACTAATCGCAACGAATTTCTCTGGGGTTTAAATTTCTAAATAGAATATTGTCAAGATAGACGAGTATTCTCAAGCTTTTAAGTATATGTGCAAATATCCGGGCTTACTAGTAGAGTATACTCGGGCTATTAAATTAAAGAGTTTAGTTAAATTTAAATCCTCGTTATAGTGTAGATATTACTACGTTTCGCATTATGCTCGTTGCAACGTCTGTAGGTTTTGCCATAATAAATAAATAAATGAATATTTCAGGCGGCCTGCCCCGGGACCCGACGGAGCGTTTGCGGGTCGTCCGCGAAAAGCAGAACGCGGAACGGCAGCGGCGGCTCGACGAGCTGAAAGCGGCGGCTCTGGCGGCGCAGCAATACCGCTCCCAGCGCGACCACGAGCGGCGACAGCGCATCGACGAGATGCGCGCCCGCGACACCCGACCGACGCCATCAGGTCCCAATGCCTTTTATACTCATCTAGTCACGTAAAACTCCACAAATTGTCAAGAAGCAACAATAAATGGGTCATTCCCAGTGCCGGGTCAACCCGAATAGAGGCCCTTATGCCGTCGAAATTTTGAGGATCTCTGCAAACCTCGAGGCCCTTTCGACTGCTCTAAATGCTACTAACGCTATTTGCTACACTGGCAAAGTGGGCTGTCTACACATTCGGATAACAACAAACATCTGACAATGCTTATGACGCATGGCAAAGATGCACTTACAAACGAAATATGATTGCACGAGCTGGCAACGGCCAATTGTAGATAATTCATAACAATTATACTATTAGTCGGAAAAGTTTATTTAACATTTTCTTCTTAGAATTTCTATTCAATGATTTTTGTCCTATCTATTAGAAACAATTAAAAAATATATGATTATTAACCCGACAAATGAAAGGCGTCCTTTTGGGGATGCAAGTTTTAATACACTGGAATGACAGGCGTCCACTTGGTCCAGTGATGACGACACGATGGAGGCCGTTTGCAAAAAAATCCATTGTCGCCATTATTATCTTAATTGATTTACGAGATAAGGTTATAATGTTTTATATGTCAAATTTTAATGCGATCATTTTACAGTTCTTCTTTTTATGATCCGTATAGTGGTTTACAAGTTATGGTCGTTTTTATCAAGGTCGTCGATTTTGCGCGCGAAAAGGTCGCGCGCGAATGGGACAGCTGAATTTTTACTCCGCGAGGAGAGGGGTTAAGATCTCTCATCGTGGGGACCTTAAAAGGCATGGAGCCCGTCGGTCGGTGCCTACTTGGTCTATTGGATAAATTTAAATATACAAAATGAAAACACAAATGGATCTATACAATTTTAGCTTGGATACGAATCTTCGAGGTCATAGCAAAAATTTAAGTATACTAGCTTCAAATTCAATCTGTCAAAGATCATCTTTCAAAACAGCGGTTGATATGTGGATGTATATTCAAAAACATTTTAATTATAGACATTTTAAGGGAAGAAGAAATAACAAAAGTTTTTGAGTTTTTTATATTAGTTAGAATTTTTCTACATGAGATTATTCTAATAATATGTAATTTATAATTTTTATGATTTATGTTTCGGTTACTGAGAAAAAGGCATTTTAGTGTAAGTTTAGGTTATTAAATATTTTTTTCTCAGTATTCAAGGGTCATACCGATAAAAGACGTAGATGATTTTCAACTCCGTTTTTCATGAAAACACTAACTGGAAAATTTCTTCCAAATAGCTTTTTTGTTCAGATTGATGCACAGAATGACTCGGTAAAAAATTTATTTAAGATCCCTAACAGCAGGTATATTGTGAATTGTAAGGTTAGATCCGAACATATCGGCAAAGCCGTCTAGAACCGTGTAATGATAATTGCTGTGAAATTTCTCAACAAGATTCGGCCCTATCGTAATATTAATTTTGAAGCTCTCAACGTAAGGAGGTAAATTAACCGGATACATTTGCAAAATGTAATACGACGCGCCTTAAACGCCGCTGGAGTCGATGCGTTAAATCGGAGCGAGTCGCGAACGCATTCGTCGACGATCTTTGCTACGGCCGATGCTATTTGGCTTACGCTAAGGCGAGACGTATAATGTGGATTTTGGTGGGATATAATAATTAACGGGGAATGTTTCGGGGCCAGGTGGAAGAGCGCAAGCGGGCGATCTGCGAGGCGGAGCGCTCGCGCCGCGAGGCGCTGGTGCGGCGCGACCGCGAGCGCGAGGCGCGGCTGGAGGGGCGGCGCGCCTCGCGGCCCGGTAGCGCGGGGGGGGCCGTGGGGCTGCCCCCCTCCTTCGCCTTCGGCAGCTCCACGCCGCGCATGCTGGAGCCGGCCGACACGGGCGGCTCCTTCTGGGGACACCGCAGGTGAGGCCCTCCGCCCCTCCTCCCCTCCCCTCCGCGACCGTCTCTCCGAACGAAGGAAAAACCCTTCACCGATCGAATGTAATACGGTACTAGCTCGACGATCCGCCGCTCGATAATCCGACGACTACTATGGTCCGCCTTTTTTTCCATCGATTTCAAACGCGATAGAATGCTCTACGAGCCGCCTCGTCTCGAACCCCGTAAATCGGCCATCTCTCTTAGTCGCTATAAAGCGCGACTAGCCGTCGCGCCGAGCGATCCATTATAGACGAAGGCCAAGGCCGAAGGATGTACCTCGATTAGAAACCGATAAATTCCAACTGACGATTTGAACGCACTCTTTTGACATTATGCTCGGTGGTCTTTTTCCCGACGTCATCTTGCAGCGCTACAGAGCGCTTGGGATTTCTCTGTTTTTAAGAAAACAGGTTTGAAAGGCGCTCCCTCGGAGATGTATGCCTATGACGAATGAGCGTTCGGCGGCAGTTAGTCATTTTGTTACAAAAATGAATCACATTCAATCGTTTGCCGCACGCTTTGAAATTTTAATCAAAATGATCACGGTATCGGTTTCGATTTTATCCATTCTGTTATGGCTAGCGCGGCACAGTCTTACATACCATCGCTACTTTGAGCCTGTCAAAAACGTCAAAAATTTAAGCATTTTAATGTTTAAAGTTTTTATTTTTTCTTTTTTGTACATTATATTCCCCCCTTTCAGTAATCCACCAGTAGCCAGATTTTCTAGAGCATGGATAATCAAGCCTGTACTGTATCTTCTTCTTCCAATTTTTAGAAATAAACTAATACAAAAAAATTAAATATTCTCGGACTAAAATATTGTCGATATTCTGACTAATTTAAATTCTCCTGATGTCATTTTGACAGACGGCTTTACATTTACTAATTTTGTGATTACTATTTTTAACATTGTTTTTAGACCTAATGAAAAAAATAATCAAGATGGCTATTATATGTGCTCATCGTATAGCCTTTATTCCTTTTGAAAAAAATGTCACTCCTCCTACCCTCCTTCCTTGCACCATAGGTAATCACACTTTTATTTTTGATATTGACGCCAGCTGCTCTCGCGTGCGGTCCGCTCGGGAAACCGACAAACACAAATTAAAGTGAGTATTTCCCGCCCGATTTTCTCCACCGAGAACGGTAGATTTCCCCACTCCAACCGCTCATCTTAGCCTCTTTTCGTATTTTTTTAATTCAAAATAATAATCACGATATCTATGACATTATCGCAATATTTTTATCATGTATAGTTTCATAAATTATTCGATTAATTATAAATATTTTATAAAAATGATAATCATCCCTTTTTTGTAACTTTTTCTGCAAGACATTTTTGAAATAGGTTCTTAAAATACTCCCATGTGCTTTCTCCATCAAATTCATTATCAGTATGTATAGAGTCTGCGTCATTTGGGCAGCCGTGAGCGCAATGAGTGAGGCGAACGATAATCTCACTCGCACACTTAATATACTCAGTTAATGTTAGCTGAAGGCTGAATGTTATCTTGAATAGGTCACTGGAATGGTTAGGTTATTTGAATACCAACTTTTTAACAACAGTCATCATACATGAAAATTGGTCATAGCAGCTGTTCAAATGGTTGAGATTGAGCAGGATGCAGTGATGGAATAATTTAAAAAAAAATGAAAAACGATTGTCAGTACAAAAAGTGAGGTATTGTATTGACAATTATTAGAAACAATCTGTTCGTGCAGAAAAGCTATATATTTTCGGAATGTACTCAAATCAGACCTTTCATTTGATACTAAACTTGATATATTTATTATAGACATTTGCATAAAATAAAATACAAACGGAGCTGCCATGGAATTCACCGACCGGAGTCGGGCCAATAATAATACTATTTTTTACACTTCTGGGGTGTGAGCAGTGGATTCCAGACTAACGACCGGCTATGATAGGTTTAGAACAGCTGTCTTGCCACATGTGAGCTTTCACCTTACCACCCATTCACTCCCCCTTCGTAGCCATAGAATTTGAGATGCGCAAATCGCAGTTTTAGATATTTTTTCTAGGGAAGAGTTGATTATTTTTCTGGAAAGACCAAGATCTTTAAAGAGGTGAAATAGAGATTTATCTGGCAGGCCACGAGCGCCAACTTCCACCGCGTGAAGGTGAATAGTGAAGCCGTTCTGGGTTACGGCATTTGTGAGATCATGGTATTTATTTAATTTGTACTCGTGGTCATTTGGGATATTTGATTCCCATGGAACAGTTAATTCTACAATAACCTTCCGAGATAGAGAGTAAAGAGTTATATCTGGACGGAGGGCTGTGCAACCGAGACTTTCAGGGAATTTATACTGCTTAGAGACTTTAGACAATTATTTATTTTATTTATTATCTTAGACCGGCTTAGACAATTATTTATTAGACGTATGGACAGTTTAAGTACCCTTTGACACTGGGATGACAACGATTCTAACAATACCATACAATTTTAAATCGGTTAAAGCGTTTAGAAGTTATTGTGTTCAAAGAAACATACATACATGAATCTTAAAAACATACATACATGAATCCTAAAAAGCATACATACATGAATCCTAAAAACATAACACTCCTTATTTTGGGCAGGCGTGTAAAAAAACATAAAATTAAACATAAAGTAACTGACCTAACTAATCTAATTATAAGGTTCATATGGTTTAGCTGATATTGACTGAGTAAGTATAAAAAGTGTATGAGTGAGATTAACGTTTATCTTGCTCATCATGCTCATGCCTAAATGATGCCGACTCCTATTAACTTTTAAAAGTCTTTATGATAGATTTTTTTCCTTCACCTAGTTGGTATGATTGTTATCATTATTGCTTTTGACACCAATCTTTAGATTAACTTCCTCTGTACGTTCAAGTGTTCTTTTGATATTCTATAGATTAGAACTCTAAAAGAATGCTATAATTTTCTGTATTCAATGTTCGTTCGTAGACCTCATCTCCCGTTGCATTCTCATATCTATAGAAACTTTTGTTGTGCTTCTAACAATGTCTTGGTATTTTCAGAGCTACTTCCACGAGCAATGTGATGTTTGCTGCTCTTCCCTTAGCGAGAAGACCTTCAGAACGCGAGTTGTCCAACATCGACGGGGGCGATAATAAGAAACGCGCTACCTCCGCTGGAGGGTTAGACAAAGACGGTGAGTGCAACATGTCTGTTCTAATAAGCAATAATTTAATATGGAAAATTACGCATTTAAGAGTCTGCTCAAGGGGTATTGCTTCTTATAAAACGCTAATGCAAATTACTTTTGATTAAAAATTTACTTAACCAGTTGTGACTTAACCAGTCGGGCGCCAACAATGCCTACAGGCATTTTGCGTCGGTTTACAGATCCACCCACATAGCCCTTTCGGCCGGTCACCATATATATAAAGAGGTACGGTCACCAATATTATAAAGAGGTAATGTTTGTAAGTTTGTATGTAGGGAGTAATCTCCAAAACTACTTATTCGATTTCAAAAATTCTTTCACTAATGGAAAGCTAAATTATCCAGTAGTGCTATAGGCTATTTATTTTATTGTGATAAATATTAGTTTTCAATACGAAATCACTTTATTTGTAAATCGAGTCGGAGAAAATGTGCTGGTGATGTGCTTTATCGGCGTGCGCTGACGAAACGGTTTGGTATATTTGAAGGCTATGTAAAACAAAAATGTCCACCTCAAAGAGATCTATAAAAAAGTCCGCAACAGCATATATCTAACTTTTATATTTAAGCTACAATAACTGCTTTTACGACTCAAAAAAATAAGAAAAAAAAGTAGTTGAAGATCGTCGAAGACATTAGCAGTAAAATATGAATCCTTATCAAAATAAATTAATCCATCATCTAGGGTTTTAAATGGAGATAAAATTATCCATGTACTGTAACTTTTTAGGTGGAATAGTTTTAGAGATATCATGAAATAAGTAACGCGGGCACACCTCGAAATACCTAACACCTCGAAATACCTAGCGGGGGCTGCGCGGCGGCGACTAGCCTAACAAGGTCAGCAATCAGCATAAGGCGGCAGGTGGCAAAGGACAAGAAGCGAACAGGACGTCTTTTACTATATATCTAAAGGTAGCGTCTAAAGGCAAATATCAGCAACTCCATTCGAAACTTTACGCGAAGTGAAGCCGCAGGCAACAGCTAGTTTTATATAAATGTATAACATTTATTACTAAAAGGAGTAATTATTAGGTAACAAAAGGGAATTCATGGGAAAACGATATTGTTTGTATTTATTTGCAAAATCTACCAAAAACTTACGGCGCAGTTTTTTGCGCTCGAAGGCTGGCTTCCGACCGGTTAAGGAAGTTAAGGAAGAATCCACACGTTCAGGGTTTGACTCCCTGCTGGGTAACCATTTTCTGTTGGAATAAAATTAACAAAATTGCATTACAATTCAGTCGATCGAATGCAATAACAAGATACACACTTGCACACATGTCACACGCTTGTATACAAATAGATACTTCATAGCAGGGTTGGCTGTAAGAGATTGTCGTATGATAATAAACCTGCCCATTGTGCAATTTCACAATAAAGAGTTGAAACAAACATACAAAACAAAGATTTATCAATGCTAAATCTAGCATCTATGAATTATCAATGCTAACACTAGCCATTGTTAAGTCTAAAATTCATTTGCACCATGGGCCTCTAAACTATAAATAGGATAAAAACGAATTTACCGCATGAAGTTTGTAGGACCCGTAGTTTCAGGGATGCTGCAACCGCCATTGTTCAGGGTAGACCGAAGTGCTGTCATTCGTCATCCGTTACTATGCGGGTAGGTGGCAATATGTTGCTATTACTTTGCAGATTATAATGGTGGTGATGCAGTGGGTTCGAGCTCGGGATTTTAAAGCTGCACCCAGTGGTTAGTTCCGCTGTCCAATATGGGTTGCGATCGCAGATTGTGATTTTTCTCGCTGAATGTTTCTCGCTTGAAAGTTTTCTTAACTGGGTCCCGATTAGCATCTTTTAACCGACCGTTAAGAGAACCGTAAAAAATTTAGATGTTAGGTTTGGGTGCCGGGTGTGTGCTTTGCTTGCATGCGCTTCTTGCGTCCAAATGATCAATACAATAGAAAATAAGCAAAATAATGTAACAAAACACATACATACGATATAAACATCATAAAGCCGAGAACGTGAACGTGCCTGACAAACAATTTTGACAGCTGTGCTGTGATTGGCTGGGAGTCGGTGCAATCAAATTCAAACACCTTTCGCGCGCTGGCTGGCTGCACGAGTGGTTGGGTTCGGTGTAGCAAAAATAAAATCGATATGCTCTGTACGCTATTTTGTATTTTATTTAAAATCCCGCAAATATCGCTGGCCGGCCGGGTGATCCCCATAGGGTCCACTGGACGGGTGTTACTATTGGTTTTCGGTACCCTATAGGCTACGCTGCACATAAGATACGCAATAAGTTTTATAACACTGCGATTTGTTATTAGGTATTATTTGGTGTAATTTGCATTGGCTTTTTGTATGAAGAACCACACCTTTACCAGCCCCTTAACTGAACTGAAAATCATGAATTGTAAATGTTACTGATAAGTGTTTCTCAGAAAAACATTTAAAGTGTCTTTTTTTCACTTTACCGCAATCTTCGCTGATCTTCGGACTAAAATAAAAGGAGCAGCCCTGACTCAAAACAAATATTCTCCTGCATCGCTTTAATCTCTTCTGTTTAGTCATTGCGGCAAATTATTCAGTCACACAACATCGTAAAATATGTTATCGTGATTGTTTATCTTATCAGCGTCTTTACTATTGAATTTTAGGCATATGCGAGCATTTCGTTGTGCGGTGTATATGTAGTCTGTTAAACTCCCGCAAATCATTCACTCATCGATAATAATTTTACAAACATAATGTGCCGTGGTATTATTTGAAAGTTAATAGTTAACGAAATGGAGTTCAAAATGTTGCACAGGAATTATAGTTCACTTTACTATCTGTTTGGGACAATTCAAGAAGGTATGTAATGTGATTTCTCTTGTAGTCTTTTCCTGTAAGATTAGCCTGCGATCTAGTGGATATTTAAAAACAACCTTACAAAGTGGAAATTGTGGGCCCGATTTTTAGGAAAAACTGCCATTTGTAGGAAAACTTTATTTACACATAAAATACACATTCTGAAATTCTGATAGAAATTAAGCAACTCATGAAGGGGTGGCGTTATGATTAGTAGTTATTCTTTCGGATGCCACCACGCTCCGCGGCTGCTGCACCCCCGAGTGTTGCTGAATTTAATCCCGCGCTTTGTGCAGCCCTTACCCGATTTTTCTTAATTTTTCCATATATATTCTGACTAATATATTGTATTGTTACAATTATTATAAGTTTACCAATTATTATAACTTTTATTGCATCTTCTAAATGATGTATATTTCATACTTATATCAAAAGTCATTCATTCACCCATAATAACAATTTGTACCTATGACACATTTTATTTTACCAAATGAATAAAATTAATATATATATATATATATATATATATATATATATATATATATATATATATATATATATATATATATATATATATATATATATATATATATATATATATATATATATATATATATATATATATATATATATATATATATATATATTCTTTTTAGAATTGATCAATAAGATGATTATAAAGTAAAAAATTATAAAAGCCACTTACATCGTGACGAAGGATTCCCTTGATTTTTTTACATTCCACTCTAACGCACTGTTCTGTCTCGCTCGCATGAACTATTTTCCGATTTAAGTTCACGAATAAACATCATCTTTCCGATCTTGTTTAATTATTAATGAAGTCCCAAGAAGGATTAGAGAATTATTGCAACTTGACCTGCAATAGTTCAAGCCTTCCTAACAATTCGTTGTAACAAAATAATAAAAAAAGAAGGGTATATATACATCTGTTAAAAATTTCATAGTCTTTGACCTCAATGAATTATCTTTGCAAAAACTTCTATACTTGGGCTAAATTTTGAATTCCTCTTTCGCTCTGCATATTTAACACTTTTGACATGTTTTGATTGCGCATATATTAGTGTTCCTGGCGTATCATGCTGCTGCATGATCAGTGCAGCAGCAACCCTTCAAAAGTTTTTATTTTTTATTATGGTATGCATATTTTCTTTGTAAACGTTTAGTAAAAATAGCAGATTGGGCCCTAGAAATTGCCCCTCAATGGAAAATTGTATCACCATCTGAACTACTTATCAGCTGATAATGTCGGTTGATTATTAAAATTAATCATGGACATGTTCATTACAAAATTAGATCATGATATCAATAGATTCCATTGCAGAAGTGATCCTACAGTATTTTGCCCAATATGGCTGTCTTCCATGAAGCTTTGCTTGCGAGTTGGGTTCTTCTCGGTGAACTTCAGGTACTCCAAGAAAAAAATACAATCAGCAAACATTAGATCATAATTCTTATTAAACTATATAACCGGCTGATAATTTTCAAAAGCTGTTGCAATCTGCAACCTGCCGCATATTGGGTCGTCTACATCTTACGGTTATCTCGCAGAGTTTCGGATGTCGGCATCTATGTACGAAGTATTCCAATGGACCGATGCCGGCGGACCAGTTAAGACCCACAAGGCGGTCGTCTCATCGCCGGTCTCATCGCATAATCCTTCATTCGTTAGGCATACTGGTGGTGAGCGAAAGGACATTTTAAGCATGTCGTTTTCAAAGATTTTGTTTATGTACTGTAGATTATTGCATTTATTAGTTTTAATGTTAATACTGTGTTTATTTTATTTATTTAATACTATGTTTAATACATTTAATACTGTGTTTATTTTATTCGGATTATGCCATAGCATTTAATTTTCATGGCGATTCTTATGTGCAAATACTTATATCATGACATACATTAGTCTTTTGTAAAAAACAACATATTTTTGAGATTTTTGGTTTACTAAGATGAAGGACACATTTTATATTTGCTAAGACAAAATTCATAATTACGCAGTTTGTCTATTTTTCGAAAACAGTATTAATTCTTCTTCTGTGCTATGTCCGCTACTGAATGTTGGCTATCATATTGGCTTTTACGACTTTACTGGCCGCCGCTCGAAATAAGAATGTAGTAGATCTCTGAAACCCATCCTGTAGATTACGAAGCCAAGATGTTTTTGTCCCGGACATCTTTTTCCATCTATTTGGCATTGACATTTTTGGATCTATCGGGATGATACATGACATGATCTATGTATTCGAGTTTGCAAGTTTTTGTTGCCCTGGGTATTTCCATTCCCGAATGCCTTAGGATTCAATCCTGACTCTGTAACTCATCTTTTACATAGTATCTTGCGATAGCCCCGCATTTCGGGGACTTTATGCTTTCTTAAAAACGTGTCTGTAAGTGTCCAGCTTTTTATCCCATATAAAAATATTCAAAATATGCAAGATCTTAGAAGTCTGATCTTCAAGTATCAATATATTGGTCCTTTTATGAACAATATATTTATGGTAGGTTCCTACTATCTCCTTGCTTGAACCCAACCATGTGCATGGCCAGTTTGGAAGGCATTCAAACCATAAAATCAAAAAACTTTTGTGTTTTGTGCCTATCCATAGGCATAATCTTGCACAAAGTTGTACAAGGATCAAAAATAGTCTCGTACTGTTGCCAGAACTTTGAAATAATAATTAAAAGACATGAAATTATTACGAACTGATTTTTGTCTTCTTTCCGAGGAACGTACGTATCCGCATTTTACGCCTTCATCGAATAAGCCACCATTCTACATTACATATAGACTTCGGTTTCGGGGGGTGCATTCATTGATTTAAGGGGGGGGGGGACATTAATTGAAACAACGCGCGCGGCACGCACCAAACTTAACTTTGCCTGTACCAAATTTGACTGGCCATACAATGAAATGAAAATACACCGGGTTTCCGGGAGTTAAATCCTAATGATCCCCCCTTCTGGATAGATGCCAACATCATGGATTCTCCCTGAATCTCAATTTTTTCTCGATTTTATTTTTTAGTCAAAAAATTTCAGGGGGGGGACGCATCCCCTGTCTCTCTTTCTTTGCGGACAGAACTGTGCTTACACAGGCAACATGCTGCATCGTCTCCTTTGTTTTTCAGCTCCGGTAGGTTGCTTCTTCTACTACGCTTATAATGTGGTATTGTGCCCTTATTGTTGAATTAACTGTTCCATGGGAATCAAACATTCCAAAAGACCACGAGTACAATTTAAATAAATATACCACGATCTCGCAAATGCCGTCACGCCAAATGGCTTCACTGTTCACCTGCTGGAAGTTAGCGCTCATACAACAAGCGCGATAGATAGCGCAATATGAGCGCTAACTTCCCCCAGGTGAACAGTGAAGCCGTTTCGCGTGATGGCATTTATGAGATCATGTTATTTATTTAATTTGTACTCCAAGCCTTTAACCCTTCAGGCCTCGCAACTCGCGGTTAACCCTCAGTTTGACTGCGATATCGCAGTCGCGGGGCCTGACGGGTTAACAGTTAATCTCTCTTTTGCGCTCCTACAACATACAACTCATAAAACCAGTTAAATCTCTCTTTCACCTCTTTAAAGATCTTTATCTCTCCAGGAAAATAATCAACTCCTTCCTAGAATAACCATCTAAAACCGCAATTTCCGCATCTCAAATTCTATAGCTTCGAAATGGGAGTTAATGTGGTAGTGAGGTAGACGGCACAACTGACCTAAACCTACCACAGCCAATCGTAAGTCCGGAGTCCACTGCTCACCCCCCAGAAGTGTAATAATAGTATTACGATGGGCCCGTCTCCGATCGTGAATTCCATGACAGGTCCGTTTGTATTTATATATTATTATCCTGCAATATCTAGTGAATTGTCTGTGAATAGTGAACTACTATTCACAGACTCGCTTTAGAAAGCTCCATGTTTTCATTAATCGCAGCCTGGAATTGACAATAGCCCTCTTAACTGCCTGCATTTTGTTATTTTCCATCTGTCTTTCACCCAGCCTCTTTTCTTTTCGTGCAGAACCATTAAGATCTAGGTATAATAACAGGTCTGACTAAATTTCTTCACCCAGGGTATTTTCTCTCCCTGGTTATTTAATATTCAAACTTATAATGTTTATTTAGCCGTGTGTTTTTTACCTAGTGGAGTATTTCATGTTGTGTGACGTATTGCATGATAGTTATCATGCAATATTTTGAATACATTGGTGCCATCGCTGATAATCTCTGATTGATAAGCGCTCGGAGATGCGATCGAACCATTTATCTTATCCCAGATAAATGAAAATCTTTGTGTTTCTTTTTAGTATTAGTGTGTGTTGCGTTTTAATACCTCGGCTATGCCGTTTCGTGAATCTTTAAGCGGCTGGTGGGAAAATTTACTCAAGTGGATGTTAGTCATTAGGGAATCTTTATGTCCGTCTAATGCAGCTTATGATTTTCGGAAAACGAGTAAGTCAAGTGTTGTGTTTTAGAATTGCTATTGCATGGTTTTATTTGCATGATGAGTGTTTTTTTTATGTTTAATAGCTTTCATATATAGGATATTGATTATGTCTATTACTATGTCGTCACCGTAAAGTCTGTTGGAAAAGCTATTTGCTTGATAAAAACATTTAAGTCTCATTTTGGCACGCGAGTGTCGCCCGCTGTGAGCGGGTTAGGTCGCATGTCGATGAAGGTTTGCTCGAGTCGAGAGGCGCATAACGAGCCGCTTCGAGGAGCTCGGTCCGCGCCGCTCGACTCGAGCGACCGGTATCCGCATGCGAGTCGAGCCGCTCGCAGCGCTCCACGCTCGCAGGTCGATACGAGGTTTTACACGTATCTATAGTTAGATCGTTCGGTCGAATTGTAGAACTAGCATTTAACAAAATAAAAATGGACAAGGTGTTCGGGACCTTAAATCCTTTTTTTCAAGGGGTGATTCTGTTTCAAACTGAAAATACCGAAAGAGGGGGAAAAAAAATCCCTTCGCTCGACTGTCACTCGGGATCGGGTGGCCGACGGGTCGTTCGGGATATGCGCCTATGGGTTAACGTCTTTTTTTGAAAACCGCCAGACTGAGCCACGGCAACGCGCGGCCGGGTACAGCCGGTGACAAGTGGAAACATTAATAATCCATTAAACATTTTCAGAGGAGAATGGCGACAGCTCATCGCAGTCCGTGTGGTGTTCCGTGGCGCGCAGGAGAACGGACCTCGTGCCGACCATCCCGGCGCGCGACTCGCCGCGGCAGCCGCCGGTCCACTCGCAGGCATCAGGTACGGGCCGGGCTTATTCCATGACGCGCCTCGACCAGCTAGCCAAACCGAGGAGACCCCCCCTGCCCGCCCCCCCGCCGCCCACCGCCCCGCCGCGCCGCTCCCACCACCGCTCCATGGTGCAGCTGCCGCACTCGCCGGCGCCCCACCCCCCGCCCCGGAAGCACCGCCTCGACCTCGCAGGTAGGCGCTCGGGAACAGGATTCGCTCTCTCCCTCTAATGCCTTCGTTCTCTCGCCCTCTAACATCGCTCGCTTCGTCTTTGTCGTCTGCGCTCTTCGTGTTCAAACTGTAAATAATCTGCGGTTATGGGCCCTCTCGAATAGTCTTCGGTGAACGTTCAGCATTTTAGGAGCCCCGTTCTAAGAATCTAATATAGTCTTATAATCCAGTTTTTTAACAACCGCACCTCGTACGTTTACTTCTCGGTTAATGTTACTGAACCGTATGAACTATACCTGAAAAAATATGAGAAAGCTCGAGTGTTTTGCAAAAAAGAATGTACATAGGTATATAATTTTATTCCGGTGACATTTTACAAGTAATAGTTTACACGGTTCACCTAGCCTTAGCCGAGTATGCAAAGTGTGCGAGCGAGACTATCGTTCCTCTCGCTCTTCCAGCTCGCACCTTCCAAAATGATTTACTTTACTTACTTTACGTACTTTACTGTTCGCGCGAGCTCTGAGGAATCTGGGGCTGGGGAAGCGGTGTCATTCGCCGCTTCCCGCTTCGACCGTCGCTTCACACCCTGCGCTCTCTCAGTACGAGTAGTAGTACTAGTACTGTGAGAATGCAAGGTATGAAGCGACAGTCGGGAGTGGCGTCATCCGCACGCTTCCCCGGCATCCGACTCCTCGGAGCTTGCCCGTAGACTGTAGATATGAATTGTTTAAAAATAAACGTTATATTCAATCACATCCCAGAGCAGCTACTTTGCTGATGACACAAAAAAAAATCGCCAATCCTATTCTAAGCAGTGGACAGTTTCATCAGGGTCTTGACGAGATCAAAGCTGAGCGGAAGATTGGTTGCTTACCTTGAACAACGAGAAATATGTAGTGCTTCATATCGGGGAAGCAACCCCAACACACAATATTCTCTGGAAAACGCCCAATTCGAAGCAGTTAAGCAACAAAAAGATCTCAGAATAACAATTACTGATGACCTCAAATGGGAAAAACACATAGCTGCAATCGCTAAAAGAGCCTACTCTACTCTATCTGATAAGGAATGCCTTCCAACATCTGTCAGTAGAGATCTACAAGGCTTATATGATACCTATTCTTGAGTATGGCTGTCAGCTGTGGAACCCCTACTTATGTAAAGATGTAGATGTCCTGGAAAAGATGCAGCAAAGGGCAACCAAAATGCCAGTGGGTCTGAAGAATAGGAATTACGAAAATCGCTTGGAATTACTTGGACTGACTTCTGTCAAACGAAGAAGACAAAGAGGAAACCTGATTGAGACATAAAATTCTCACAAATTATTACGATGTACCCTGGGCTAAAAAGTATTTACAAATTCAATGTCAACACAAATCTTCGAGGTCACAACAAAAAACTCAATTGTACAAAATTTAAATCTAATCCTCTTAACAACATTCTGCAAAATAGAATGGTACACATATGGAATAAACTACCATTTTAGGGGATTAGTGCAAGCTCTGTCAATTTAAAAACAGACTCGATTTGTACCTAAAAACTTGTTAATATTGATTAAGACCAGCTTTACGAGATATAATTTGGACGTATCAATAAAGCTGCCTGTACAGAATAAATAATAATAATAATATTCTTAACAATTTATGTTTTCTATATTATCAATCCACTAATAAGGTATATTGATTGATCTGATTTCTGAAATACATAATACATCCAACAACTCTTCTTGTACCACACAATTAAATGTTTTCTTAAAGTTGATGAAGTAGAGATGATCTTCGCCTATGGATTGAAAGCCGAAGGTAGCTTCTCAAGGACCAGTCCTCTACTAGAACTGAAAGATAGAATAACTTTATTGTGCTAGGAAGATGAGAAACATTAAATTGGTTTTAAAATGCACAAATGGCAGACTTATAATAAATACAAACGGAGCTGCCATGGATGGCAGCTCCGTTTGTATTTAATGATATCGTACAGCGTACCGTACCGTTATTATAATGATATCGTACAGCCGACCATTTGATCGTTAAAGTAAAACAAAACTTATACAAATGTAGAATTATGGCAAATTTTTCTTCAATAGCATTTTGAAAGTGAGCAACAAAAGTGCATGTCTGACGGAGTCCGGAGTGTTTGAGCTGATACCACAAACGATCAGAATGGACCCGAAAAGAGTATGTTTAAACAGAAGAGTGATGAAACGGAATGGTGGGTGTGTTATCATGATTTGATCAAAGTGGAAGACAGTGGCCTTCAAGCGTATTTAATGCCCTATTTCTGTTTATGAAATGAATTTTATATTCATGCAATTTAGATTTTAGGACATGACTAATCAGATTTATTATTTTCTATTCAGATTCTGGCCCTTTCCAAATTCTACTAAATGGCATTATTGGATCATTATAATAATTTTATTTGCCTTCATTCTTTTCGGATGCCTCATAAGTAAAATAATTCACTGTTCTGGTCTATTCAATGTACCCTATCTACATCGCTCCTACATATTGATACAAACATTATTTAGTTTTTTTTATGATATAGTCACAACCTTTGTTTGGCTTGTATACGTTAAACAATCATGTATGATAAACTGTGGTCTTCATTAGAACATTATGTCTATTTTTGATAGCATAAAATCTCAAAAGCTTATTAGGAAGCTGCTGGCTAGGTCTCGAGCTGTACATCGGTTTGAGGAGAAATAGAAATATATGTATTGTCCGAATTATAGTGTAATATTTATGGTGATAATGCATATCATTACGTCTCTCATTATTCCCTGTTATTGTAACTGATTGTCAATTTTTACCTTTTTGCTATGTTTATAATATCTAATTAATTGATATGCTTATTGCACCTTATTGTCCTTTATATTATCTAACTAATTATATCAACTATAATAAAAAGAAACAAAATAATAACAATCTTTCGATATTAAAACATCGAAATATACATTATGGCCTGAAATAACATGTTTTAGAAAAAATATAAAATTAAGTAACTAAATTACAGACAAAAATAATAATAAACAATAATAAATAATAATAATTTATTAATAAATAGGATTAATTCAGTACCGAACTTATAAGAGGAAAATAAAATAAAAATGGAAAAAAAACTTTTAAAAAATCACCACTAATAAAAAGACGATGCATTTTCAATGTAAATATTGGAAGTGTGTGACCTTTATCAAGGGTGTACATTGAAGTGGATAGTAAATTATGAAAGAAATGAGTAATGCTCTAAGGAAAGATTTACAGAATGTGAGTTAGTGGTCCTGTTAAACCAATCTGAGATCATGAAATTGGCTATGAATAAAGTCATAATTGACATGGTGGTCGCCAATCTCTGAGTCTCAAATTAAAAGAGGGGATAACTTCACTTTCAGTTTAGACAGGCAAAGATCCAAGATTTTCTCGATTTCCTCGTTTGGTCACTTTCTACAATGGAATCCTATTTGTGTGCTTGTTGTTTGGAAGATTGCCGAATTTTTCATTCTCAGACATTTTGTTTTCGTAATGTTTTAGTCATTTACTCTTTCTGTTACTTTGGAGCACTAAATCGCACTTTCACACCTGAATTCACACCGGTGAAGGTTAACACACACAGGCGTTAAAGGTAAGACATTCCATTTCAACCACTTTCTGAGCATTTGATTGATCATTTAACATCATTTACACCCATCAGTGATACGTAAATTAACCTTTGTCTTTGTAATTACTCAAATACTCAGAAACTACTTAATGATTCATTTCCCTTTCAGAGTTGGCTCATCGATGAATCGGTTTGGTGGCGGTGGCTTTCCTTTTTGTAAATACATTCTAATAGTTATAATTATTAATCGTTAAAGCCCGGTTTCTTGAGGAAAGTATATTTATTCAAACAAATGAAGTTGATAAACTGGACTTATGGTTTATCATACGAGAATATTGGAATGTTTATTTTTCATCAAGAAATCGGGTATTCATTTACTAATATTGACTTGATCTGTGATTTTATTCAGTAACATACAAATTGATAAGAGACAGTTAAGATATAACCCATCATACATGACCCGTTATAAACCTCCATCAATTTGCATATTGATTCAATTGTGTAAATTATACTACAGTAGAACTTTAATTATCAGGGAGCGGATTATCCGGGATGATGATGGCTGCGGTAAATTCCGAGTATATAACCTTTTTTTTGTACAGCTCGCTGTCGGCGATCTTTTGCGCGAAGGGCTCGAATGTCGTTATTTTAATGTTTTTAATATGCCTATCTCCAGGCCTGCGTTCCTAGCACCCCTTTGGGTCTTTATTTTTAAATTTTATTTATTTTATTATTTGCTTAATTTTCGTTAAATTCACCAATTTTCACTTGCAAATTATATCTCGGAATGTTTTATCCCATTGTTTCGTTTAGAAAGTACAAATATAATTCACAGAATAAAAAACAATATTATTTATGCATTTATTATGGCAATGTACAAAGTTTGCAACAAGGGTAACACTAAACTTAGGTAATATCTACACTAACATTTAATCAAATTTAACTTAATAATAAATAAACGGACAGCAAATTGTCACGTTTGTATGTGATGATCGGTCCCATATGGTCCAAGTAACTGATAACTTATTGCAGGGCAAACATTTTAAACATAATAAAAAGAAGGCCAAATGCCATACATGTTTAAAAGAAGAAAAAGTAGCTTTCAAAATGAGTTTAAAAAACGTTTAGTTTAACTGAAAAAATGTAACTTTTTAATTGAAATTATAACAAAAACGTGAAAGGACAGTGTCAAATTTAAAACAGCTAATTAGGCAATACGTTCAACATTAAAAACAAATCGTAGTTACGAACTGTCATTTGTAATTCAGACACTAACAATTAATGTGTGGCGTTGATACATTTGTACATCTGATGCACAACTGACATACATACATACTCGACAATATGACATACATACTTACATGTTTATAATTATATGTCATATTAATTATAAACATTTTTGATTATCCGTGATTTTCAGACGGCCAGGGTCTATCCATTCCCGTGATTTCCGGATAATAGAGGTTCTACTGTATTTCGTTTAGAATGCCGCTTTTGAAGCTTCCGTGTTAACTATGTATTTGTGTGTTTTGCGGCATGTCAGGCTTGAAATCGGGTGAACAGACTCCCGGCAGCCTGAGCTCCCGGCCGGGCAGCTCGCTGTCGGGGGCCGGGGGCTCCTCGGTGGCTCTGCCCGCCCCGGCCGCGGCCCCCCGGCGCCCCCGCTCCGCCCCCCGCAGGCCCCGCCCCGCCTCCATCGCCGGAACCGGAGTCACCACTCCGCCTTCGGGTATGTATTCCTCCACGCCTTCTAAAAGCCCCATACGCAAAGCGGAGGCAATCTATGGGACAATCTAATATTAAATAAAAAATCGGAGAACCCTATTTAGAAATAAAAACAGTGCCAGTAAGACAATCTATAATTTAATCTAGGAGACAATCTATAATAATAGTACTTAACCCGTTGAGTATGATACGACCAAATCTGGTTCTGAAACAATTATCCGTTGAGTATGATACGACCAGATCTGGTTCCGCGTTTTTTTCACTTCTTTGACGTTCTCATATTTATTCATAATTATCTAATTGTTTTACAAAATGATATTTCAATATTCTATATTCGAAATTTCAATGCAATCATTGTGCAGTTGTTCTTTTTATGATTGGTGTAGTAGTTTCGTAGTTATAGTACTTTAAGTCTATGTCGCCGAAAATCCTGCAAAAGAGACAGATGCATCCATGAAAATACCCATTTACTCCAAGGGTTAAAAACCCAGAGAACCTTATTCAAAAATAGACAACAATGCCTTCTACTGATTGCACAGAGATAGATCGGGTGGCGCCCTTATGCCTTTTTTTTAATTTGTTGTTTGGAGATTTTCTAACATCTTTATACGCCTTGTAACACTGCAACCATTGCTGATCTATTGTGATCGCCACCTGCTCGTGTCATTTAAGAACCGCAACAGGCTTTTGGCCCCAGATTGTTTTACCTCCTGAGGTTGGAGGTAATGACCACCCAAATGGGTGTATCATTTACGCATCAGCGGGCCACATGAGGTGCAAGGGAGTTTCCTCTGCCTCTTGGCAGAACCTGCACATTTTCGTGTCCCACAATGACCCGTGAGCATGCATAGATTGTTGCTCACCAGTGAACAATGACCCTCACCAGTATGCATAGATTGTTCCTATTTAGCGATAAAGCCTCACGGGGAGTCTTACGGTCATCGTTAGCCTTAATTAGCGCTTTGGAATGATTCAAACCTGACGGATTGTTTTTGAGCATATTTTTTTGAGCATTAGGTTTGCAAGGCTTTTTAATAATAAATAAATAATAAACTCTTTATTTGCACTTAATTGTTATACAAAAAGGCGAGCTTATTGCCACATGGCAATGTCTTACAACAAACCTGGTACGCCACAGCAAGGTTCAGGGCCGTATAATGTTCCCTTTGCTCCCGCCTCAGCAAGTTCGTCGGATTTTTCATTTCCCTCGATTCTTGCATGGGCGGGAACCCATCTAAGAATTACCCTGTTCTCTTCGCCCAGGGAATTCAGTAGTGATACGCAGCGCTTACGCCTAAGAACTCGCTGGCCTGACCTGGCCTAGCCTGTGCTAGCCTGACATTCACCCATAAAAATCCTTATCTCTATTAGTGGTATTTTCAGGAGAATCAACAATTGGCCTTAAAAATAGTCATTTAAAAATAATAATTCCTTTAACCACAAGTACTAATCATTCATATTATTATTGTCCTTTATATTAATTTAAAAATTCCAATCGTTAATAAACTAGTTTTTTTTGTCCGTTTCAGTAATTACTGCCCTCTGCCCTCTTCCTCGAAACCCTGCGAATGGCGGTGCTTGCAAAGCTGTCACCAATATTTTCAAAATCATATTAAACGATTTCAAAACTTGTAATGTTTTTGTTATTTACTTTACAGAAACTAAGCTGCAAACGCAGAGAGCTGAAAAACCTCCTCTGCCTCGTGTGCACTCGGCTTCCGCTAGAAAAGCGAATAATGCAACTCCTCCACAGCCGCCTGCCAATATAACAGCTGAGAAACCGGAGCCACCCAAACGAACACACAAGACTCCTACAAAGGTAAACAAAGCCACAATTTAAATACAAATATTTTGAAACTAGAAGAATTAGAAATAAAAGGCAGTGGCATCACAGCTTATAGGCATCAAAGCACCGCCTACCTGCTCGCAAAACCTTGCCACATAAACATTTTTATTGTTTTAACTACACACAATTCACATGCTCGCCATTCTGCGGTCTCGTTGTGTCATGCCGGGCGCCTGCCAGAAGGCCTGGGATAAGCCACATGAGAGAAGATACCGGGCATGCACTACATTTACCCTGCTCCTGAGAATTCTCCCTACTCGGGTAGGCACTTTGGCTTCCTTTACAGAATAAAAGGAAATCAAAAAAAATAATTACAATTTTATTTGTAACAAAAATCACTTTTTGTGCCTTTTACGCTTTATGGGTATGGGCTTTCAGATTGTCATGATTATTCCTTTGGTTTCTGCCCTAATAATAATGTTTTCTTTAAAAGAATAGTTCATGGGAATAGGGTCCATGATTTTTATTTCTGCTGGCACAACTGCAGTGTAGCCATAACAGGTGTTTAATTTTCTTACTCGCTAGTGTACACCCTACATAATATTTTCATTATTCATTTTAGCCTCCGCCACGCACACCATTCAAACCCAATCAGATGCAATCATCAATGACGGAAGAGCCAAAACCAGCCAAGATTGCAGAAATCAAAACCGACGAAACAGAAACTTCCTTAACGACTGTTACTAAATCAGTTGAAAATGATAATAACACAATCACTTCGACCACAGTCACAACCACCACGGTTGAAAAGGTAGAAACGATTGAAAACAATGGGGAAGCCGACGCGTCTGTCGTTGAAACTTCTGTCATGGAAGTGACTAAAATGGCAGAAGCTGTCAGCTTACCTCAAGTTAGTTCTGAAGTCATCGTAACGAA
This sequence comes from Micropterix aruncella, assembly GCA_944548615.1. Lineage (NCBI taxonomy): Eukaryota > Metazoa > Arthropoda > Insecta > Lepidoptera > Micropterigidae > Micropterix > Micropterix aruncella. The sequence continues at coordinate 8,642,041 of OX155962.1, forward strand.
GGAACCTTCGGAGCCCAAAGCTGAAGTCAAGCTAGAAGCAGAGAGTGATACCAGTAAATATCAAGAATTGAGCCAATCCTCAGATCCGCTGGAAGGGGCCGATATGACAGGTAAATATTTTAAGGTTTACCTTTACGGTCTCTTTTTCGGCGGGACTGACCTGCTTTTGAAGAGGGTGTCTCGCTGTCCCCAAAATCTTATAAGTGTTCCGCTTTCCCCTAAAATATAAAAATCATCTCGCTTTCTTAAATCATAGTATAATGTATTTCTTTTTACCAATTCTGCAGGTACTTAATTAGGTAATAGACATCGTAAATGCATTCATTGTTTTTGATTCCATTGACCTTAGAACTCAAAAAGATTTTAAACGAAAATTAATGGTTAATTCTTTGAAAATTTGAATGGTATAAGCAGGGGAATTGCCCTCTCCCTTCAACCTTTGCTATTTCTCGATTTTAAGGTCTCCCTGATATTTGTCAAGCATAGGTAGGTACTGTTTCTTAACCCTTGGAGTAAATCGGTATTTTCATGGATGCATCTGTCTCTTTTGCAGGATTTTCGGCGACATCGACCTTAAAGTACTATAACTACGAAACTACTACACCAATCATAAAAAGAACAACTCCACAATGATTGCATTGAAATTTAGAATATAGAATATTGAAATATCATTTTGTAAAACAATTAGATAATTATGAATAAATATGAGAACGTCAAAGAAGTGAAAAAAACGCGGAACCAGATCTGGTCGTATCATACTCAATGGATAATTGTTTCAGAACCAGATTTGGTCGTATCATACTCAACGGGTTAACGAGTTTAATTATTGCATAGTACCTATAGGGCAAAATATTGATCAATAGCAAAAACAAGTTCCGCAAAATTTAAATGCTTTTAGATAGTTTTCTCTCACCATCTTTTAAAAGTAAAAACCATTATTTATCCAAATATCGGCCGCCATATTCAATATAAAGTTAGGATATTGCAAGCGACACTTTTTATGAAAATCACTTTTTCATCCAAACTGCTTGGATATGTGATTAATTACTACCTGATTAAATATTATTAATATATCAACGTCCAAAAATTTTACTTTTAAATGACCACGGTATTGTAAGCAACATTACATCACTGTACAACACTGTTTGTACCTTGGACGGTTGTTTTTTTGTTGCAAGCACCACACTTACAATATTGCAATGCCTAGACAATAACTGTAAGCGCCATTAGATGCCAATTATTGGCATTTTATTGCCTTCTGTAAAATAAGAAAGAAAAAATTATGTAACTTACAAGCAAATTAAAAAACGCAATATAAATAATCAATTTTAACCCACGGCAATCGTAACCCACTGTATATTTCATATTATTATGTACTGAGCCGACTAAACTCAAGGGCTGTGACTCTCACATAATTGTACCCCCAGTCCTTCTTAAAATTCTTTTCTCCTGCTTTACCACCTAAAATGTATAGATAGTTAATTATACCCAGCGTAAATTGCTCCAATGCATAATAAAAATAACATTTTATGCATTTTTTTGTACCTGAGGAAAATGTTGGGTCTTTTTCAGGCTCCCTTATGTCACGCAACCGCATGATAACCACGGAGGAGGAAGCTAAAGCCGCTCTCGCCGAGAGAAGAAGATTAGCCAGAGAAGAAGCGGAAAAACAGGCAGAGAAAGAAAGATTGAGGTATTTTTGCCTATTTTTCCTTATTATCTTCTTTTACACGATCCTGGTAATTTCGTTTACCTGCTCCTATTTACAGGAGCTGAAAAGGTTTTATTCTTTAACTTATAGCTTTCTTTTTCATCTTTTGTGTCTATTTGCTGATGTATTAAAAGCTGTGTAAGTTAAACAAATAGGGCATTATTGGGAAGTCAGCTTATTTCTTATTTTTGTAGGTTCGGTTAGGTTACAATTTAGTGTGTTGCCAGCACAGTAGGAAATGGAAATAGTATTTTTTTTCGAAGTATCGGTTTCTGAACCACATGGCCATCGATCAATCGGCGGTGAGCTCATGTCATGCAGGGTCCGCAGAGAAACCCTGCAAGACAAGGGCTCGTTTATCTTAAATAATGTTCTGTCATTTTTATGGTCTTTTGCGATTGGTATATTTGCACATTTTACTAAGGTAGTACTTATAACTATTTATTTTCTGGCTCGAAGCTAAGTGTAATTTTGATAACCGTTTAAAAGGTGTTTGAATCGCGTAGTTTACTATGTGTATATATCCTGTCGTTTAGCATAGTTTACTACATCCGGGAGACCGTTTGCGGAAGACTGAAAAAATTGCGCTTTCGGAAAGACTGCCTTACATTTGGGAAATGATTCCTGAGGTGAAACGGAGAGAATTATGGGCATTTAGGACATTTTTCATTATGGGACATCGTTCTATGCGAAATAATAAATTGGAAATGATTTATGACTTTTTTCCGTCTAGGGTTTTGCGATTGAGGAAAAGCGTTATTCGGTTTAACAGAGACCCGAAACGAAAAATATCGTAGGTGATTTTTATTTCCCGATTTGCGTAGAATAATCTTTCGTAATTAAAATTGTCATAATGTCTAAACTCATTTTTTTCGATGAATATTTTCGAAATTCAAAAAATATTTTTTCGTTTTCGATCAGTTAGCGGTGCGAATCGTTTCCTAAATTTGCGGCGGTCTCTGCGAATAGAATGCGATAGCGGACTGCAATTCGCAGCCGTTAGCCAAATAGGAGCAAAAGAAGATGGCAATAAACGGAGGCACAGAGGAGATCTCATAGAGACATACAAGATACTGAGGCAACACTACGACTGCCCAGAGTTGGAAAGCATGTTTGTGTTCAATTCAAACCATCACTTAAGAGGTCATAGCCTGAAACTCAATGTTACAAGCTTTTCAACTGTAGCAAGAAAGTACTTCCTGACAAACAGAATCGTAAACAGCTGGAATAAACTGCCAGGAAGTTATCGAAGCGCCAACCATAAACGCATTCAAAAATAGGCTTGATATCTATTTAAAAAATGATATATAAAAGAGAGAAGAAAAAGAGGAAACAGCAACACCAGTGAATTTCATAGATATGAACACATCAGCGTTAAGCTGCTAGTTCATCAACAAATAATAATAAATAATAATAATAATAAACGAGCGGGTGTACGTTTGCGGTTCTCAGGGGCATCCGCGAGGAGGAGGAGGAGCGCGAGCGGCGGCGGCGGCTGGAGGAGGAGGCGCACGCGCTGGCGGCCGAGGCGCGGCGGGCCGAGGAGGCGCGGCTGGCGGCCGCCATCCGCGAGGCCGAGGCCGGCCGGCGCGCCGAGGAGCAGCGGCGCGCCGAGGAGGCGGCGGCGCGGGCGGCGCGCGAGGCGGCGGAGCGCGAGGCGCGGCGCGCGGCCGACAGCGCGCGCCGCGACGCGGCCGAGCGCGCCGCCCGCGACGACGCCGAGCGCGAGGCGCGCCGCAAGCGCGTCGAGGCCATCATGCTGCGCACCCGGCGCGCCAAGGTGGGCCCGCCGCCCCTCCCTCTTGCCCTCTTCCCCTCCCCCGCTCCGACGCGGTCCGTTCTATCCTTTCGGACTCGCACGCTGCGGATCTTCGCGCTCGATGTTAATATTTATTACGGACGCTTCTTCGAGACTTCGTCGACGGGCCCCCGCGACGATCCGCATCGTCCGGGTCGACCGATTGCCCGATTTCGCCGAGTCCGGTTGCTGCGAGCGATGAGGCCGAACGAACTGGCGTAGGACTGAGAATAAAATGTATCTTCAGAATCTAATATCTTACATCGATGGTTTAAAGCGCAAACGTCCACTTTTGGGTATTTTATACTTTATTGACTTAACATGTGCCTCTTATGGTATATTTCTATTTGTACAAACGTGGTATGTCCTAACGATCATAAAACAGGTATAATTGCGACTTAAAAACTGTGGAGATTGACTTAAATTGAAGGGCACAATTGTCGTATGTCCGAATACTAAATTTGTGCTCTCTCCGTCGCACTTCGTTGCGAGAACTAAAAACGCAATAATTATATGTCCGGATACGTAATATCTGTGTCGTGGAGAATTTTATAATGTCGGCAACGAAAACAACATTTATTATCGACATAAACTATCAGTTTACAATTTCACCTTTTTGGACACTTGGAACAGTAATGGGCATTTATTATTCCTTATTTGGGATGAAACTAAAGGTGGAAAAGGTCATCCGAGATTGCAAAGTTCTCGTTATGATGCATATCACAACTGCCAGAGAGTGTCACCCGTATCAGCACATTTTCTGATACTTGCAGGAGTTAAAAACTGTAACTAACTTATGACTGCGGTGCGGCTATGTTGTATGATGTCAACAAAATTCCAGATCTGCAAACGGTAGATTGGAAAATCCCAACGGCTTGTCGTACGCTGAAGGTCTGCAACGCTATGGTTTAGAGACATTAGAGGACCGGCGAGTAGTATCAGATATGTCGTTTCTACATAAAATTGTTCATACTGGGTTGGGCAGTCCATACCTCCTGAGTAGGGTGAGCATACGAGCGCCTTCCCGACTACCACGTGCTCACTCAACTTTTTACGTACCAAGGTTCAACACTAACTATGGTTCCAATTCGTTATTGCTGCGCGTTATGCATGCATACAATGTATACTTTAACGATATTGACATATTTAACAATCAGAATTGTCGATCCTTTGTTAAGGAGGTACGTGAAAAGCTGATTATCAGATCGGATTGAATTAGCATGCACAAGCACTCACAAGCACATTCTCACTACAGATACACACACCCACACACACATACATACACGCACACACACATACAAACACACACATACATACATGCACACACACATACAAAGACGCACATATACATTCTCTCCATCACACAAACACACACCAACATCCATACACTCGCACATTAGCGATTTTAACTGTTACTTTTAAATTCTTTTTGGTTTTCTTTGTATTGTATTGATTAGCATATATTGTAATCCTTATATAGCAAATAATTTAAAACTTCATTGGCTTTACTACTTGTATATATTATGCTTATACGTATTTTTTTGTTATGCTGTATGTTTTTAACAAAAATAAAAATAAAATAAAATAAGACAGTGTGTTACTTTAGTTTTGCTGACAAACTATGTAGTAGATTAAATTTATGTGAAGTTAAAGTAGCTAAGGAAGTGGCTGGGACTATTATTCACCCATTGTTCAAACTTACTAAAACCACAGAAGACGAGGTCTATAATGCCTTAAAAAATATAAAAACAAATTCTGCTTGTGGGCCAGATATGATAAGTGCCAAAATCCTTAAAAAATATGCTGAATATTTAGTAACTCCGCTTACCCATTTATTTAACCCCTCACGTTGCGAGGTAAAAACTCACCTATCACTTTTGCGCGCGACATATTCGCGCAAAAAATCGACGCGAGTCAACGGCCTTGAGAAAAACGATCATAACTTATAAACCACTAATCGGATTAAAAAAAGATAAAGAGAAAAATGATCGCATTGAAATTTGACATATAAAACATTATAACCTTATCTCGTAAAATAATTAAGATAATAATGAATAAATATTACAAAATTGGCAAACTGAAAAAACTCGCCTATAAAATCATTTCCATTTTTTTGTAAATACAGTTTTTGTAAATATCAAAAATTGTAAATACAGTTATGTTCTTTATTAAATGCTTTACCAAAACGATATTTTTTTTTTACTTATTTGCATACAAAAATACGGAAAAAATATTTATTTATTCAGCCAAGAAAAATTGTATGTATTCTCGTAAAAAAAAAAATTTTTTTATTTTTAATTTGTGACTACTTATGGTATTTTTTTATATGAAATTCTTTCAAAATAACTTTATTACTACATCACTTCTTCTTAGAAATCACACCAGAACTTTGAGCTTTGTCTGATATTATAGAAAAATCTAAAGTTTTGAGAGTTTCCGCGTCCGAACCTAATAATAAACTTTGAATGCCCATAATATAAAATTCGTTAGATTTTTTCAATTATATTGTCTTATCATAGACTTATTATATGTCTAATAACTAATTACTATACTCCAAAGAGTCACATTTCATCGAAAAACTATGGAAAATCGCACTTTTTTCTCTCATAGTAATTATCAAAACAAGTTTCATTTTCGCGAGCCATATTAGAAAACAACATATAATGTTCAAAATACGCCTAATTATGTGATAACTTGGGATGTAAATGAAGCAATACCTATTTTATTAGTAAATTAAAGCGACATTACGTCATGTTTCGCGATATAACGGGATATTTCACAAACATTACAAAATAAAAACGGCCATTTTTTCGCGAGCCGTTTGTTGTTGCCAAAGTGTTTTCTTCGAAAATTCGTGAAAAACAGCAAATGGACTGTCTAAATTGACTAATCCTAATGCGTAAACTACTTAAAAATGGAAATTACTCACTTTTATCCGGTATACACTGCACTTATATCCACAAAACACTTCACAAAACAAACATTTCGCGGAACTACGCGGCCGCCGCGCGCTGGCCGATCGGCGACTGTCGTCAGAAATGATGTCATCGTTTTTGTAAGGGATGTAGTAATTCATATTTCTAACATCGCATGCGGCAATCGAGCAATTTCATAGTGTTGCATATTTGGCTATATTATGGCATCATTCGATAGAATATACAATCGCATTTCGAAATTTAAACGACATTTTCTTCAGAGCCGAGCGCCACACCCGGTAGCGGACGTTACGGATTTTAGGCAGCCGCCATACATGTCCCCAAATGGATGTTACGTGCTGCGCGGGTTAACTGTAGTTTAGCTAGTGGCATATTCCCAAGCAAATTCAAATATAACAAATATAAGTGTGGTATCACTCCAGAACAGACTGTAGTCTAGTGGAGCTGATAAAATCCATCAAATCTGTACTTTCTTTGCTTCACAAACAATGACTAAGTATTTGCTCTTTTTTACACTGTGTTATTTATGTCAACATTGTAAATTTTTATTTTGGATTTAAATAAATAAATTAAAAAAAAAAAATAAAAAAAGTTTTGGCTTTTAGTGATATTGACGACTTTTAGGCTTTGGAGGGACTCGTTATGCAAAACGCTAAACTCAATTCTAGTAATAAAGTTGTAAAATAATATATAAATAAATAATATCGACATAAAAAAAAATTAAAAAATTGAAATGCATGCATCAGCTTAAACTGCTAATGCTATGAAATAATAATAATAATAATAATAATAATAATAATAATGGCTAATGATAAAGTAGTTGCATATTAAGCCCATCCGTTATTGAGTTCGAATATAATTTAAGGGATGAAGATTTTTACATTTTAGACATTGCATCCGTACGAAGAAGCTCAAGACGAGTGCCCTTGCGGAGTGAAATATCACTAACCAAAAAAACTCCAAAGCATTAACAATTTAAATTGCCAAGAAAAATGACGTAATAGATTTATGAAATGCTGGTGTTATACCTGAGGAGAATCTTAGTTTAAATCTCTGCCTACGATGCATACTTATCGGGAAGGCGCCAGTCGGTGGCGTTTCCGACAGTGATAACTCTTAAAATCAATTATCGTACGTCCACATTTTACTTGGAATCGAATGGAACAACGGTCGACGGGCCCCGTATGCGGGGTCCGCGACGTCTTTCGCTCGGCGCGTTTGCCATTTTGCGGAGCTTCATGCGAAGCGGGTCCGTCGAGCCGGCTTCCGAGGACGCGGCGTCTCGGGCCGCCGAGCCGAGACGGGCTTCTCGGGAGGCGCTTCTTACGCTCCTTTCCTCGATGCGCGCGGTGGCTCCGTTTTTAAGTAGGCATTGGCAGCGTGACATTTCGTTCTTTAGTGCGGATGGGGCACTCGCGAAAGAGCTCCGGCGAGTGCATCGCCGCGACGGAGACCCGCTCGTCTTCTCGGAGGAAGCGCATCTGGTGCGGACGGTCGGCCGCCCGCTCCCGCTCTCTGCGTGCGGGCGGCGGCTCGACCCCCCCACCTCCTGCGGCTCGGAGCGCTCTGTTTGCGCTGCGGGCGGCGACGGGCTACGGATTTTCTTCCGTAGACCGAGTGGAGGCGGCGGGGCGGCGACGACCTGCTTCCGCGCGGTCTGGCGGATTTCCGCCAGGAAGATGCGGCGTCTCCTGTCGTTCGCAAGATGGTCCTCTCCGCAGTTTCCTCGCTTCGCACGTAATGGGCCCCATTGCGTTTCTTCGTGAACTAAAACTAAAATTAGTCCAAGCGAACGAGACGGAGCAGTACGTTAGATCGGAATATAAAACGAACGATCGTCGATGAATACTACCCGCCGAACTTATACTCGTCCGAATAAATTTGAACATATTTCGTGCGGCGTAAGATTGGACATCGGCGAGCAGTTTTAATGCGAAAAAGTGACAACCGATCGTCTCGCACGCCGCTCTAGCGTAGCCCTGTCTCGTTCGCGCGGACTAATTTCCGATTTTAGTTCACGAAGAAACGCAATCATGCCCGATATACGATTATTCTATGTCCACCCCTCTTTTTATTTTTTACCTCGAGTCGGAAAGGTGGTGACGTTTTATTTATTTAAAGTTAAATCATCCTTAACTTTAACCTGTAGAGATCCAGCCGCGGGAATAAAACTCACAATGGTACGTTTTAAACCCTTGAGAATTTATTTGTAGGGGGTGGTAGTGCAGGCATACTAATATATAAACGTGGCTTTTTTAATAAAGACAACTTTTACCGCATATAATTACATAAATACGGAGAATAGCCGCCTACGAATTGTCACAACGGTAAACCACCGATCGGCGGTATTGTCTTTCCAGTAGTTAATGCACTATGCAATCATATATGCAAACCTAATGCTTGAGAAAATATGTTTAGAACGATCCGTCAAGCACTGGCATGACACATCAAGTACGAATCGTTCAAGCCTACGACCGTAAGAATGCCCGATAAGCCTTATGGCCTCACGAGGCGTTGTGGCCTGAACGGACACATTACGAACTTGAATTCCAGGACACGAAAATGTGCAGGTTCTGCCAAGGGGCAGACGAAACTCCCCTGCACCTCATGTGCGAGTGTGGCCCGCCGATGCATAAAAATACACCCACTTAGGTGGTCATTACCTTCAACCTAAGGAGGTAAAACAATCCAGCGCCAAAAACCTATTGCGTTTCTTAAATGACGCAAGTCTTAGCACAGAACTATAGCAGGTGGTGATGACAATATATCAGCAATGGCTACAGTGTTAGAAGGCTCATAAAGATTCGTTACCTTTGAAAAGCCTCAAACAACGAATAAAAAATGCAATCGTATAAATGAAAAAAATATTATGTCCCAAGACTTACCACGAGTCAAACATTCAAAACTAACGTTTGTGGACATACAACAATTGTGCTTTAAACCATCGATATAAAATTAACTTTGACAAAAATATTTCATTGCAGGCATAGATATTTAGTCGTACAATTGACAAAAAGTTCAATCTATTTTGTGAAGCGATACATTTCAGAGTGCGGTCCGCTTGAGTCCTCTTAACGTTTGATAATCCGTAATTAAATATCGCATCTCGATCCTTGCTCCAAATTCAACATATTCTTTTTGTCATTTTACAGGACGGCGAAAAAAGTCCGACCGACGATAGCAAAGATGACGCAGGCGACGGGGAAAACCAAAAATCCACAGAGAACCTTTCGCAGTCGTCGATGGAAGAGGACAAACTGCCGTCGGACAATGCGGCCGCGTACGAGCTGTCGGTGCGCGAACGCGAAGAGACGCTGTTCAACCATTCGGCGTCGCATAACCAACCGCAGCACAAAGAGAGTGGATCCGTGCAGAACGGCAGCAATAATATAAGCAACGCCAACGGCGATAATTTAATAGACGCGGCAAACGGCTACGCCTCGCAGAATGGCCATAAAAAGTCTGAGAGCAACGGGATAGATAACATTATTAATAACGGTAGCCAATACAATTTAACGCTCGATAATGCGGTGTAAGTATACGTTTTTATTTTTTATTTTCACTATTGTAAATTTTGGCATTTATATAAAAACGAGATTTCGCTTAAAATGTATACCTATCCCAAATGTTATCTGATATACAGGTGACTTAATTAACCAACATCCTGGAAGTGAGTAAATCAGTAAACAAATAACCAACTTTTGATTTAAAAAATGTGAAAAAAAACTACAAAAAACTTTTTTTTTTTTCAAAAATTTCCTTTTTTTTTAAAAAAAAAGAAAAAAGCATTTAGCGCACTGCACCGTCTAGCGGTAAGTAAAATGTTGCGAATTTTATTGGTTTGCGATATGTTACCTACCGCTAGATGGCATAGCACGCTCAACACTACTTGTCAAATATTTGTTAAAAAATTAGGTTCAAATTTCCAAAAAACATATTTTTTTATAGTTTTTATGCAATTGAGTTTTTAATTACCGGCATCCTTGAAGTGGGTATTATTTGAAAAATAGTATAAAAGGTGTTGAGCATGATGCCTCATCTAACAATAGGTAAAATATCACCTATATTGTTTATTAGCGATATTTTACCTACCGCTAGATGGCGCAGCGCTGTCAACGCTTCTCAAACTTTTTTCAATAGATAAGATTTACAAATTTGACAAGAAAGAAAAAAAAAAATGTTTCTTTTTCCCAATTTTCTTTCTTAAAACTTACCAACTCGTACTGATTTACCTACCCCCTTTAAGGATGCCGGTAAGTTAAAACTCACCCTGTACACATTTTTTCAAATCAAAAGTTGTTTATTTGCTCTTATTGATTCACCCACTTCAAGGATGCCGGTTAATAAAATCATCCTGTATATCTATGTAGTTAGGTATTTTTAATAATGTATAAATAATATTATTGAGATATTTATTGTAGTTTTTAGTCGGTGTTCGGGTGACCGCCGTGCAGAGCACAAAATAATCCGTCATACATATTTTTGTTTTAATGCGGGTGCGGTGCTAGGTCTCGGGAAAAAATTTCTGTCTTCTTTTGCCATAGCTCCTTTGTAAATATAACTATATTCCATATACATTGTGATAAGTCTTTGTTAAAGTTTGCATAACAAAAAACTAATCGTAGACCTTTAATTAGACAATAAAATGTATGCTCCTGGCAGAGAATAACACCTGTGCATTTTCAATCATTAAAAAAATAACCCCGAGAGAGGGAGAGAGAGAGAGAGAAGAACCAGCTTGCTCTTGGAGTCACGAGAGATGTACAAACGTGAGTATCTACAGTTAATTTTAAATGTGCAAACTTTTTGTGCATGTTTTCCGCTTTTATGTATTAATTTCAAACCCTCATCCCCATTTTTAAATTATTGGTAGCTTTTCTTAAATAGCGATACGGATTTAGATGTTTTATTTAGCTGTTTCTCGGGCTTTTGAAATGTGTTGCATAACTCGAAAAACATGCACATCGATAAATCAAAGACTTATCAATGTTATCAATGTAATTATCGTGGATGGGATAAGGTACGCTTATATAAAATTGTGAACGTTCAATAAAAATTGGGCATATGTATAGTTTTATTTCACGTACTAGTATTGTCATGCTGTGTAGTTTGTCCTTTTTCATACTCTAGATATTATTATACTTATACAGGTGAGTTTTTAATTAGTGACATCATTAAAGTAGTTGAGTCAGTACGGGCAAATAAGCAAATTTTTTAATTAAAAAAAAAAAACAAAAAATTATTTATTTTTTTTGAAGATTTGAAAATAGTGTAAAAAAATGAGCGCATTGCGCTATCTAGCGGTAGATAAAATATTGCGAAAGTTGTTTATTCGCAATATTTTATTTATTGCTAAACGGCGCAGCGCGCTCATCGCTTGTCAACCAGCGTAGGGTTGGTCGTATGAGATTGTCATATGACATTAAACTCGCCTATTGTGAATTTTTCACAATATTGAGTTTAAAAAAACAAACAAGCAAAGGCTTGTCAAACTTTTATTTATCAGTCAGGTTTTCTAAATTTGCTAAAATATTTTTTTTTTGTTTTTCCCGAAAATTTATATCAAAAGTTGCTTATTTGCTCATACTGATTCACCCACTTCAAGGTGTCACTAATTAAAAACTCAGCCTGTATATGTTTTTTGTTAATTTTTGCTTTATTTTATATGACCCTATACTTGTATAATTGTAAAGAATCTATATGTGTTTTGATGCAATATTTTCTTTTAGGAAGCAAAACAATGTCACAAACAACCTGTTGGACTTTTCTGAGTTCGACAACCTCAATACTGCTAATAGCAACAACCCATTTCTCACTACCATAATGAATGGCAGCTCGCAACAGTCGCAGAATATGGGAAACGTTAACCAAATTATAGATTTATCCCTCGACCGCCAAACAATCAAGGGTCTCACCAATGAGGATTCTCTCAACTCCAACGCCACGCCCAACTCCCCCTTCATATCCTCGTTCCAGAGCAACCAGGAAAATAGAGGTAATTTGTTGTTGTTTTGCAAACTTTTTAGTATTAGAACTGAGACTCAAACCCGAGCCATCCATCATAGCATTGGGCATGAGAGCATTGGGGGACAGTTTAGCCATCAGCACTCTTGGTGATATTGTTCCGTTATCTTCCGTCATTGATTGTGTTATAATCACTTCAAATTTCTTGGCAGGAAAATCAACTGCCAGGGAAAAGACCTCTCTGGCGATCATGTTATAGAACATTTCAGTAGTTGCCTGGAAAAGATAGATGCATTGCTAATTTCTGGCCCTCGTAAGGCTTGGATCTATGACAACTATCTAACTTCACATTTGTCATGGCCCTTTCTTATTTACGATTTCACCAAAACCCGACTGTCTCGTCTGGATGCACTGGTGACAGCTAGTCTAAAATCCTGGTTGTCCTTAGCCAAACCAGCTGACCCCTCGACTCTCTTCAGGTCCAAACACAATTTTGGGCTAGCTCTAAAACTGCCCTCTCTGCTCTACGCCAACTCCAGAATAACCAAAAATTCGATTCTAAGCAATTCCAAGGATCCGGCAATATCGAAGCATGTAGTAAGTGGCCGTAGTGAGTCAAATGATATACAAGCCCGCGTTGACTTCCACAAAAGAATCAGCCAGAATGGCACTGGTCTGGGGTATGGCAGTACAACCATGAGCGATGTGGACTTGAAGAAGTCTCTCTTGCGAGGAGATTACGACAGCAGTAGTATGGCTCACGCTATTGGCCTTCAATGCCAGAATGATTGGACAACAATTGGAGACTTTTGCATTCCTCCTCCAATGCACTGGAAAGTAATGTTGTATGACTGGACGCCAGAGATGCTGAAATTTTATTTAAATGCCTTTCAGCATACACTTCCAGACCCCAGTAACCTCGCTCGTTGGAGCTATGCCGAGGATAGTTCATGTCCCCTTTGTAGCAACACCCCTTGCACAGCTAGACATATTCTAGCTGGCTGCAAGGTGGCCTTGGATCAAGGACGGTACACTTACCGCCACGACAAAGTCCTTGCTGTTATTCGCGAGGTACTTAGCCTCTCAGTGGCTCGTCCCAACAAGGGTTCCACAGTATCCTCCAAACCCCCAATACAGTTTATGCAGGTTGGCTCTAAAGGCAAAAACATCTCACTGCGAAACCTTTCTCAATAATCGAGAAAGCTTCAGATTGGATTATGGAGGTCGATTCGGTCTCTAAGCAGTATAAATTCCCTGAAAGTCTCGGATGCACAGCCCTGCGTCCAGATATAACTCTTTACTCTCTATCTCGGAAGATGGTTCTTATCGTAGAATTAACTGTTCCATGGGAATCAAATATCCCAAAAGTAGAAATTAAATAAATACCATGACCTCGCAAATGCCGTCACCCGGAACGGCTTCACTGTTCACCTTCTAGCGGTGGAAGTAGGCGCTCGTGGCCTGCCAGCTAAATCTTTATTTCACCTTTTTAAAGATCTTGGTCTCTCCAGGAAAATAATCAACTCCTTTCTAGAAAAATTATCTAAAACCGCGATCTCTGCATCTCAAATTCTATGGCTTCGAAGGGGGAGTGAATGGGTGGTAAGGTGAACGCTCACATGTGGCAAGACAGCTGTCCTAAACCTACCACCGCCGGTCGTTAGTCCGGAATCCACCCTTCACCTCCCAGAAGTATAATAATTATATATGATGGGCCCGATTTTTGGTCGGTGAATTCCATGGCAGCTCCTTTTGTATTTTATTTATAGATTACGGTCAGACCACCAAACCAATTTCATTCCGGTATGAGTAGTGAAAAGGGGAAATCGACTCCTAAACTTATTCTGGAGCATACAATGCGAAACAGCAAAGATGCTTGCAGCGGAAGCTCAATAGCAGATCTGCAGACCTAGACTAATGCATACTAATGACATGTTTTCTATGTGGCATATATGCATCCGAGACTTTCAGGGAATTTATACTGCTTAGAGACCGAATCGACCTCCATAATCCAATCTGAAGCTTTCTCGATTATTGAGAAAGGTTTTGCAGTGAGATGTTTTTTGCCTTTAGAGCCAACCTGCACAAACTGTATTGGGGGTTTGGAGGATACTGTGGAACCCTTGTTGGCACGAGCCACTGAGAGGCTAAGTACCTCGCGAATAACAGCAAGGACTTTGTCGTGGCGGTAAGTGTACCGTCCTTGATCCAAGGCCACCTTGCAGCCAGCTAGAATATGTCTAAAATATGCAAAAATTGTAAATACAGTTATGTTCTTTATTAAATGCTTTACCAAAACGATATTTTTTTTTAACTTATTTGCATACAAAAATATTTATTTATTCAGCCAAGAAAAATTTTATGTATTCTCGTAAAAAAAAATTTTTTTAATTTGTGACTACTTATGGTATTTTTTTATATGAAATTCTTTCAAAATAACTTTATTACTACATCACACTTCTTAGAAATCACACCAGAACTTTGAGCTTTGTCTGATATTATAGAAAAATCTAAAGTTTTGAGAGTTTCCGCGTCCGAACTTAATAATAAACTTTGAATGCTCATAATATAAAATTCGTTAGATTTTTTCAATTATATTGTCTTATCCTAGACTTATTATATGTCTAATAACTAATTACTATACTCCAAAGAGTCACATTTCATCGAAAAACTATGGAAAATCGCACTTTATTCTCTCATAGTAATTATCAAAACAAGTTTCTTTGCGCGATTCATTTTACAAAACAAGATATAATTTTCAAAACACGCCTAATTATGTGATAACTTAGGATGTAAATGAAGCAATACTTATTTTGTTAGTAAATTAAAGCGACATTATGTCATATTTCGCAATATATCGGGATATTTCATAAACATTACAAAATAATAACAACCATTTTTTCGCGAGCCGTTTGTTGTCGCCGAAGTGTTTTCTTTAAAAATTCTTGAAAAACAGCAAATGGACTATCTCAATTGACTAATCCTCATGCCTAAACTACTTAAAAATGCAAGTTACTCACTGTTATCCAGTAAATGGCACAAAACACTGCACAAAACAACAATTTCGCGGAACTATACGCCGCCGCGGCGGTGGCCGATGGAGACTGCCGTTTTGACGTCTATGCTGACTTTTTAAATCGCCGTTCGATTTTTTCGCCGTTCGCCGCCGAATTAAAGATTATTTGGCCATATCGTTGCGCCGTCAGAAAGCATTAAGTACGACGTTTCGAATCGTAAATTGCATTTTTCGCAGCGGCGAGCGCGATATCCAGTAGCGGATGTTACGTGCTTTAGGCGGCCGACATACATGTCCCCAATCGGATGTTACGTGCTGAGCGGGTTAAATAAAATTTCAGCATCTCTGGCGTCCAGTTATACCGCATTACTTTCCAGTGCATTGGAGGAGGAATGCAAAAGTCTCCAATTGTTGTCCAATCATTCTGGCATTGAAGGCCAATAGCGTGAGCCATACTATTGCTGTCGTAATCTCCCCGCAAGAGAGACTTCTTCAAGTCCACATCGCTCATGGTTGTACTGCCATACCCCAGACCAGTGCCATTCTGGCTGATTCCAGTAAGGAACTTTTTGATTCCAGTAAGGGCTACATAATATGGCATACCCTGGATACTAGGCTCTATAGACACAAGTTTTTTTTTAAACATGATTTTGGCGCCTCCTTTAATTGACGCCCGGGGCAGGTATTCCATTTCTCCACCCCCCCTCCCCCCTAGATCCGGGCTGGAGAACACTGCCAATACAGAGAAGTTTAATTATCACTTCCACTAGAAAAGCGATAAAATTATTGCCAATGTTACTACAAAAATAGGAGTAAGCAAAGTGTTGACCAGGAATTTTACAAATTTTTTTTTCGTCATAGTAACCTCTTTCTAAACAATAAATTTAAAACCTTCCCATTCAAAGCCAGGGACATCATTAACCAGTCGGTCGCCTACAATGCCTATAGGCATTTCCGCTCGTAGCCGATTCGGCCGGCCCACATATATTATATAAATATGTATATAATATACATGACTAACAAGATTAATTAATTACTATGTAACAAGAATTTTTCATAAATATATAATATTCATGAAAAAGACGATGTTAGTATTTATTTACAAAATCGGCCAAAAAGTTGCCGCGCAGTTTTTTGCACGCGAAGGCTGGCTTTTGACCAGTTAAAGCATGCCCATACGAAGCCAGGGCTTGTCAGTAATAAAGAATCTGAAGCCCAGATTTTTCAGCTGAGATGTGATATCCACTGGTTATTTCCACATCCCATGAACTAATGATTTTTTTTGTGTTTCAGATCTGTCGCTGCTCTAAGCTCACATCACAACGGTTATAACTCCTAGTGGATTATAAAATACCTAATATGCACAAACTTTGTTATTGTTTGCGACACTACTGTATCAATTTGTAAATTAAGTGTTTATTCTTACAAACATGAAATGTTTGTAATAAATTCATGTTTATATACTAAACTCATTTAAAATCGATGCTTCTTAGCTTGTTAATTAATTGTGCGTGCGAAATACCCTGGAATGTGATAATCAACTTTTTAATAATGAAAGTTCTATTTTTAACATATTAAAATCTCACAGCTAATTTTATCACATGAAATTAATAAAGAGAGACACATTTTAACATTTTTCTTTTGAAATTCAAACGTAGGCCTATAAGTGAAAGTAACTTGGTGCATATTAAATTAGGCATATTGAAATCATTTAGTCATTTGTATCGTTATTTTAATAAATGTTATTCCAAATACTTTAATTAACATTTATATGTAAACCTGGTTACATTCGTCGGAAAGTTTGGATGTTTATACCTCAGTGAAGAGAATATACCCAAAAGGCAAGCGCGTGGCAGCGGCGACTCGACAAAAAAGAAAATACATTAAATATTTGCTTAAAACGTAAGCTTGCTAGTCACATTTGCTGCTAAACTTTCAATTGAATATCATTATATTTAAAATAATTATAAATAATTATTTAATTTTTTTGTAATATTCAATGCGAATGAGAACAAAGGTTTCGGTGGTGTGAGGTTAGCCTATTTTTATCCGATTCGAATCGCATTTATTTTTTGTTTTCAATTTTGGAGTTTTTTATTTACAAAATTGATTGCTTCATATGCGATGCATGGTCGATCACATTCAATATCAGCTGTTATCAAAACTTTTTCTTTTCCTACATAGAAATCTGATATTCCTCAACGATGCATTTTTCTTCGAAAATTGAAATTGTTTTCATACAACATGGAAGATCACATATATTTGAATAGTTTAATGATATTATTATTGTGTTATTGTACGTATACAAAAAATATACATCGTTTATTTATTATAATTAAAATTAGTCTTTATATAGGTTTATTATCATTTTATAAACAGTGGTTTCACTGTATCTATTCTATTTGTATAAAGACGGCCTGTAATAAAGGAATATGAGTAAAGTTTTTCGTGTTGTTTTGTCATTGTTAGAGCTTAAAATGGGAGTTTGCTAATGTGAGGGAGTTTAAGACGGGATGGGGTGGGAAAAGTTCCAAAAATACTTCTTTTAATTTTGATGTCTCCACCCAAAGAGGGTGATTTCTGCCAGGTGTGCCATTGCAATAGGATGAAATTAACCCTTCAGGCCTCGGCCCCTCAGCCAATTGACAAGTTGATGTCCCAAAAAATTTTAGTAAAAATTAGTAAAAAAATTGAATTATGACACTGTCTCACCAAAACATTAATTACTGCCAAACCACTGTACCTACCCATAATTAAAATAAAACATTAACATAATAAAACGAAACAAATTAAATTAAAACGCTGAATCGTGTTTTGGCCGATATCGGCCAATCGGGGCTCTAGGGGTTAATTACTTTCCTGGCAAAGAGAAAGTATTGTGAATGCGCTGAAAAATGTTTTCGAAGACGGATATATACATTTTGACCCCTCTCGAGACGATTAGGACAATTTTCAGAATAAAGTCTGTCTGGCAAGAGTTGAAATCAGTCCACCAGAGGGCGCACTAGTCATACTTCAATCTCGAAATATTGCACTTACAGACTTGAAATTCAGTACACAGATGTCTTCTTGGACCAATATTACATTGTAAAATTTTTGTTGGAATATCTTTTATACAAGCGATGCAAAAAACTTTAAATACCGCTGTATTAAAGAAAATGCTACATCATTTTTGGAATAGGTAATACAATTACTTTTGCCATCATAGTCACTTGTCACTAAAAAACATTACTTTTGCCATCATAGTCACTTGACACAGTCAATATGTCGGGTGGTGAGGGGGCGAGTTGACAGGGGTAGGGGGGTTGAGAAGTTTGGCGCGTGCGAGGGGGTTGTCTGCTTGCCGGTGCAAAGAACATATATTTGCATATATTTAAGGCGTCATGATACCTGGGAACGACCATATCTGAAGAATTTTAGTTTTATGAGTTTTTTGAAAAATATAAGCATTAATTTTAAAAAGTTTCTAGGTGAATCCCTCGATAAGGAACCAATTTAAAATTTGGACTCAAAAAAGTTGCCTATTGCCTTGGATATTAAGGCTTTAAACTGACTTCGAAAACTTTTAGGCGCGATTACTCCTATAATGTAAGCGGTGAGTGTGTTTTATTATAATTACATTATATTGACTGGTTAATTCTCTAGGACAGCACTTAGCCACATTTTTTATTTAGGCCCTAAATTAATTACAATTAATTATGCTTTGCCATTAACACCCTTATACCACCACTGCGTAAAGATAGTTATTCTGTGCTAGCGCTGCGATTGCCGATACGCATTCTTCAGAGGGTGGAGATTTCCTTACAGGTGAAAAGCTGGTGGTGGAACCATGGTTTGGTCTTTATTTTAGTTTGGATTTGTGACTATCTCTTATCCTTGACCAATGAGGACTCTTTCCACCTCCGGGCCCATTTGTTAGTGAGCTTATCTATGGTAGGAAAGAAGTCGAGAGTAGCAGGCGACATTTGGCAGAGACTCCGGAAATTCTGGCTGCGTTCGCAGGCTCGTCCGCCTTCTCCTTCCGAAAATATATAACATACTGAAACAGCTACTGTATGCCGATGTACTAAACGTTTAAAAATATATGATATTCTAAACCCTTCTAAAGACAGCCATTCTGATGCGATTTTTGTATATAAATACTTACAGTACCGTTTTTACTCGACTGCCTAACAAAAAAGGAGTGTAATGTGCTCAGGGTTCAACTATGTATGTTTACCGTTTCTTTATTCCACCATAACTTCTAAACACTTGAACCGATTTAGAAGTGTGTGGTATTGTTAGAATCGTTATACAGTCATCCTGAGTATCGTCATTGAGTACCAGAGATGTCGAAATATCAAGTAATTAGTTGTCTAAATGTCTAAAATAGTCCAAATGTCAATAAAGTGACAGATATATCGTATTTAGTGTCAAATGAAAGGTCTGATTTAGTACATTCCGGAAATATACATGTATCTATATGGATAAATACATAAACCACAAATATTTGTTTAAAAAGCTGTAATAAAAATAATTATAAATATGTACAATACTTCACTTTCTGTAAGGGCAGTCGTGTTTTTATTCTTTTTAATATATTTATTTGTATGAATTCTTTCTTATTGTCTCAAAATTTATCTTGTTAAGGGCTCTCTAGACAATTAAGCATACTTGTCAAGCATCGCGTCACGGGCTGGGAGGGGATCGTAAACCGCAGGAAATATGCAAATATTTTTTTAAAAATATTTACCAAAAATGCCTAATTTTGTAGTTTATACCAGGGACTCACATTAATTAGACGTACTTAATTGATTGATAAATGACGTGACTCCCTGGTATAAAACTACAAATTTAGGCATATTTGGTAAATATTTAAAAAAAAACATATTTCCTGTGGGTTACGATCCCCTCCCAGGCCGCGACGTCATGCTTGACAAGCATGCTTGAACGTGTAGAAAGCCATTTAGTCATGTATATTATATATTTATATAATATACAGAGTGAGTTTTAATTAACCGGCAACCTTGAAGGGGGTAAATCAGTACGAGCAAAAAGGCAACTTTCGGTAAAAAATTGTCAGAAAATGAAACAAAAAAATGTGGAGAGGGGTGTGTCGCACGTGCCGCTTGTGCGACAGAGCGGCAACGTCGCTCACGCTGAGCTGTAAGAGCATCTAGCAAAGCGCCAACGCTGGCAAGCTAGACTTTGCGCCATTATTTGGAAAGGTAATTACTTGTGGATCCGCAGCGCTGGATCCAGCACCCGGTGCTGGATCCAGCAGGCCGAAAAATGCGCTGGATCCAGCTGGATTGCTGGATGAGGGATCCAGCAATTGCAATCCCTAACTACTATGCACCAGCTAGCTGTAGGTAAAATATCACTAATATTGTTTATAAGCTATATTTTACCTACTGATAGATGGCGCAGCGGGCTCAAACGCTAATCAAACTTTTATTTGATAGTCAAGCAATTGAAATTTTCAAATTAAAATTTCAAAAAGAAAACTAGTTTTTAACATTTTCCTAATTTTTTTAATTAAATCAAAAGTTGCTTAGTTGCTAGTGCCAATTCACCCGGTTAATTAAAACTCACCTGTATATTTCGCCCAGAATATGTAGCTTATTTCACCAAACAATCACTTTCTTGCAAATAATGATTGAAAAATGCAGTTATGATTGAAAAATGCAGTGGTGTAACTTAAAAAAATGGGTCCCGGTGTAAAATTAAACAAAAGGCCCTTCCCCCTACTTACTTACATTCGTTATGGCATATAGGCTGTAATTACTATATACCTAGCATTAATTACTATATACCTAATTGTAACATAATTTTTTTATGTAGAACATACATTATACATCGGAATATATTTATTTGGGGACATTGCCTCTAACATATTGGGGATCAGTTTCAGGAACCTAAGTGATCACATACTTAGGAACATAGTTATGGGAAAAAGTTTGACACATTTGTTCCTATATGTAAATATTAATTATCTCTATGTTACTATATGTAATATAAAAACTCCACCTTTAAATATTAATTAGAAGTATGATAAAAAAATACAGTTTATATTACTTTATTTTGAGTACAAGTAACAAGTGCAGAACTGGTAAAATAAAAAAACATACCAACATAATTACAAAATATTATTACAAATGTAGGTACCAATTTCTGCATATCTACACATTTTAATTAGTTTATAGTAAAAAATATGAACATATACATGTCTAAAATGGTTTTCGTCTTATGTTCTTAGCAGTTTGATAGAACGGGGATAGGAGGTCCATTATAGGCCCCCGGACTATACTATCCGCATTACAAAGTGGCGAGTCAGGTAATTTATCATCGAAATCGTGCTATCTCTTTCGCACTTGCACGGCCTTATGGAGCGATACCTGTAACCGTAGTGTAGGTAGTTTTACGCATACAAAAGGAATGTCGATAAAGTAATGAAACGAGAGAAATAAATATTATTTCAGTATTATAAAATCGAAGACTGTCGCGGTTGTTTGACATTATAAATAGGATTGAAAACGAATTTACCGCGTCACCGAAACGTCGGGTCCTACAAATTTCACGTGGTAAATTCGTTTTCTACCCTATTTATATTTCAGTATTGTTTCATTACGATAAATATTAAAAAAGTTAAAAATATAAATATTCATTGAATTATTAAAATAAAACTATAAAAGTATCAAATTTATAATAGTTGACAACAAAATAATTGTTATACAAAAAAAATATAAAACTAAACAAAGAAAGTCAGCAATATTCGTCTTCACTGTCACTATCGTCTTCTAGATTAATAACATGACAATGGGTGTCAATTATATTATGTGCTTTGGCCAGGTCTTCGTTCTGGAGATTTTTGAATCGATTCCGAATTCGATCTAGAGTTCGTTCGCTCGTTCCACAAACTAATGCTGCCAACTTTCTTGGTTGTTGAAAATCAATTTTCCTTATGACATCAGGGTCTTCTTTCAACTTATGCAACCACTTATAAATGTTGAGAATGACATGCCGGCTTTGCTGGTTAACATCAATTCTTAACTTGGTCAAATTAGTTTTGCAAAGATCTTCCATCACGATGTAGATTCACAAATAGAGTTCGTATAACGGATGAGTTATGCTCTTTGAAATTAAGCCTTTTATAGCAGAATATTTTATTATCAATAATGCCTAATGACCTACATAATACGCACAATAATTATAGTAGACGAAAACTAATTTGGCAAAAGTGTCGTTAAGATGTCATAAAATGTCGAAATCGAACTGTTACGGTTACCACAATTAATAGTCCTAATCGGTTAGCTACTTACCACCTATTACTGTATTTACTCACCGCTTTTGGCTAAATCTAGGAATTTCATCTATCAATCTAATTTTAGCAGGTAAAAGTCTTTTCATTTTTCGGATTGATATACAGCCTATGACATTAACAAATAATGTGGCTTTCTATTGGTAAAAGAATTGTCAAAATCGGTTCAGTAGATCCAGAGATTACATCCTACAACGTTACAAACTTTACTTATTTATAATATTAGTATAGAAGTATAGATTACGATATGGTCGCGGTTCTATACATATGTCGTATTATGTCTTTAATTATTTATGCAGTAAAAGGGGAAAGTATTTTGTTTAAATTTACTTATTTTAATAAGAATTCATAATTAACATAATATAAAAGTTAAACATATGCTGTCGCTGACTTTTTTGTAGGCATTATCAAGCTCTACAACTTTTCTCTAGAACTTAATCATATATCTCTCATCGTTAAGGCAGTGCTAGTTAGAAACGTTTTTGTTCGACCGCTTATTCTCCGACTTACTTTGCAAATCCGACTACCACGAAAAAGTCTTTTCATTTTTCGGATTAATATATAACTTATGACACTCACAAATAATGTGGCTTTCTATTGGTAAAAGAATTTTCAAAAACGGTTCAGTATATCCAGAGATTACTTCCTACAACATCACAAACTTTACCTCTTTATAATATTAGTATAGATAAATATTTTATCGACATGGTACCATTCCTATGTTAACTGTCTCTAATTGCCCCAGTCGCCAGTTTGTACTGCGGATACTATAGCGTGGGCCCCGGTACGCCGCACCGGCTTAGTTACGCCACTGGAAAAACGGTTTTGATCCCAGATATCTATACCCACCTGCAGGGTCCCATCAAACTTGCAGAAGGCAAATTTGCAGACGGCAATCTTGCAGACGGCATTCTTGCAGGCGGCAGTTTTGCAGAAGGCAATCTTGCAGAAGGCAGTTTTACAAATGTCAAACTGACGTTTCGAGAACCTAACCTAACCTAACAGAAAAACTTAAAACCTTTTTTTGTAATGTTTAGTTTGATGTACTAAATCATCCACTACAAGGATGCCGGTAATTAATGTCACTTCGATTTTAGGGAAAGAAAAACCTAACCTAACCTAACAGAAAAACTTTTAATGTTTAGTTTGATGTACTGAAGGTTGCCGCCTGCAAGGTTGCCGCCTGCAAGGTTGCCTTCTGCAAATCTGCCCTCAACAAATTTGGAGCTGTCAAAAGTGACATTTGTGCAAGTTTGCCGCATGCAAAACTGGCGCCACCCCCAGTTTCGTGCTGTTTTGGGGGAGTTGCGCGCGGTCTTATAATGCGGGAAATTCAAATTCAAACAGCGCGCGCGGCGTTCGCGCAACTGTCAACCGGGGTTGAGAACGAACGAGTCGAACGGCCGAACGATTATGTCATTCGCAGTGAATCGTTCGTTTTGGGTCTGTAGTTTCGTTCATTTGCATCGAAGCCCGTCGCTCCGCTCACTCAATTCGTTCAGTCGTCGACCGGTTCTTCTCGTGGGTACTCGTGTACTGAAAGTCTGCCCATATATTTAACGCGTGTTTGTGATTTCGGTGAAGTTAATAATTTAAAACGGAGACATAATGGCAAATAACAGAGCTCCTAAGGCTGGATTCGCTGCCGATGCGCAGAGAAAGGTAATCAATTATATTCTTTTTAAATGTCAAGAATTTGAGGCTGTGCCGGTTCCTTGGGAATATGGGTCAAGGACAGGGAATATCTGGAATTCCACAAAAATGGGACAGGAGATCAATGCCTATATTAATATTTGGGTCATGCGCAATTTGCAACTTTGTAGATACTTACTTTAATTTTAGACTGTTTTACCTGTTGCTGATGTTTGGGGTCTGTCTGATTTGCAAGGCCATCAGGCAGGTATATAGTTGAATGATGAACAGTTTTTGTTAAATTATTAATTATTCTGATATCCAGAAGTCATTTATTTGCTTGTAAAGTTTTTGGATTCGTAATTTTCGGAACAGCCGCCGGAATTTTGCGGGGTGTAGTAATGATGACTTTCGTTCTTTTTTAATATCTGTTACTTACAAATATATCTGTTAAAAATATACTTTAAAATACTAGCGAAAATAACAAACATACCCACCTAATATTTATTGAAAATGTTTGTTGAAGCCGCCAACATATCGATAAGCGAGCACGATTTTTGAAAGTAGGTAGGCAATTTGCGGATATAACGTTAACGTTTCTATTCTTGATGATGCCTGGCAGTCGTCTCTGTTAGGTAACGTAAGTTGATGATCTCTTGTAAGCAGAAGTACAAAAAGCCAAACGCGACAGTGTTTTGAAATCGGCGAAATGATCGATTATCGACGTAACTTGTTTATGAACATGTCGACTTCCTAACCAGATAATTTTTACTTTTGACTATTAGGCTAGTTACTATGGCTATGACTATGCTAAATTTCATGTTAATAACTTTCAAACTGGCAGAGATAATCGACGGTGACATACCTACACCAACAGGAACCCCCGAGGAACTCTTTTTTGAGAGCGCAATATCATCTTGAAACACAGCCTGTTCATTCTGCTGTCCAACATGTCATGTATTTAAATCTTCACTAAAATCACATGGAATGATGGTCTGCATAATATCACAGCTCCATTTGATTTTATACACCACGGTCCACGGATTTTTTTTATATATCACGAAGTATAGTTGCAGGCCTCGTTGTATAAATACACGGGTTCCTAATGGTTCCGTGCAGCTTGGGCCTAATGGCCAGCTTGTATTTCCTTAGGTCGACCCAACTCACGGCTCAGCTCCAATCCGTTAGTCTCCTCGAAGAGGGTTTTAACCTGGAAGTGCCGCTGTGAGCTCTGTCTGCGGCTGTAACAAGCAGTCGTAGACATTCGGGATCGAAAGTGCGGATTCGAGGGAACACCTCGGGACGATCTGGGTGGTTTGCGCACCGGGCTGCGTCAGCCAATCGCTTGCGCAATCCGGCGAATAACCGGGGGAGTCTGGAGACGTACGTTTCTCAAGTAGCGGGGTTTGCTATTGATCTGGCGTCACCTAACCTTAGAAACGATCCGTTAGCCACCCGATCCCGAGTGAGCTTGACGATCAAAGGGCGATCTATGAATTACCGTTAACGTCGGGTAGAGGCCGCGCATGCGACTTCGAATCTGTGACCAGACTGGAGGATGGAGAAATCCGTCCAAATCTGGTAGCAAGGCCGCAAGAAGCTCGATGGGTGGCACTTCCTAGTGCCATGCGGTAAGACTTACGAGCTGCTTGCCTGGTTGGACTGTGGATTGTATTAGTCCTCTAAGTCTTTGCATTCATCCTATGGGAAAGATAATCGGTCGTTATAACTTCCTGGGGTGGTGGGTTCCTCCGTGGCAATTGACACCTTTTAATGTACAATATATACGGCATTGAAAGAAGAAGAAGCTGGCGAACACATACCTAGGCAAATATTTGAACAAAGATTGTATGTATCCACCTACACAATAATTCAACTAATATCTTGCATACACAAGATAAATATTAAATAAATAACATACACGCCACTGAACTTGAACACGACGTATCTTCTAGTTTTTTTTTAATTTTGTTTAATTTTATATTATATAATAACATGTAGGTACATTTAGGATACGAATTAATAGTTAGCCTTAATATCACAAATATGATAATAACCAATTTACCACGTGAAGTTTGTAGCACCCGACTTTTCGGCGATGTTGCAACCGCCGTTGTCAACGGCGGTGTAACATCGCCGGATCGTCGGGTGCTACAAACTTCACGCGGTAAATTCGTTTTTAACCTATTTATAATGTCAAACAACCGCGATAGTCTTCGATTTCTCTGTTGCAGAGAAATCTCATCTACCTAGGGTTTGTGTTTGCGAAAGTTGGTCTCTATCGAAGTTTATTACAGTCTACTGACCTGGAGGATGCTTCTTTCACAAATTTTAAGCTTTCAGACTCTGTCCACGCAATTGTGTAGGTCATCATGAGTTAGTTACTAGGTAGCCCACATAAATGAGGAAGTACGGTCTCTATGTGATAGACTAGCTGCGCCCCGCGGTTTCACCCGGATGGAAAATTGTGATAATGATGATAGAAAACTATATATCTTTATAAATTATAGCCTATGTGTTATTCTGATGTGTAAGCTATATTATTGTTTAGTTTCACCAAAATCCATTCGGTAGTTTTTGCTTGAAAGAGTAACAAACATCCATACATACATTCTTACAAACTTTCGCGTTTATAATAGTAGTAGGATATATTACATATAAATCTATAAAGGTAATTTTGTGGGTACGTTTTCTTGATTTAGGGTACCAAAAAAACCCTAAAAGAATCAATCTCAGGTCTGAAAGGGATAAAGTTCTTCGACAACCGATTCGTTCAGGTGGTTGAATTTGGTCGAACCTGGCGGCGAAACGAATTCAGATGACTAACTTATGTCTGGATTACGGTGCCTAACACACACATGGCGCTTATCCAGTCAGAGGCGATAATAATGGCGTTTCGACATTGCGACACGTTCGCCAGTCTGATGTGTCGAAACGAGTGTACTTACATAAAACCGCATTTGCCGTAAACGGAGTGCGCTTAGTGAGCAGCCGCTGCAGCCGGGAGGAGGTCAAGCCAGGACTCGGGCGGTGACTCAATCTGCGGCGATCGCCTTTAAAGGATCGACATTCGCGTATAGCTTTGCACTCCAACGGCACACTACACTAGGGTCACCAGAAAATAAAGAGGATCGACGTAACCATCGCAGGGCGAGAAAAGAAGCGCCAACTTAACACGTTGACTGCCAACTACGAGTTAAACGTAGTTGGCTTTAGCAAGATTTTGTTTCATAGACAATTATGAGAAATTCGGAATTACTTTATTAACCGCCCTACCTACACGAGCGTACGTGATACGTCTGCTATAGTATCGCCCGAACGTAACAAAACGAATTCCGTACGTTCAAGTACAAAAAAAAAACGAAACCCACAAAGCGTACGAGACGTCAAATTGTTGGACTACGATTATGAATACAAAAAAGGGACCTGGTTTTCTGGTATATTGTAAATAAATCTAATTTAAAAAAACCAACGAATTTTAACTACTTTTTGAATAATAACCTAAAGGCACGTTCTTTATGCTTTTAATGATGTCTATTATTAGAGTTTTGAATTGATAATGTCTGTTACTAGAGATTTGAATTGAGAATGACTATTATTAGAGATTGAAAATGACTTGTTAAAATGAATTATTAGAGATTGAAAATGCCGATTTTATAATGGAATTGTTTCTTTTTGAGGACCTTATTATAAGGCAATTTAGTTTTTTGAGCATTTTACTAAAACTTTTTAATAGTTTATTGTAATATTAGAGCCCTGTCCACCACAGGGTTTTGCCATTCAGTTCCAGGTATTTTTGTAAGCAAAATCAGTTTTATAGTAGTTAATTCTTACATAATAATAATAATATTGAGAATGATGATTATATTTAAAATGATGATTAAATTGAGAATAATTACGAATATTATTAGATATTTTAATAATATAATAAAGTAGGCTTTTCCGACCAGAATCCTGAAAACTATTGGTATTCAGTCAAAGTATTAAGGGAATCCTGAAAACTAGCCAACAATGAAGAAAAGTGGCATTACGATCTTCCGTTCTTTACAAATGAGAAACCGCGGAACAAAACTTAAAACGAATCTATTGCGGTCGGTATGGTATCGGTTAGCCGATTGGTCGTTTCAATAGCCGTTGCCGTACGGTTAACAACCACCCCCGCTCTGTATAAAACAAAGCCGTTTCCAGACTCTCCCGGTTATCAATCGGAATGCACAGTCGATTGGCTGACGCCGCACGGTGTGCAAACCGCCCAGGAGCGCACGAGGGTTGATTCCAAGGGGAACTGACCCGCAGACACACAGTCCTATTCGTGCTCGCACTTCTGCGTGGAGGCTACCGAATGGGGGAATGGCTGACCTGTGGGTTGGATGAGTTGGGAATGGCTGACCCTAACACATGGGTCATAATGGCCCAACTGCACTGGGCCAATTAGGGCCCATAAGCTCGACGTCAAAGTACGTTTTTGCAACCCTTCTGCGCTGCGTTCGAGTGGGTAGATTCAAAATACTGAAAATGGAAGTCATCTCCTTTTAGATATCATATGGTAACCCTCCACTCGCTCGTCGACTCGACGTATGATACGCTCGAGATGTTATTATAGCTTTTTTGCGCTTATAACAAGGCGGCCTCTTGAATCAAATAAATGATTTGTCGTATCGACCGTTGCGCTCGATTTGGTAACGCCGAGCCGCAATCCAAACGACTTCTCGCCATGCATGGCTAATCATTTTTACTCGTAGTAAATTAGTAAAGTTCACATGAGCTCTGTTGATCGTAATTAAATAAAAGGCACACACTAAACAAGTAAATAGGAATAAAAAAGGAATAAAAAGGGAATAAAAGGAATAAAAAAAGGAATAAAAAACACGACTGCCGTTAAAAAAAATAAACTAGGTACTGTATTTATACTTTTTTAAAATGAAATATTTGTCGTTTATGTATTTATCCATAAAGATACATATTTATTTTCGGAATGTACTCAATCAAACCTTTCATTTGACACAAACACGATGTATTTATGTTAATATATTGACATTTGGAGATTTTAGCATCTATACAACTATTCACTTGATATTTGGACAGTGGACACTCGGGATGACATAACGGTTCTAACAATTCCACATACTTTAAAATCGGTTCGAGCGTTTGGAAGTTATAGTGGAATAAAGAATCGGAAAACATACATAGATGAATCCTGAACACATTACACTCCTTTTTTGGTGGACAGTCGTGTAAAAAATCGGTTGTGTCACCTCAAGATTTTCCGAGTAAGTAGCCAAATACAAGGATTTTGAACGTGTTATGCCTGCGGGAAGGCGCTTGAACTAATTGAACGGGATAGTAGGCGACGAACGCAGATAGTAACAATATAACGCATTGACACGTCAGATACAATCGTTTACGCATATACCTATAGTGACCGATTTAATTTAGGCTTGGGAATGAGACATTGCAGTGATTTTTTATGTATTTCTTCGTTTTAGAGTTATATAGGGAGGAGCGATTGTAGCGGCCCCTATCGATCTCCAGCCAGTAGCTTATGCATTATTATGGCGGCGAGGTGCTTTCAAACATTTCCAACAGAGGGCGACAGCAATTTCGCTAGGGGAAAATTTAGGCCTCCGCGGTTTTAAAAAACTTAGTGTGTAAAAGCACAGTATATCGAAAGAACAGAAGACGCACTCTCTAGCGACAGGCCATTGCGGGGATATGGTGCTAGGGAAGTGAGCAGAGGGGTACGTCTCGACGAACGCCTTTGGTTAGCGTTACGCTCGTGCGAAGTTTGGCGAATTTCTCAAACGTTTGAACATCTGCGTTGGCGGAGTTGTAAACATGGGGCGGCCATATGCCAGCCTTTGGACTCGTGACGTAACTCGCTTCGTTTGCAATTTTGTTCTAAGAGACGTTACTGTCTGGTATACTGTGGTAAAAGTAGTTCGCCACATAGAAAATTAAGTTAAATGTTATTATTGCAGCTTGTATATTCCAGCTGAGATTAGGCCCAACAGGGCATCTGTGTAACAAACTTCAAGTCTCTAAGTCCAATATTTCGAGATTGAAATATGACTAGATCGCCTCCTAGTGGACCGATTTTAACCACAACTCTTGCCATGACGAAATGATGCCTGCATGCCAAATTTCAGCTCAATCGGATTAAGTGTTTGAGCGCTATCTAGGAGGAATACACACGGACAGACACAGACACACACAGCCAGACTTCCATCTGGAAATGGTCTAAATCGTCTCAGGTTGGTCAAAATTAATATTTCCGTCTTCATCTCGATTTTTTAATCGGTTTCATTATTAGAGTGGGTGTACAGCCCTGACAAAGTATTATCTCTTATTTTGACCATATACTGAATGTTTCCATTACATGTAGCCTGTCATTGAAACGGCTATAAATTACAGAACTTTTTAAAATAAAGCTACGTTCAAAATACCATTTTTTTTAATGAATTTTTAACTCAACAATTTTTATACATCTACACATTTTTAAGAATTTGAAAGCTCATAAGTCATTTTCTTGAAAATATATGCGTCAAATAATAATTTATTTAAAATTAAAATACATTGTAGAACAGAAAACAAGTTATTTCATGCTATTACTACCATAAGCAAAAAAGTTATGATGACTTAACGGCAACATTTCGGGTAATACCTATTTTTAAAAAAAAAAAAACGGTGACAATTAGGACATAGCGTCTATGGGCGAAAGTTAGCCAATCCCCTCCCCAATCCCTCAAAAAAACTCGGTTTTTCTGCTTAACATCCTGCATAAATTTCAACCACAACCTTTTTAACTCTTGCCATGACGAAATGGAACCTGCATGCCAAATTTCAGCTAAATCGGATTAAGCATTTGGGCGATATCGTGTATGAATACAAATAGCACAGACAGATACACAGACATACTTCCATCTGGAAATGGTCCTAATCGTCTTAGGGGAGTAAGCATAAATATTTTCGTCTTCATCTCGAAAAAAAATGCACGTTCACAATACTTTCCCTCCTCGCCGGTTGGTGAGCTGGAAAATTAAAATCTAAGATGTCGAGTATCAAGTCGACAGTTGAAGAATACCCAAATCCGGCAAACCGACAATCGCATACGTAGGCGGTCGGCTCAAAGTACGTATGCATATCGGCAAAATCTGAAATTTCACAATGCACAGGTACACGTGTTACAGCGAAAACATTAAAATGCCGCAACATCACGATCGAAAGGTGTTTTTCGCAGAGGCAGCGAAAATAAAGCGCATTGCGAAAATGGAAATGAGTCTGCGCGAGACGGCGGAATCGGAAAACAATGGAAGTGCATGTTCGTCTGAAAGTCATGCGAAACGAAGTTCAATGCGTGTGGCGTATCGCTGATACAGCTGCATCAAAAAAATGTCGGCTGAAAACACAAACTCAAACAAAACGAGATAACATTCATGAATTAACCCTAGAACCATAACACCTTGGCCTTAAACCACAACGTAAGTCAGGGGTGATCTTAAAATTATATGTTTTTTCCGGCCCAATAACCGACCCAAACGCTTAATCTGATTGAGCTGAAATTTGAAATGACATGAAAACTCTGTATTGCACAATAAAACATTCAAGTATAATGGAGGACTTATTAAAAAATAAACAATATATTCCAGTCAACCAACCTGTTTTAGTATGCAGTCATCATTTGGTCATGGCAAGAGTTGAAAAGATTGTGGTTGAAATTGGTCCACCAGGTGGCGCAATATGAGAGACTTTAGGTACACAGATGCTTTGTTGGGCCGAAATCACATTGCAAAATTTTGGGTGGAATATCTCATACACAAGCTATACTAATAATATTCAAATTCCGCCAAACACTTTAATTAAATATTAACGCCATCTGTTGGCGCTTTACTCAAACCCGCCCTTAGCCCGAAAGACGAACCGCGCCGCCTGAGACGTAACCGTGTTCGTCCGCCGGCTGAAAGAGTGCGCTCACCGATTTTATTGATGAAATTAACATTCAGATGAAATCAGTCCTTGGCTACTTGCCGGGAAAGTCTTAGGGTGACAAACATTTTCTACAATTATCAATTGATATTAATACTTATCGAACAAAAAACTAATTATATAAATCACTTATATCTTGTGTTTACAAATTGTATTTAATATAACCATGGAAACAATCTTATGTTGTACCATTGATTTTATAATGGTTGTACATAGAAATCGCAAATCGGTCAACGTTCCTTGGCATAGATATTTCACAAGCTTTTCGCGCATTGTCCACGTCCTTTAATATCTTTAGCAATTGGACATGTTGCACGATAATGTTTGAATATCAAAGGCATTGAAGAAGCTGGCGTCACGTTCTCGTTTAGTCTTAACACGTTGATTACCGTTCACGCGATATCGCGTGTTGCGGTCCCTTACCAAACGGCCGTTCACGCGATGTCACGTGGTCGTCGCTAAGGAGTTATATGCGGGATAAATAACTTTGGCCACCACACGAAATTCAAATTTTCAGTTTGGCAATGGACGTGTTAAAAAATCAGGCCATCTGACAACTAAAAAATATTCATAACGTATACCACAAGTTTCGTGCTAACCATATTAATTATAGGTACCTCTGAACAGTGGTGAAAACATCGGATTCATTCATTCTACTGAATGGCAACCTAGAAGCGTAATTGGACGCATAGCCGCATGGATGCAATACAAGAGAAAATAATGGTTGCGACTTGCGGACGACCCTGTGTTGTGGTTCTAGGGTTAGAATAAGAATACAGTGATGTTTTCTATACTGGGCAACCATCACTTGGAGTATATATCAACTTGGACAAGGACATGTCATTTAACATGATTGACTTTACTGTTTATACCGTGGTAAACATAAGACCACTCGCTACCCGAAAGATATAATAAATCTTGTTTGTTTTATACCTATCTTCACCATATTCATTAATCATAATATCCGTATCCGACTTAAAATCCTCTGTTAGATCAACAATCGACCTTTACCAACTCAGCGATCACATTCGACAATCACAATTATTTGGCGTGTTTGAGCCGCTTTAAGAAATATCTCACAGATAAGGCATTTTAATCACTGGGGGAATATTACCCGTGTGATTACTAAAATCGTTGTAATTATCTCTTCGTATTTTCTATTTTGTATTTTCTTGCGTTTTATTCCTTTTAAATTTTACATATTTGTGTTTTTTTTACATTTTCTTACGTTTTCATGTTACATTTACGATAAAAAAATCTTTGCTTACCTTTATTATCTCTTGTATACCATTATACTAATAATATGAATTTGCCGATGACACCAAGTTTTCAGTAATCCTCTTCTATAAACTGAAATCCAAGGCGATCTCGACCAGATCAAGGCATGGATCGAAGAATGGCTCAGTCAAATGAACAAGAAAAAATATACAGCATAAGCATGTGGTGCGGAACAATCTTCTTAACCGATTTATGCTAGACGCGGCGACCTAAAAATTATACATTCACAGAAGGACTTAGGAGTTACAATATAATAGCCAACGACCTAAAGTGGAACATGCATACAAAAAATATTGTTTAAAAAGCGAACACAACACTGTACCACATTCGAAAACCCTTACCAATAATGACAGCAGCACTATTCCTAAGCGCCTACAGAGGCCATGTAAACCCCATGTTATAGTATGCCTTCCAAATTATGGAGTCCGTATATTATGGGAGGTAATACAGTACAGAAAAGTTCAACAAAATGATAATAGGCCTTCACCGCTACTATGTATGAGGAAAAGAAGCACGCCTAAATCTTTCAAGGCCGGAGGAGAGGCGGGAGAGACATAATCTCTTAAAAACATTTAAGAAAAACCGTTGTTGGACAAAATTTAGTCGATTGACGATTGAATACGTTAATCGCGATTGACGACTAACGATTGATTCGTTTAATCGTCAATCGGCGACTAACGATTCATTAGTTTCAATCGTTAGTCACGATTAACGATTAAACGTCTGCAATTCTCGACAACGGTCAACTGCAGTTTTGCGTTTGTTCGTCGGTCGATGCGCAAACGCGACCGCAAACGCAACCGCAAATGTGACTGCTAACGCGACCGACAGACCGACCGGCCGACGAGAATGAATTGTCAGGTGCTATCTAAAGAGCAAGTTAGTCGCGATTGTCGATTGGCGATTAACGACTAATTGATGTAGTTGCGATTACTTCAATCGTGATTAACGTTAGTCGCGACTAAATCAGTCGTGACTAAACCAACCGTGATTGTTTTAGTCGATTGAAATATTCAATCGATTGACCTAACACTGCTAAAGACCATCATGGATAACTCCGTCTTCATCTATTCTTTTAGCGCTTTCGCAATACTTTCCCTCCTGGTCGGTTGGTAAGCCGGGAAAGTGAAAAGTACTCTACGATCAAATTGTGAATCGCTTCCATCCATCTTCTGCTAAAACCAGAACCACAGTCGGCGGTGGCAGCTCTTCAACCTGGACAAGAAGAGCTTCACTTGAAATCCCAAGAATTCAGCAACAGAGTGGTTGATTTGTGGAACAAGCTAGCTGACAGGATTGCTAGCTACTTATAAACAACAACAACAATAAAATCATTATTAAAAATCATTCAGCAGCGAAAACCACACTTGAGAGCAATAAAATCGCCCACCCACATGAGTTATTTTATATACCATAACATGATATATATTAATCGCCCACCCATAACATGACTTGAGATTATTTATTTTTATTTTGAGGCTTACTGCAAATAAAATCACATGAAATTAACGTGTATCACATAAAACGATAAAATATAATATTACGTGAAATTAAAGTGTACAGTGTCAGGATAACAACATATGAAATTTAAGTTTATAATCTTGTTAAATCAATGAAAAATTTTTTGAAGGCTAGGAGAGGCCACACTTCTGATTTTTGTTTTAATCGCTCTTATTATTCAAAAAGTTGGCAAAATATAGATGTTTCTTTTTCATTAGATTTCTCAATAACTGTTTACAGTTTCTCAATACTTGTTTACAATATATCAGAAAACTTTTTTACACAATATACCCATTTATGCCCCTATTTTGTATTTAAAATCGTAGGAACAATTTGACATATCACGTACCTACGCTTTGTGGGTTCCGTTTTTTTTTGTTTTTGATTTTTTTTTACTTGAACGTACGGGATACGGTTTGTTGCGTACGGGCGATAATATAGCGGACGTATCACATACTTTCGTATAGGTAAAGGGTTGATTTAGATTGTTGTGAAAAATTCTGAAGCAAACGTGCACACAAAATTCACAAGAAAACGTGAACTTTGGATGTTGACCCCCAAAAAGCACTTTATTGGCACCAAAAATGATAGGCTTTGAAATAGACTTAAATATACATTTTAAAAATTGACCAAACTGTATTTGTATGTTTTGAGATATTTTATTTTTAACCGACTTCAAAAAAGGAGGAGGTTATGAATTCTGTTGTATCTTGGTAAGGAATTGAGGGAACTCCTCAAATATTATCATATGAAGTTGAAATTTTTCATGTTGGTTCAGTTTTTTATGGACAATGCATTTTTTATGGTAAGCATGATCTGATTCTTCACCCAGGGTTGGCTCCCGTAGAGGGGACTCCTTAACGGTCAACAGCATAGACACGAAATTATGTATATGCATTCAATTACGACAGCCCGTTCTAAGTTTCACCAAGACAGGACTGCGGCGCCCAGGGTTGGCTTCCGAGGGAACTCCTCAACGGTCAACATCACAGACACGAAATTTTGTATACACATTGAATTGTGATAGCCCGTTCTAAGTTTTACCATGACATGGCTGTCGCACTTTGGAGTGTTTTGTTGTTAGCAGACACATTTTGGATTTTTTTGTTGAAATTCTAGATTATTTGTTGGAAATTCGTGCATGTGCGATTTTTTTGGCTTTCAAGCAATCAACAATGAATATTGACGAAATAAAATATCGACTTAAACCGGAAATTAGGAATTATAAATAACCACACCAGATTTACAAACATGAACATATTCACATAGCGCCGCCACATATATAATACTTGCAATAAAATTAATGGACCCGCTTTTGATTTTTGGTATAGAGATAGCGAGCGGTCCTTGCGATCCGGCCGCGCAGAAAAAAAGCGAATAGACTTTTCATACGGGTGGGTACGCCCCGGTTGAGGTCAACTTGTTTGCAAACAGCAATCTGTCGACCCAATATGCACATCGTCGAGTCTCTCGTATGTGCATTCAGGAATCTGGGTCAAGATTAAAAAAGTTAAACGTTAAAAAAGAAGATTTACCTCGGCGATTTGCGGTTGCTTAATCTGACGAGGCTTTTTTGCATAAAAAGAGAAATGCAAACAACGAGGACGTTTCGTTGCGAACGAAACGGCGATAACGGGCGGCGAGGAGGGGTCTATAGTGGTTAGCACCTTTGAAGCCATTAGGGAATTTACATAATTATTGTCTTGGAGCATTAGTAGCGATAACAATTTAAATATAGAGGTGAAAGTGCATTCAACGGCTGCAAATAGGTGTGTTTAGAGCAGCGGTTCCCAACCTTTTGAGGCTATTATAAAGCGGGTTCTTCTTCTCCATCGCTGCCTCATTTCTGAGGATCGTGGCCACTAGACAACAGATTACCTACGTACGAGGAACATCGTAACGTCTTCAACTCCAACTCGAACATCGAACGACAAGCGTGCCGATAGCTGCTTCATCTAGCGGTGCTACGTTGCAGGCTTGTAGTCGTAGGTACTTTAGTTAAAAAATATTTCCTAAAACTTTCTTATTCATTAACTAATCCTTAATGATTAGTGATTTAGGTAGATAGATAGGTCCGATAAAGATGATTTTGACAATAATTTTGCTTTGCGACTGAATAATGATCCAATCCTTATCTTTGAGACAGTCTTCATCTTCACCCCTCAGTAAATCCCATTTTACCCATTTAGGAGTGATTAGCCCTAGATTGGGAATCGCTAGTTTAGAGTATGCACTGAAATCTCACAATAAATGTGTTCCGTCTACTACTAATACAGGCGGAAGAAAGTATTTGGCTTTGTATGTTTGGTTGTACATTCCGTTTTAGTCTTGGATGTCCCAGTCCAGATGTCCTCATCTTACTCTAGTCTAGAAAGTATATTTGCCCTATAGAAAACGTGGGCGTTTCACATCGAAAATACTGCTGTTTATAAAGTACGATTTCTGAAATCAGTCAACTCGGATTTTAATATTTAAAAATAATACAATGCCATAGCTCTGAATTATTAATACGGTGTGGTAGTGTTCTAACTAAACTACTCACGCAGGTTTTCAACGAGTTGTTTATTGATTAGTATATTCTCCATACCGCATGATGTTTTGTGAGTCAAAGTTTGTTTGGTAATGTCCCAATACTCTAAATCAGTGTTTTAACCAGTTGATCGCGACCCCGTGGGGGGGGGGGGTCGCGAAGAGACTCCCGGGGGTCGAAGGTTATCTAAAAATTGAAAATATTACAAAATCATTATCTATACTAATATTATAAAGAGGTAAAGTTTGTGACGTTGTAGGAAGTAATCTCTGGATCTCTTGGATGTCCCAGTCCAGATGTCCTCATCTTACTCTAGTCTAGAAAGTATATTTGCCCTATAGAAAACGTGGGCGTTTCACATCGAAAATACTGCTGTTTATAAAGTACGATTTCTGAAATCAGTCAACTCGGATTTTAATATTTAAAAATAATACAATGCCATAGCTCTGAATTATTAATACGGTGTGGTAGTGTTCTAACTAAACTACTCACGCAGGTTTTCAACGAGTTGTTTATTGATTAGTATATTCTCCATACCGCATGATGTTTTGTGAGTCAAAGTTTGTTTGGTAATGTCCCAATACTCTAAATCAGTGTTTTAACCAGTTGATCGCGACCCCGTGGGGGGGGGGGGGGTCGCGAAGAGACTCCCGGGGGTCGAAGGTTATCTAAAAATTGAAAATATTACAAAATCATTATCTATACTAATATTATAAAGAGGTAAAGTTTGTGACGTTGTAGGAAGTAATCTCTGGATCTACTGAACTGATTTTGAAAATTCTTTTACCAATAGAAAGCCACGTTATTTGTGAGTGTCATAGGCTATATATTAATCCGAAAAATGAAAAGACTTTTTTGTGGTAATCGGATTTCCAAAGCAAGTCAGAAAAAACGGTCGATTGGAAACGTTTCTAACTAACGCTGCCTTAACGATGAGAGTATATATGATTAAATTCTAGAGAAAAGTTGTAGAGCTTGATAATGCCTACAAAAAGTCAGCGACAGCATATGTCTAACTTTTATATTTAAGTAACAAAAAGTAGTATTTCATATTAAAAAAAATAATTTAAATCGTTAGGTCATGTTTATTGGCCATATTATCAACAATTAAGAATTATTATCAAAATAAGTAAATGTATCGTCTCAAGTGTTTAAAACGAAAGACTTTTCCCTTTTACTGCATAAAGTTAAAGAGATAGTACGACATAGGTATGGAACCGCGACCGTGTCGTCTATCTATACTAATATTATAAAGAGGTAAAGCTTGTGACGTTGTAGGAAGTAATCTCCGGATCTACTGAACCGATTTTGAAAATTCTTTTACCAATAGAAATCCACGTTATTTGTGAGTGTCATGGGCTATATATTAATTCGAAAAATGAAAAGACTTTTTCGTGGTAGTCGGATTTCCAAAAGTAAGTCGGATAAAACGGTCTAACGAAAACGTTTCTAACGAACGCTGCCTTAACGATGAGAGATATATGATTAAGTTCTAGAGAAAAGTTGTAGAGCTTGATAATGCCTACAAAAAAGTCAGCGACAGCATTTGTCTAACTTTTATATTTAAGTAACAAACAGTAGTATTTTATATTAAAAAAATAATTTAAATCGTTAGGTCATGTTTATTGGTCATATTATCAACAATTATGAATTATTATCAAAAGTGTTTAAAACAAAAGACTTTTCCGTTTTACTGCATATAATTTCACTTTTACTGCATAAATGGTTACAGAGATAAGAAACTCACAAATAAGACACTCACAAGAAGACACTCACAAATAACGGTAATATAGTCAAATTGGCATGCAAATACATACATACATATGCAGTAAAAATGTAACCCTTCTTTTGGCAGTCAGGAAATAAATCATAGCACTCAGTACTAACCAAACCACACTCATAATTTCATCACAAGTAAAAAGTTTTACCGCCTAACGAAGTGGGCAAGGGTCAGCTAGTTATATAATATGCAAAGATTTCCAACTTCGGAAGAGAAACATATTTATTATGTGTTTTTTGTTATTTTATAAAACTATGTTCATCTAAGATGGAAACAGGTAGTTACAGCTTCGAAAGTGAAAAACAGTTAAAATTAATGTGTTTTTCGCCATTGCTTTCACATACAGTTACATTTGTGGAAAAGACTAAGGGGGTCGAGAGAACTAAGTTACGGTCTAAGGGGGGTCGCGTAAGAGTTGAATTTTCTTTTACCGAAAAGGGAGTCGCGATCTAAAAAAGGTTGAAAAACTGATCTAAATAAACAAGTAATATATAACAAAAACAAGTAATATATAACAAAGTAACTCTGATGTGGGTACCCGGGAACGAAGAGTACAAGGTAACGAAAATGCTGATGACCTTACAAAGACGGGAGCCGATATGCCCTTCATAGGACCTGAATCATTCTGTGGTGTGACTAGAAGCCACACTGCGAAACAAATTCGGCCCTGGGACAGAAGAACCATGTCCGAATATGGGGATGAAGTTCCAAGACTAAAGCCAAGCCAAAAAAATCATTTCCTTTCACCTTTCTTCGAAAAAGACATCGAAACTACTTTCTCACTCAACTTTTCACCGGTAACAGGACTTTTCACCGGTATTACTTGAATAACGGGTAATTTCTCATTCCCATGACACCCTGGTAGCTATTCTCCATGACACCCTGGTAGCTATTCTCCATGACACCTTGGTAGCTATTCTCCATGACACCTTGGTAGCTATTCTCGATGACACCCTGGTAGCTATTCTCCATGACACCTTGGTAGCTATTCTCCATGACACCCTGGTAGCTATTCTCCATGACACCCTGGTACTATACTCCACGAGTTTGCAAGCGTCTACACCAGATACTGCGGGGATTTTATTCGTACCTGGCTGGAACTCAACAACTCTATTCAAACTAAGATATAATCTATACGGTCACATCACACATAAACAAGTATTTATATCGTAAAATGACGCAAATTCATGACGCCCCCTTAGTCTAGTATAACATAGGTTGTTACAGTCATTGAATTGGTTACTTGAAATAATTTGAAAGATGACATCAATCATCCTCCGATTGCAGTTTCGTGTAGGCAAATTATTGTACTCTATTGGTCGGTTGCGTTTGCGTGTATCGCAGGGTTACGTAATTTAGTAAATCAAGATGGTGTATTCGTTACCCATGTAGTACCTAGGTGTTTCAAAGAGTATAAGCGAGGATGTATCCGTATACGCGTTGCGATGCGGTTTCAATATCTGTTACGTAATTCATCTGGAGTAGCGTTCATCACTATTAATGAATGAATTAAATAGAAATAGAAATAGGAAAAATTTGTTTTCATCTGTTACTACAAAAAAGCATATAGAAAAGAAAAAAAAACACAAAAATTAAGAATTAAAACTGTAAATAGACAAAGACTTTAATACAACTACAAACGCTGCAAATGAGGGGTATCCTCAGGATATCTCTTATCCTAGTTTTCAGGACACACCTATTTATTATTGGTACATACACGAAACCACCATTTAATAATATTAAAATAAAATAACCAAAATCAAATAAATCAAAAATAATGTATCAAAATAATAAAATTCAAAATTTTAACATCCACTAATCACGATACAAATTTATAAACAAACGAAAAAACAATAGTAATAATCAAATTATCAAGTAATTATTCTAAATTTAAATCAAAATATAACTTCTAATCT
The DNA here is from genome assembly GCA_944548615.1 of Micropterix aruncella. Lineage (NCBI taxonomy): Eukaryota > Metazoa > Arthropoda > Insecta > Lepidoptera > Micropterigidae > Micropterix > Micropterix aruncella. The sequence continues at coordinate 8,683,385 of OX155962.1, forward strand.
TCCTCCCCTCCTCTCGCGAAGTAAAAATTCAGCTATCACTTTTGCGCGCGACATATTCGCGCGAAAAATCGACGCGAGTCGACGAACTTGATACAAACGACCATAACTTGTAAACCACTACACCGATTATAAAAAGAATAACTGTAAAATGACCGCATTGAAATTTGAAATATAAAACATTATAACTTTATCTCGTAAAACTATTAAGATAATAATGAATAAATATTACAAAATTGGCGAACTGAAAAAACTCGCCTATAAAATCATTTCGATTTTTTTGTCACAAAATACGTAAAATATGCAAAAATTGTAAATACAGTTATGTTCTTTATTAAATGCTTTACCAAAACCTTATTTTATTTGACTTATTTGCATACAAAAATATTTATTTATTCAGCCAAGAAAAATTTTATGTATTCTCGTAAAAAAAATTTTTTTTAATTTTTAATTTGTGACTACTTATGGTATTTTTTTATATGAAATTCTTTCAAAATAACTTTATTACTACATCACACTTCTTAGAAATCACACCAGAACTTTGAGCTTTGTCTGATATTAAAAGAAAAATCTAAAGTTTTGAGAGTTTGCGTCCAAAACTTAATAATAAACTTTGAATGCTCATAATATAAAATTCGTTAGATTTTCTCTATTATATTGTCTCATTATAAACTTATTATATGTCTAATAACTAATTACTATACTCCAAAGAGTCACATTTCATCGAAAAACTATGGAAAATCGCACTTAATTCTCTCATAGTAATTATCAAAACAAGTTTCTTTGCGCGAGTCATATTAGAAAACAAAATATAATGTTTAAAATACGCCTAATTATGTGATAACTTAGGATGTAAATGAAGCAATACCTATTTTGTTAGTGAATTAAAGCGACATTACGTCATATTTCGCGATGTATCGGGATATTTCACAAACATTACAAAATAAAAACGTCCATTTTTTCGCGAGGGGTTTGTTGTCGCCGAAGTCTTTTGTTTAAAAATTCGTGAAAAACAGCAAATGGACTATCTCAAATGACTAATCCTCATTCCGAAACTACTTAAAATGCAAATTACTCACTGTTCTCCAGTAAATAACACTCAAACACTGCACACACACCATTTTTATCACACATTTCGCGGAAACGTAAGCGGCCGTGTTGGTTGCCGGCGGCCACTAGCGGTTGACGTCTATGCTCACTTTTTAAATCGTCCTTCGATATTGCCAGACGGAAATCTTGAATTAAAGATATTTTGGCCATATCGTAGCGCCCTCAGAAAGTACGGCGCGGCGGCGTGTCGAATAATAAATTGCGTTTTTCGCAGCGGCGAGCGTTTGGTCCCGTATAGAACGTTACGGAGTGTTAGGCGGCCGACATTTGGTCCCCCAGGGGATGTTACGGAGCGACCGGGTAATAATAAATTTCCTTTTATAGTGGTCCTTAAATAATCCAATAGATCTCGGTCGCAATGCCATTCCCAACCGATTCCATACAACCGCACAATAAGGCCTCGAATATTAAATAAAAATACCTATTAAAGATATTGACAAATTGCAACATGTGGAAGAATTAACAATGAGGGATATGATGTTTCGGTAGCAGAGAGGATTTTTCACGTTATAGTCAAATATGATAATTCTAGCGATGGGCGTTGAGAACATTTTAAGGAGAGGGTTCCACGTAGTAGATAGTTTAAAATTTTGCTATCCAAATATTACATCCTTACAAGTCTCAGAGACCGTACTATACTTTGCGTTGATTTGAAGACAGTTTTTATATCGAATTTGTTCAGCGTCTTACTTATTCCCTCCGTCACGCCCTTGACTCACACGCCCCGGTGGCATAGTGGTTAGGTCGCCTGATCTTACATTGTAAGGTCCCGGGTTCGATTCCAGGCTGGGTCACCATTTTCCGTTGGGATCAAATTAACGGAATTGCATTTTCAATTCTGTCGATCGAATTAAACAAGACACACGCAAACATGCATATAACACGTCATAGTAGGGTTAGTTGTAAGAGATTGTCATATGACAATAAACCCGCCCATTGTGACATTTTCACAATAAAGAGTATAAACAAACAAACAAACAAACTCATCATGGTAAGAATGCTCCTATGCTCGGTTTCTGGGTTTCTTTCATTCTGTATCCATTCTTCCTAAATACATTGACGTGTTCTAGATCGCGTGCTCGATTCACGAGCGATTAGAGGTTCGTTGAGCATAGATGGTAGGGATAATGTTGTGAGCTGGTTGGTATGCAAATATCTGTCCGTATGTGTGGGATATCGAAACAACATTATGTCTATGTCCGAGAGTATTGTCAATTCTCGTTACCGTGACATCCAAGTAAACCAGGTAGTCGTCATTTTCTACTTCATATGTGTTTATTTTTATTGTTGGTGTGTGGAGTTTAGATGACCCATTAATTATTCCCCCGTGTGTACAGGTCTCGTCAAATATGTCGGTCCCTCGAACACTGCTTTAAAAATGCGTTCACATTTATAATACTAGCTTGTCAAAAACTTCACGCGAGACAGATAGTTTTAAAGGATATCTGTCCGTTTTTGGTTTCAGTGCATTGGTGACCAATAAATGCAATACATGTTATCAGCGCATGTGTGCGAGGGACCGAGATCTTTGACGCGGCCAGTACATTTCCCTTCAGAATACAGATGGTGTCATCGGCATCGATTTTAGTAAAATTTAGTCTAAAAAATTAGAAACTAAGCTTTAACGCCGTATATTTCCTCAAATCTTGATTGTATTTATAATTTTTTAGTAGGTTTGGTATGGTTTTAAAACTTTAACTTTTCGTCATTATTCTGAGCGAGAAGTTACCGAGTAATAAGGCAGTTACTTAATTATTAATTTGTTTGTAAGAAACAACCTTAGAATTTAAAAATCATGCATCATCGAGGGGTATGTTGCAACTAAGCACGTCAGTCAAGTTAATTTAATTTACATGTAATAATCTAACACAAAAGTGGAAAATTGTGCACATTTTACACTGCTCCGCTAAAAAACAAACTATTTTCACGGCATGACATCATTACACCATTGTTATCGATGCAGCACTGTTTTTTTATGTAACTGCTGACGCAGATCTTTTCCGTAATCCATATCGAGAGTCACCATTTAACCAGAAAATTGACGCAAGAGTTTTTGACTTTGTAAGCGCTTTTTACTGGTGACTAATGCGAAGAAAAACATTTGTCTTGACCCTTGTGTTTGGTCTCTGGTCCTTTGTTATCACAAAGATCCAATTTTCGAATTGTATTTAAAGGGGAAATGGCTGTAAGTGTGACAGTTACTATTTTCTTCGTTTGTTGATAAGAATGGTGTTTTAACATTCCAGTGTATTGTCATCATTCCAAGAATGCTTGCCCCTGATAACATTACGGCACGCAACAATTAAACAACCCATACATATTCAAACAATGAAACATAGCTTAATTTTTTAGCTTTTTAGTTCATCTAAAAAATAGTAAAATTCAATGTTTAACTGATTTTATATCGGTGGATAATTATGTCGGTCGAACCGATAAGTTCATCAGGAAACATCAACTTGTCGTTTGGCTTATCAGAACAAACACATACATACAATATTTGAGTAACTATACAACCAGTTTTGTTCCACACCTTTATAAAAAGGCATTGAGTCATGAGTCTTTAAGTAATGACGATAAGTACTAAATAGTATAAACGCTTGACATTTGTCCATATCGCCTGGCAAGACACTGCTACCGTTTCTAAGAATAAGCCGTTTTGATAAACAAATGAGTTGAAACGATACCCCTCTTATCTGCATACAGCTTTGCTAAGTGTTACTGGTATAGTAACTCGCAAGATTAATACAGTAATGTGCATTCATAACTATTTTTTGTTGTTTGTAAAGAGATGCTAGAAAATCTGTGCATTTATTGTAGCAAAATGAATCTTACGTTCACTACCGCCAAAAAGTATTTGGAGCACCCTCTTTTTAATGTACTGATTATATAACTAACTTTAATTTAATTATTTAATTAAGGTATTAAGTCATTTTTAATATGGTTTTGCAATTCTATTATTTTGTGCATACATGGAATATATGCCATTTTTATAAACACGGTATTGTTACAAGCACATTCAAAAATAAATGTTTACCTTAGAACAGGTCCCGGCCTAGTTAGGTGACGTTGCCACTAGACTATGCAATGTATTCTTTTTTCTGCTTTTGATTGAATTTTGTAAGTATTTTTTTTTATTATTTTTTTTAATTCAGGAAACAGACAGTACAGAAAACATATTTTCTTAATCAAAATATAACAAACATAAACCATTTATATGTTTCCACCAATTAAACGGTCATATAGTGCGTTATTCTATATAAAAGAAAAGTTTAAAATATACAAGCATTTTTTAAAGTGAAAATTGAAATTATTAGGGTTTTTAAATAAACAGAAAATATTCTGAAAAGTAATTGCTAAATTACTAAACAGTTCAACGTATTAAAATAGTAAATATAAGGTAAATAGAGCAGAAAAAGCAGTAAATAGATTCATAAACATGTATATTAATATGGTAATAAATGAATGAATTATTTATTTTATTTATTTATTTATTTATTTAATTAATTAATTAATATAACATCTTGCGGTGTCGACTACAACGGGCGAACCCGTCACCACAGGACGTTTTAACGATTAGTCGTTCTATCGCCCTGCAGTGAGCGTAGAAGACTTTGGACAATACAATCCAACTTCTAGCTACGCCACAACCCGTGAGAGTCCAACGCCTTACCGCGAGTTAGCCAGGAATAAACCCGGCGGGCTCGAGATACTCGCGCCCTCACTTCCAATTGTGACCAGATTTCTCCGGTCTCTCGATTGGTTCCGAGTTCGAGGTCGCTTGCGCTGTCCTCTCCCTTACGAAGCGGTGAAACGGAGTACTCCGAATCTATCGCGGACCAAGGCGTCCTTTGCCCGGCTCTGAACCGGGATCGGATGGCCAATGGTCAATTCAAGAGCAGTCGCCGTAAGGTAGGCAACCACCCCCGCTCTATAGGAAACAATACAGTTCCCAGACTCCCCCGACTGTTAGTCGGAGAGCACAATCGATTGGCTTGCGCCGCTCGGTGCGCAGACCGTCCAGGAGCGCCAGAGGTTTGATTCCCAGGGGAGACTGGTTGACCCAGTGTCCTACCCAGGTTCGCACCCCGTGCGTGGAGGCCGTCGGATGGGTGTTGACCCGTGAGTGTGACCGACCCTGAACACATGGGTCATCGTGGCCACCTCATCATGGGCCCGTTAGCTAATTAATGTAACAATTCATTTACAGTGCATACGTATCACTAATAGTCATATCAATAAGAAAATATTGTAACGCTCTCCGCGTTTTCCCGCTGATTTTATTCCATTTTCCCATCCAACTCGAGTTCCACATAGTTCGCGAGCATGTTTACGAGCTGTCATCCGGCGACTTTTCACAATCGAAAGCGGCGCGAGCGCTATTTAATCGTTCGGCGCTCGACTCTATGCCGAGCGTACACGAAATCGGCCGAATAAGGACGTCGGAATAGATCGTTGCCAGGCGTAGGAGATTGATGCGATGTTTCGGAAATATTTTCCGAAGGTGTTTATTTTATTTAATCCGAAATTAAATTGGTTTCTTTTTAATTGTTCATTATTGGGATATGGTAGGAATCTTGTTTCATAAATTTTATCCATTTTCATAAGGTGTGCTAGATGGTAAATTGGCCATCTTAAAGGTCGTGGGTTCACCTACTTTTAGGTTTTCGAGGATAGGAAAATGAAGGATAGAGGTAAGGGGATTCTGATCATTGGGTTAGAAATAAATAAAAATCAGTAATATTCTCTAAATTGTTAAGATTTTTAATCATCCTAAATAAAAAGGCCTAATTTGAATTCAAAATCTCGCGCGCTGAGAAATGGAATTTCCCTTACGGGCCCGCCAAAAATGTAGTATAACTACCAGCCGAAATGGGAATTCGCCCTCATTTTATCGCCAAGCAGCAGAATCTCAAGATCCCAGGGAAGTCCGTAGTAGGATTAGGACGATAGTTTTTCCTGGTAAGTGCTCGATGTATTTTACTCTGTTTGCGATCCTTTCGGATCGGTTTGGCGGGGGTCAGAATCAAACGACTGGACTTGAGCTATTGCTGTTCCTGTTCCGAGATCTGTACCTTCGTCCCGGCGCGAATATTCTAAAATAGGCCCTTTCTGCGATAGGGATCTTCTGCGAGGGATCTACATATCGGATCCTTATTCGGGCAATACTCGTCGAAAACGAGCACATCCGGGGATTCCGTATCTGCGTTTTTGGATCGTCGTTGGGGAAGGTCGTTGAGCAAGCCCACTGCCATTCCACGGCCGTTAAGGACCGTCATTTGGAGCCTGGCTGCTGATCTGAAGCCATACGACCGCATCGGGAATCGTAGTTCCGGCGAGTCTGCGCGGCGTCATACCTACCTGCTCCAGTCTACGGCTAGTACGAGAGTACGATCATCGGAGTACCGTACTCGCACCTCGGCGGCCGCGACGAGCTGCACCGGACGTCAATCGCAGCGGAAGGCGCGAAGATTCGAATGGCGGAGCGCGCATATCCTATTCCCCAATTGAACCGTACCATTATATTTGAGGAGCAAGAATCGACCTCCGTAACCCTGAGCTCTGCTCGCCGCTGACTAGCGGCAATTTGAATTGTTCTTTTTAATATTGTTTTGTTTTAAATATTTTCACTCTTGTTTACCATTTTTACTCATTGTTTGTTTTGAATATTAGTTTAAATTGTGTTTTATACTTATAACGTTTACTTGTTTTAACCTATTAAGGTAATATTTGAAGGATAGGGTTTAGCCATATCCTTCACCCTAATTTATATTTATCCGCACAGACCTCCACTGTGCCGAGTGTGCATAAATTAGGCAAAATAAAGAATTTAGAAACATCACTTCTTTTTAGTTTATAGTTTCTACCTATTCTATATATATAGACCTTTTTTTTATGTTACAATATATATAATTAAAATTAAAATTGAACACGGCCGATATGAGCATTAGCATTTATGTACTGCTGCTGCCCAACTAAGTGCCAGGACTTGTTCCAGGGCAGCTAGCTCTCTAGTTTTTAGATCACATACAGCTTGGCAAAAAAGAGTAGATAAAAATCGACTTGGGAAAAGAATAGAAATAGATAGTAATAAGAAAATAAAATATATAACTATGTAATGACACATTTTATGAGAACGAAAAATAGATTGTGCATAATTCCTACGCTGACATTGTTTACTCTTATTTTTTAATATTTGCATTACTTACATAAATTAATAAATAAAGGTGTATTTAGAAAATCCTGTTTTAGCACATTTGAATACTTCTCCGAAGTGCAGTGATATTGTTTAGAATTCAAATGGCTATAATTGCTATAATAAAGTTATCGGACATTAATGTGAGTTCATGTATAAGAGTCATTTTAAAAAGTCTAGGGAGAATTTATTCATTTTATTGTATGGTATTTTTTAATTGTTATTTAGGTGAACCACGCTTGAATAGGTTTTAACCCTCCAACCGCGGGAGACGCGTACGTGCACGTTCAGCTCTTTCCATATGGTTCCGCGGAGTTGCATATCATCTCTGAGATGTTACTGCGCTATTTTCCCTTCGAATCTTTTTCTGTTGCTCTGCAACATCGAGAATCCCATTTTCCACGTTCTCAATCCGCACGGCTGACGGGAACAGACAAGTTACGACCTGTATCGTAGAATATACACCAGGCGCTGCCCAATTTACATTCAGCTGCACTCTGAAAAAAAAAGAATAAAATAAACTAAGAATTACTAAAAACTCGAGTTAACCCATGACAACAAACGTATTATAAGAATCACAAATCATTTATTGTGTTTATTAGTTCATTCTGTTTAGTAATTCCAAACTATGACGTCATGGACAGTACAAGAGTTTTGTAATTTTGAGTTTGTAGTTTATTAATATCTGCAGTACAGCTACTACGATCACGTCACTGACTTTAGTGTATGTTTTGTAATATCAAGTTGGCGTCTAGTATTTTCAAATTATTGCTACATAATTAGACTGTGTTTTTTCAACAACATTGGACTAAATTTTAGTATTCAGTTTTATAATTTATATTATTGATTTTTAATTCCAAAGAATTGCATCGTATTTTTTCAAACAACACTGCACTGAATTCTAGTATTCACTTTTGTGATCTCTATTATTGGTTTTCAATTCCAACAAATTAGACTGTTTTTTCAACAAAACTGGACTGGATTTTAGAATGTACTTTTGTAATTTCTATTGTTGTATCCTTTGTAATTCCATGAAATGTATGTACCTACTTGTATTTAATATGCACATTAATAAGCATTACATGTTTATTTTGTCCGCGTAATACTGGAAGGTTGCTGCCCATGGGCAGCAACAGTCCAGTATTAGTCCAGTAACAGTCGTTCAGATCCTGGCAAACTCAATGTTTTTGGTGTTAGGACATATTGATAATTTTACTTGATCGCCTATTTTAATCCCTTTTTCCCTTTGGTTCTGATATGCTGATATTCTGATGTTATGCGAAGAAGAAGAAAAAAAGAATCTTCCGATGTGTTCAGTCACTATTAAAATAGTTATCTTTGTATATAATCTATACTAATTATAAAAAGGTAAAGTTTGTGACGTTGTAAGAAGTAATCTCTGGATCTACTGAACCGATTTTGAAAATTCTATTACCAATAGAATGCCACGCTATTTGTGAGTGTCATAGGCTATATATTAATCCGAAAAATGAAAAGACTTTTTCGTGGTAGTCGGATTTGCAAAGTAAGTCGGAGAATAAGCGGTCGAACGAAAACGTTTCTAACTAACGCTGCCTTAACGATGAGAGATATATGATTAAGTTCTAGAGAAAAGTTGTAGAGCTTGATAATGCCTACAAAAAAGTCAGCAACAGCATATATCTAACTTTTATGTTTAAGTCACAAAAAGTAGTATTTTATATTAAAAAATAATTTAAATCGTTAGGTCATGTGTATTGGTCATATTATCGACAATTAATTATGAATTCTTATCAAAATAAGTAAATTTATCGTCTCAAGTGTTTAAAACAAAAGACTTTTTCCTTTTACTATATATAATTTCCCTTTTACTGCATACCTAGTTAAAGAGATAATACGTTCATAAATAAGACACTCACAAGAAGACACTCACAAATAACGGTATTAAAGTCAAATTGGCATGCAAATACATACATACATATGCAGTAAAAATATAACCCTTCTTTTGGCAGTCAGGAAATAAATCGTAGCACTCCCGAACCACACTCATAATTTCATCACAGGTAAAAAGTTTTACCGCCCAACGAAGTGGGCACGAAGTGGGCACTTATATACCTGAACTTTCATTAATGTCCGATGTTTTTATTATAGGGATTATGGTCTGCTAGGTAATAGGGCGCTTAAAGAAATTTGATTTTGTGAGCGATATAAATGCACTTAGGGGAAGTACCCAAATGTGCTTAAAAACAGGATTCTTTATTAAATCGGTACTATAAAAAGTTGTTGCCCAAATACTTCTGAGCGGTAGTGTGCATGAAAGAATGCAAGATAAACTCGCCTTTTAACCAGTAGGAAAAAATCAAATTTTATCTAAATCACCGGTTAAAACATTTCGATTAATTTTGATAATAATGTGACTAATGTCTGTCTTTACAAGGACGAATATGCCCGCCGAGTGAAGCGCGGATTGCTTGCTCATTGGTTGCGTATTTTAACACTGACGTCACCCATTAGAAAAAAAATACTGACTGTTGCTATGAAGCGGTCAACTCAATAACTTATCCGCTAACGATACGGATGAATTAAATCGTATATTTGTGAATATGTTCATTTGTAAGTCTGACCAGTAATTTAAAATCCAGACATACAGGCAGACCCATAACTGGATCGATAGGTGGTAATAGCTTTGGTCAAAAGCTGTTGTTTCTGGCCATATTATTAGATGCACCATGCGTTTTCTGTACTAATGTGCAGTTTTCAATATTGTCAACCTTTAATACATTGCTTACTTCATAGTTTTTATAATTAATAATCAAAATATATTGTTGTTTAATGAAGTTATAAATTTATTTAAGTTATTATAATTGTGAATAACGGATTGTACAGCATATCTTCCCGCTATTACTTTTCAGAATTATTAAGCATATATTTTGTATGCCACTTTTTCGCATTAAAACTACCCACCAAAGTTAAAGCAGCTGAATCTAACACCGCACGAAATGTGTTCAAATTTATTCGGACGAGTATAAGTTCGTCAGGTAGTTTTATCGACGATCGTTCGTTTCATATTCCGCTCAACTTGCACTATCTCGTTCGCTTGAACTAATTTCAGTGTTAGTTCACAAAGAAACGCAATCGGGCCCATTGAATGCTTAAATATCTTTTTTTTATTGCATACAATTATAACCTCTAGGTTCTTATTCAGCATATAAAATTTAAGTTTTAAAAACAAGTTAGTAAATCCACAGAAACTTTAGGTTTTACATTATTCCATGGAGCAAGATGGAGATCCATTCCATGGAGATCTATTTTTCATAATTACAGTGATTGAAATAAATGTATATCGTAAGTACCTAAACAACATTATATTTTAATTAATACCTATAGACACTATAATTATACGATATATTAAAGTTTAACAATATTAAAAATGCATATTAGTACAGAAAACGCATGACGCGTCTAATAATATAGCCAGGGACTGTAGCTAAATAACAAATGTTCAGCAAAACTTCATAGTTTTGAAGTTATACTAGATTTTCGAAAAAAAAAACACCGACAGCCATTCTTTTAACTCTTTTGAGTAAAAAAAATACTTTTATTGGTTTGTTTGTTTGTTTGTTTATACTCTTTATTGTGAAAATGTCACAATGGGCGGGTTTATTGTCATGCATACACATTCCATGCCTACCCTCATCGGCAAGCTGTGTGATTTTCAAGTTGGCATATGAAAGAATACAAAATGAAACATCAGTTTTAAACTACATAAACAGATTCCTTATAAAATGTCCCCCGATTCGCAAATATGAATTCAAAATAAAACAAACAAATCCGAGATTACATCGATTTGTTAATGTTACTGTTCAATGGCTGCCATTGTTTGGTTTGTTTGTTTATACTCTTTATTGTGAAAATGTCACAATGGGCAGGTTTATTGTCATATGTCAATCTCTTACAACCAACCCTACTATGACGTATTATATGTATGTGTGCGTGTAACATGTGTGTAAGTGTGTGTCTTGTTATTGCATTCGATCGACAGAATTGAAAATGCAATTCCGTTAATTTGATCCCAACGGAAAATGGTGACCCAGCCGGGAATCGAACCCGGGACCTTACAATGTAAGATCAGGCGACCTAACCACTATGCCACCGGGCCGTGTAACTGGTAACTTTGTCCATGGTAACTTTGTCCATGGAAATGTTCTTAAATAGCACTATCCATAATTACCTCTAATTCTTCAAAAAAAATGTAACAAAAATTCGCTGTTATTTTTTCCCCTTAAAATTTTGTTGGTGATAACAATGATGATGACCTCTTAAACCATGAGATTTTGCTGCACAAGTTTTGTTAATTAGGTAGGTCTTAACCAAGCATCATCCCAATCTAAAGTCTATCGGTTCAGTTTTAGGACTCCTGTATATAGGATCCACTCTGCAGATATGTAGGATAAAAACTGTCAGGCAGACTAATCTGAATCATCAATTATTCATCAATACTTGAATCGATCGCCCCAATTGCCTAACAAGAATGCATTTTTCATTGAGTAACCTTATTTACCCTCTTGCAATGATTCTATCTATAAAAAATGGGTAATATCGCGTACTTAAAAGCCTATATCATGAAATGAAAAATTAATATTCATAATTATAACAAGTATTTATATATTAAAAGAAATAAAAAACACGACTGCCGTTACAAAAAGTGAACAACTGTATTTATAATGATTTTTATTACGTTTTTTTTAATGAAATATTTGTAGTTTATATATTTATTGATCTAGATACATATATATTTTCGGAATGTACTCAATCAGACATTTCATTTGACACTAAACACGATATATTTATGTAAATTTTTTGATATTTGGAGATTTGGACATTTAGACAACTATTCACATGATATTTGGACAGTTAAGGTAGGTACCCGATGACACTCAGGATGACAACGATTCTAACAATATCACATACTTCTAAATCGGTTTGAGCGTTTAGAAGTTACGGTGTCATAAAAAAACGGAAAACATACATATATGAACCCTGAATACATTACACTCCTTTTTATGGTGGGCAGTCGTGTAAAATATAAAATATCTTCAAATTTTTAATTATTTCTAAGAAAGATAAATATTTACCTTCTCTGCATATTGTGTTGTTTCTGAAATGAATAAATGATTAAATAGTTTTAAAAAAACTAAAAAATACGCCATTACCTTTTGGTCACAATATGTAGCCAAAACGACTCATTGAGACATTTCAAAAGAGCTCGAACTTAAACAGAATTTGTTAGCCAGCCAATTGAGGAAGCTCTAAGACCACATCCCACCTCAATACTCGATGGTACCATATTATTGTATTTTCACCAGAATTGCGTGTGCAAAATTTCAAATCAACACGACAATTAAGAAAAGGAAAAAAATGAGTTTTAAGATTTCCTTACAAACTTCCTTACAGGTACAGTTTTAGTTTTTTATACGACTGCCCGTCAAAAAAGGCGTGTAATGTGTTAAAGGTTCATCTATGTATGTTTTCCGTTTCTTTATTCCACCGTAACTTCTAAATGCTATAACAGATTTATAAGTGTGTAGTATTGTTAGAATCGTCATGTCATCTCGATTGTCATTAGGTGCCTTAACTGTCCAAATATAAAGTACGTAGTTGTCTAGTGGTTCAAATGGTAGTTGTAGTAGTAGTAGTAGATAGAGTGGGGGCTTGTTTCCAGCCTTTGATGTCACCTAGATCTGTAAGGTCTTTTGTAACTACCCACTGTGTGGTTAGGTCAGTAGTCAGCTAGTAGCCCGGTACTTCTTACCAGTCCAAGTAGATCACTGACCTTCAAGTTGGGCAGATTGCTGGGTTCGAGAAAGGCTTGTCCCAGTAAACTGTGTCTTTTGGCGGCGAGCCCTGGACAGCGACCAACAATGTGTATGCTGTCTTCAGGTTCCACGCCACATATTCGGCAATCCTTGCTCTCGGTCAAGCCAAGGTTGAATAGATGAGCTCTAAAGGTCGTGTGTCCGGTGAGGAGACCGATTGTGGTTCTAAGGTTCTTCTTGCTCATGTCAAGTAGGGCCTTGGTTTTCTTCTGTAGTGGTTGCTCCATCATAGCTTTTGCCTGGCGACATCCTTGACTCTGTTTCCAGGAACCCCGATGTTCCTGCTCCAAGCAGTCCCTGATAATTTTCTTACCTGTAGCGAAGGGGACCCCTACAACTGGCTCCACTGGGCATTCCAGTGTGCCCAGTTTTGCCAATTTGTCGTCCTCTTCGTTGCCGGGTATGCCTTGGTGACCCGGTATCCATATTAGGGTGATTTTGTTGGATTTTCCCAATTTGTTGAGCTCCTGCATGCAGTCCCAGACCACAGAAGATTCTGTGGTGGCTTTAGCCAGAGCGTCCAGTGCTGCTCTGCTGTCAGAGCAGATGAGGATTTGTCTGTTTTTTTACCTCAAGTCGACTTTGTAGTTTTATGCATTCCAATATAGCAAATACCTCGGCTTGGAAAACCGTGGCGTATTGTCCAAGGGGGATGCTGATTCTGTGGTTGGTTTTGGGTCCATATACGCCTGCCCCAAAACGTCCATTTGTTCCTGAACCGTCGGTGAACCAGGCGTCTGCGTTGTGGCTTTGGAGCCACTGCGGATGTTTCCATTCTTCCCTGGTGGGGATTAGGATTTTATAGGACTTCTCTCAAATGGTAAATGTCAATAAATAAACATAAATATTTCGTGTATAGTGTCAAATGAAAGGTGTTATTGAGTACATTCCGGAAATATACATGTATCTAAATAAACCCCAAAAATTTCATTAAAAAAACGTATTAAATTAGTTCACTTTCTTTAACGTCGTGCTTTTTATTCTTTTTTATATATTTATTTGTTTATTTACTTATATTTTATTTCTATACGTCGCAAGAAGGGCTATATATGTAATTATGCAAAATAATCAAAAAGCAAGGGTATAAACCTATCCAATATTATATTTATGTTCTTTGACCTCCATGAATTATCTTTGCAAAAACATCTATATTTTATTGAAAACTTTAAATTTTTCAATAAAATATAGGTGTTTTAACAAGCTTCACATGAAATATTTAACAAAATTCACATGTTTGGTAAATACATATTTCATGTGAAGTTAGAAATATTTAACAAACTTAGAAATATTCAACACACTTTACTTAAACTTAGAAATATTTAACAAATTCACATGTTTTTACTGCGCATATAATTGTTTTTTTCTGACGTAAAGAATATTATTGATCAAGCAGCAACTCTTTATTAGAGGCTCTCTAGTGACGATCAAGCATGCTTGTCAAGCATCGCGTCGCGGGCTGGGAAGGGATCGTAAACCGCAGGATTTTTTTTTTTTTTATCATGTCTTATTTACGTCTAATTAACGTGACTCCCTGGTATAAACTACAAAATAGGGCATTTTTGGTAAATATATATATTTTTTAATTGCATATATCCTGCGGTTTACGATCCCTACCCAGCCCGCGATGCGATGCTCGACAAGCATGCTTGATCGTCTAGAGAGCCCCTAGCGTGAGGTAATTTTCAAGTCTGATTCGCGATTACTTTTCGTTTTACTGGTTCGTTTTTTCCGTAACATTTTTGACCCTGCAATCAGTGTCTTTCAGTGTATGTACTTCTAAAGCGATGTTTTCAGTACGTAGCAACTGAATAGCAAATCCTTGTGAATCTTAAACTTACTAATTTGCCACACTTGGTTGCATTTTAATATTTAAACAAAGACGGCTAATAATAAATATGTCCACATATAAATCATCGATTATCTTTTCAATGTGTACTTTATTGTGTGGGACTTTCGAATAGCATATGTGAATGGGGATTGCGTTCAATGGGACATTAAATTAGTAGTGGCCAATTAAGAAGAGGCACGTGAATGCAAACAAATAGCGGTTTATAGTTTCGAAACTGCGGTAGACATATCTTTTTGACAACTGTTAAAAAAATGTGTCAGATAACGGATTTCATAAAGCAACCGGTGGTTATTTTCGATGATCAAACCATTGATTATTCATACATCACATTAGATTGCTCATCGACGTACTACGATTTGGAAACCAGTATTTTAATACAAAACGCAACGTATAGATGGCACTCATAGTTCCTAAAATTGATTATTATTTTCAAAATGGCGACTTTCATGGTATAACAGTATGGAGGTAGATGGCGCTCTAAACACGCCTATACAGTATAAAATAATAATATAATAACAAACTAATATTTAAATCATAGCTCTTATTATTTTAATATTATTTAGGTAAATACGTCAATTTTGAATTTGGTATATACAGGTTTCAATAAGTAATAATTACGGAATTTAATGTTTTGATTAGTCTATCTTGATAGAATGCCATCTATTGATGGCATTCTATCCTCCGTGTTATCATTGATTATAATGATATTATTTCTGTGATGTAATCAGCCTATATAAAAATGCGATAGGTGTCATGTTATTATTGTTATCAATTGAATGTTATTATTGTTACAGTTGGTAAAATTGTGGTGTTTTTATAATCAATCGGTCCTTTATAAAAAAAAAACTATTCATTATCACTGTTGTTATAGATGGCCAAATAAATGGCTATTAGTTTGGCAGTCGATGCTATCAGCGCCACCTGCATTTCGCCGTCTCGAAAGGGTTGCCAAATCGTTAAATGGAGTTCTACAAGCCATATATAATTATTAAATTTAGGGCCAAGCGGAACAGTCAGTGCAGGATTTACGTATAAGCTACACAAGCTATAGCTTAGCGCCCCCATCGTCATCAGAATGTTTGACAGTCCGAAGGGACCCGAAAAGGGCAAAGGGGGCCCCGAGATTTGCACGGCCTGATGGCCCGCCCCTACATGGGTTAATCCGGCACAATAGTTAGCCTATACAGGCCGTGTCAAATATCTCGGTACCTCACCCACATTCCCGACTGGAGTAAACTGGTGGGAGCTAATGGGCCCTTGCTGAGTTGGCCACGAAGACCCATTCTGTTTCAGGGTCGGTCACACTCACGGGTCAACACCCATCCGATGGCCTCCACGCAATGGGGTGCGGAGCCTGGGTAGGACACTGGGTCAACCAGTCTCCCCTGGGAATCAATCCTCTGGCGCTCCTGGACGGTCTGCGCACCGAGCGGCGCAAGCCAATCGATTGTGCTCTCCGACTAACAATCGGGAGAGTCTGGGAACTGTATTGTTTCCTATAGAGCGGGGGTAGTTGTCTACCTTACGGCGACTGCCCTTGAAATGACCATTGGCCATCCGATCCCGGTTCAGAGTCGGGCAAAGGACGCCTTGGTCCGCGATAGATTCGGTACACTCCGTTTCACCGCTTCGTAAGGGAGAGGACCGCGCAAGCGACCTCGAACTCGGAACCAATCGAGAGACCGGAGAAATCTGGTCACAATTGGTAGTTAGGGCGCGAGTGCCGCCCGCCAGGTAACATACCTGGCTACTCGCGGTAAGGCGTTGGACTCTAACGGGTTGTGGCGTAGCTAGACGTCGGATTTGTTATGTCCAAAGTCTTCTACGCTCACTGCACGGTCGATAGAACGATGAATCGTTAAAACGTCCTGCGGTGACGGGTTCGCCCGTTGTGGTTGACATCTCAATATGGAGTAAACTGGTCACAATTGGAAGTAAGGGCGTGAGTGTCAGCCCGCTGGGTAACACTCCTGGCTATCTCGCGGTTAAGGCGTTGGCCTCTTACGGGTTTGTGGCGGAGCTAGACGGTGGACTGTTTTGTCCAAGTCTTCTGCGCTCCCTCCAGGGAGATAGAACGACTAATCGTTAAAACTTCCTGAGGTGACGGGCTCGCCCGCTGTAGTCGACAACCCTAGTTGCTCGCATGCACATCAATATGTATTGCATTTTTTGAAAACCAATGCACTAAAACCAAAAAATTATAGAAATCCCTTAAAACTATATTGTGTGCTGTCTCACGCGAAGTTTTAGATTGTGCTTCTATTATATATTATATGTGAACAGATTGTTGAGCCAATGCTCGAGGCACCGAGATCTTTCACGCTGCCAGTTCTTTTCAGAAATATAACGGCGTTTTGCGATACGGCACAACGCTGAATTTGAAAGTAACCGCTGCGCTCGTTAATGCAGCAGAAATAAAATTCAATTGAGTGCTCAATTAAGATCAAGTGGAATGTTTGTGTGCATTTCGCTTGTTCAAACACTCATTTTGCTGATTGATAATTGCGTTAGCGGACGCGCGTGAAGCGGCCCTGCGTTACTGCACTGCACTCGGCTCTTCGTTCAGGACCATCGTATGTATGTATGTGTGGGTTGTTCGATCGTTCTGTCGGGTCATAAACCTACATTTCTGCTTCGATTTTAATGAAATTGTTCGAGGACCGGCCATTTTTCCCCCTCTCATAAGCCTCTTCCTGTCCTTTATTAGTAAAATATCCCTCAAAAAGTCGTGTATTTTTTTGACGTGACAACGTCTTATAATTCGATGAAGCCGGCTGCACGCACGAAAAAAACATGGCTCATGCGGCGTTACCTCGCTCTGAGGCGTTCCATTTATTATATTTATTATTCAATATAAATGCTGCCATCTACCGGTTGCGACAAGAATTATTTACTAACCTCAGTCTAAAATAGTACGAATGAAAATCACTAGATTGATTTAAATTCTTGACATAATTTTATATGTATTCTTGATATACGGAATGTTATTACTGAACAGACAATTTTCTTGTGGGTACAAGTGCAACGAAGTAAGCAACTTTTATAAAAAAAAAAAAAGTATGAAAAGCTATCATTACGATGCGCTATCTAGCGATTGGTAAAATGTCGCTGATATTGTTTATTTACGACGTATTACCTACCGCTAGATGGCGCAGCGTGCTCAAACGCTTCTCAAACCGTTATTTAACAGTTTGAGATTTCAAACTTTCAAATTAAAAAAAGCAATAAATTTTAAACAATAAACAATTATACAATTATACTGCTATACAATAATACATTTACAAGTTTTAGTCAAATCGGTGAGTATAAAAGCATATATTTTTGGGTGTTTGTAATAAACAATATCAGAATCTTAAATGAAACTGCTTCAAATGCAACCATTCCATCAGTATTTTCTTATGACGTTGTTACGTTCAACTATCGTCAGTAAACCGACTTTACAGACAACCGATTTTTAAAAAAATAAAATTCGAAGCCAAGTCATGGCACATTGCCTATCATTGGCCACCGAGTTATCTTGGGTTTTCCGGATATTTTATTTCGTTTGCTATTTCTCTTGAATAGGTACCTGTATATTTATATAAACAGTGTGTTAAAAGTAGGATTGCCAACGATTTTAACTGGTGATTTATCAAATATTCTAACATGATTTGGGCAGCTAACTGTTCCTGTGCAGTTGGGCCATTAAAAAATGTTCGTTATCTCTGTCAATTGAAACCTGTTCGTATTCTCTATATCGTGGTGTGCACACGCGGCGAATCGGGCTCGAAGGACAATTTATACAGGAGTCTCAGAATTGGATCGACAGACTTTAGGTGAAGATAGCTTTGGTCAAGACCTACATAATTAACAAAACATGTGTTCAGCAAAATCTCATGGTTTTTATTTTCGTTGACACTGTTTAAAGTTTATCAACAAAAAAAAATCTTTTTAAAAATAAGAGCGAGTTTGTTACATTTTTAAAAATTAAAGGTAACTACGGATGTTGTAACTATTTAAGATTATTTCAACAAAAAAAAGTTTCCAATAAAAGGATTTTCTTCACTCAAGAGAGACAAAAGAATGAAGCAAGGCAGGACTTTCATTTTTTTTCGACTATCTTGTAGGTTTAACTCGTAAACTATGAGTTTCCACCACCTAAAGTGTATCGGTCCAGTTCTGGGATTCCCGTGAATACGCCGAAGACTCTGGGCGGTTGCTCTAGATTCTAAACTTGGTCGATGATCAAAGCTTGGTTTGGTTTCTACTTGTCTGTTTCTGTGGTGGTATTCAAACTTTAGTATCACAATGACTTCTGTTATCAACAAGTCCATATTGAGGCCGATATGTGTAGTTAGACGTATCGGTTCATAAGGCGGTCGTTTCATTGACCGCTTCCTCCCTAATGCAAAAACTCTGTTCTCGAGCGTTTAGCATGCCGCGTCCTCTCGATTCCTCATTCCTTATCGCGATTGTGTTTAAATACGTGTGGGAGGGAGATGGCGGGCTGAGGTGGCGGATGGTGCGAAGGCATCGGACTACGAGTTGTAAGTTCAACTCGGAGCCAAGACAGGTTTCTTCAAGGGCAGTGTGGGGAACAAACAATACCTGTCCCACATCGGCGCGGGCATTGTTCGCCGCAGAGTCGAGCGACTCGCTTTTGCCCGCAGTCTGACAGCTCACTGCTGATATAGTCTAAATGTGGTTCGTATTTACCAGTGTTGGGCAAAATTTAGTCGACTAACGATTGAATACTTTAATCGTGATTAACGACTAACGATTGATTCGTTTAATCGTTAATCGTGACGAACAATTGATTATTCGTCAATCGTTTAATCATGACTAAAAATCGCGATTGATATTCTTGACAGCGGTGAACTTCAACGACCGACAAGTTTTTTGTCGGTCGGTCGGTCGTTCGGTCGGTCGGTCGGCCTGTCGGTCGCTCGCTTGGTCGATCGGTCAGTAAGCCAGTCGGCCGGTGGGTCGGCCGGTCGGTCTGCTGTCGGTCGGTCGGTCGGTCGGTCGGTCGGTCCACCGGTCGGCCGGTCGGTCGGTCAGCCGGCCGACCGGCCGGCGAAACCGGTGAAAATCTAAGTACAGTCAACCAATATATACTCGTATAATAGAAAGAATTGTCGGGTGGAATCTAAGGAGCAAGTTAGTCATGATTAAATCAATCATGATTGATTAGTCGATTATAAAATTTCGTCGATTGACCCAACATTGGTATTAACGTGGCGTGGCATTTGTCATATATTTATATGGATAAACCTTTTGAATCACACTCTCCAGACGCCTACTGACGGAACAGTCCATCGCCTCCACTCAAACACGCTGATCCAACTTGATCGGATCAGCGAGCGTCATGTGCGGTGACGTCACGTAACGTAAGTTGAGTGTCACAAATACTCAACACTCCACAGTCAACTTAACTTAAATAAAAAATAAATAAATCGGCGTGTTTGAGTGGAGGCGATGGACTGTTCCGTCAGTAGACGTCTGGAGAGTTTGATTCAAAATGCGCTCATTCGCACACCAGTTTGATATCAACTTATCAAAATAGCTAATCCGATGGCGTCTCAGACAACAATCACAAGAAAGATAACAATCACGCGTCTCGGAAAGACTTGATATTTTTCTCAATGAACAAAAAATGCAAATATCGTTGATGAAAAACACTACACATATATGACTATCACTAAGTTGACTAAATTATTCACTTGTAACGTTAAAAAACATTTAATACGACAGCATAAGATACGATAAATTATAACCAACTCGCACGTTGTGTTCATCCTCTCAAACGTCTTCTTACCTCATCACGCACACCTATACATACCCTGACCGACCCACTCGGTCTATAAATGAAATTACATACACTACTGCTCAAAAGTATTTGGGCACCCACTTTTTATTGTACTGATTATATAAAAGTCTATTTAGAAAATCCTGCTTTTAAGCACACTTCAGTATTTTCCCGAAATGCATTTATATTGCTCATAAATCAAATTTAAGCGCCCATTACTTAAAGTTCAGAAATCAAAGGGTCGTTTAACAATTCCGGGAAGAATTACCTCACCCGTAATGAAATCATATGAATCATTTATAAAATAATCATATATGACATCATATATTCGAAATGTATCATATAAAGGATGAATTTTTAATTAGTGACATCTTTGTAGTGGGTGAATCAGTACGACAAAGTAAGCAACTTTCAATGATTTAAAAAACAACTTTTTTTTTGTTTTTTTTTGTTTTTTTTTTAAATCAAATTTGTAAATCTTATGTATTAAAGAAAAGTTTGAGAAGCGTTGAGCGCGTTGCATCATCTATCGGTAGGTACAATATCGCTAATTAACATTATTTTAACGATATTTTACCTACCACGTAAAGGTCTAGCCGGCTTGGTTGGCGTATAGCTGGAAACATTATCCCGCAGCGAGCTCTTGGACTACTGCCATGTGTTTGTGAGCGGTCACACACGATCCAAGCTGCGACGGGGCACCTCTTCCAATTAGGCTACGTGCACACGTTAGCGCACGTGGTCGAGCGTAAAATTAATTCTGTACCCCTTGAACCCAAGAGGCCGTAAGAGGCCATTTTGGAATGTTGTCACTAGAGCAAACTAACGACGAATAGCGATGAGAATTGGCAACAGGAGAACGCCATGTTATACATCTATGAATCTTCTGATTAATATTCTATTATTATGTTCAATATCGCGACTTTCCTGGTATAATAGTATGGCGGTGCACTGGAGACATAGCTCTAAATACGGCTATACGTTATAAAATAATATCATAAAAGACTTTTAGCTCTTTTTAATTTTATATTATTTACATAAATATGTCAACTTTTAATTTTGTATACAGGTTTCAAGACGTAATAATTACGCCAGTTTAGATAGACTAATAAATGGCATTCTCTCCGTATTATTTCTGTGATGTAATCGGCCTATATTAAAAATGCGATAGACAGCACTAATAATTAAATGTATTATTGGTATCATTGGTTGAATTATTGGGTTTTTGTAATAAAAATTGAAAATGTTGCCATAATCTGATTTTTAGGTCAAAGATATTCTCTCGCCCTACAGCCACGATTCGCTGGTCAAACTGTAGTCTGATGTTGCTGTTATAAAAACGAACTAACGGAGAACGGTTTTGGCTATTTTGAACAAAGGGATTTATGGAAGGCTCTGACATTTATATTGCTAATTTAACTCTTTGAGGACCATAAGCTTTGCGGTAGAGTACCTGTGGCAATTTTTGATACATAAATCTGTTAAAGGGCGATGTATTCACATAACATGTATGTCAAGTTTTGTGAAAATTGGTTCAATCGATTATGTATAAATAGATGGGGCATAAGTGTCCCTGTTGTCCAGCTACAGACGCAAAGTTCCAACTTTGTACAAATTTGATTATTTTATTATTTAACTCAGAAATCATACTACTAAAAAACGTACTAAAAACAATTAAATTGAAAACGTCGCCTTAAACATTTTATTTATTTATTTAAAATCACCAGAGTTCGTGGTTATTTGCGATTAAAACGGTAAATTTTTAAATTATAATTTATTTCTTTTTGCTAATATTACGATTCTGATGTCTCTCTCAATAACATGGACAACATATAATTTATAAATTATTCTTATTCTATAATTTGTACAATGATTTTTGAAGTTATAATGTACATATATATATCCATATATAGCTCGAAATACGGCTATACGTTATAAAATAATATCAAAAACGAATTTTAGCTCTTTTTAATTTTATATTATTTACATAAATATGTCAACTTTTAATTTTGTATACAGGTTTCAAGACGTATAATGTACGAGTTATAATCTACATATATGTACATATAATAGACACATATGTTGTTGCGGCGGGCTGCCACACATAAAACACTAGGATGCTACGGACGGCTAAGTCGGGTTAACCGAAAAAGGCGTGCCGGCATCAAGTCACCTAGTACCCATGTCAAAATGAACAACCACATATAAACAGGGAAGATGCGACGGACGGCTAAAGTCGGGTTAACCGAAAAAAGCCCCTGCTTTAGCACAGTAATAAAGACCCTTTCACTAGTACGGCGAAGACGGGGAGCAAAAGAGTGAACGAGACAGCGCCATACGGCAAGAGCGAGAGAGCAACAGGTCGGATTCTAGTGTCGACACCGCCGACGATTATGGCGTCATCTACGGCGCATTTGATTGGCCGGCGAAACAAAGGGATGGGGAAGCGTGGGGTCGACAACCCGAAAATACGATTTGCCCCTAGGATCATGTGCGAAATCGTATGAAGAAACCAGAAATTGTCAACCCATGATGGCGAGTACGCATAGCGGCGTGAAACGAAATCTACCCCCTCCCCAGCGCCACAGAGCGAAATCTACCCCCTCCCCAGCGCCAACAGAGCGTCGAGCGCCGGGATTGGCCCCCCATACTGGACCTGATGAACACCTGCAAGGCGCGCAAATACGGATCCAGACGGGAAAACGTCCTTAGGTGCGAGCAAAATCGGGCATCAAATCAGTCATCTTCGGGCAGCTGGCCCTCAAAGATCCAAAAGGAAGCCAACAAGGACCCGGCCCGAAATGCTCCTGGGAATGTCGCAATAGCGAATCCCAGTAAAGTAAGGTGGATTGTCGCTGACATCTGCACCTAAAAGTTCGGCGACACGGACCGTGTCGCCAAGATTGACGCCTGTGCGTAGGGTCAATACCCCTAAAACTGTCGCAACAGCGAGTTTTAGCGAAGCAAGGTGGATTGTCGCTGACATCTGCACCAAAAAGTTCGGCGACACGGACCGTGTCGCCAAGATTGACGCCTGTGCGTAGGGTCAATACCCCTAAAACTGTCGCAACAGCGAGTTTTAGCGAAGGGACCGTCAACACCATTGGACGTCCACAGAGCAATCCCTCGCCGCTCCGATATTACAAATCGAGGCCGCTTGAGGGGTTGCTACATAGGGGATGTATGCCCCTATGAATAAACGACGGAATCCGCGCCCTACGACGACCGGAAAACCACCAGTGCGAGGGATCGCATTCGTCTCGGCCGGAAACCAACATCCTGAGGGTCCAATCAACCAGGCCATCAGCGCCGGTGACAGGAGTCACTGGAACGAACTAGGACGGACCACACACAAATATCCAAGGACGGCTGCGCCCACTTGGACGGTCACTCCACCGAGAAGCCCGGAGCGCGATCAAGCGCGTCCGACGCCATCTAGTAGGGGTAAAAGCGTCGCCACCCAGACTATCGGCGAAATCGACGCCACGCACGCTCTGTGTGTGGAGCCTAACCCCTACGACTCTTACCACCACGACAACGAGGTGTTGTTGACAAAGAAATTACATATTATTAGCCAGAGAACTGGCAGATTTAACTTGTATATTGTCTGTAATTAATATTTCTTTCTGTTTCATGTTACACCTTGTTATGTCATATATGTTTTACAAACTGTTAATTGTTTTACAGCTTAAGGTATTTTTTGCACCTGTGTTCCATCTTGTTTAATTTATGCAACTTGTGATTTATATATGTTTTTATATTTACCATCTCTTTAATTACTAATTTGTATAGACATGTGTGATTTATAGGCGAATAAAGACGTATAGACAATTATCGTATTTCATTGGTGCTGGGAGGAGAAGGGAAATTGACAGTGGTAATAGAAGGTTGCTGAGGCTATCGAGGCTTTGCTCCGGTGACGTGGCCGTCCGAGAAATCGGACAAGCGGCGATCGGTGGGACCTCTTTTTACAGTCCTGGGTCACCGACCACCGATCGGCCGTGCCAGAGGCACCGCTACCACATAGCTGGTCCTTCGAGCCGGATCATTAGACTCAGCAAACCACTGTCACTTTCTTGCGTATAGCACCAATGAAATAGATATGAGTCTTCGCAGCGGTAAGGCCCGCCACACACGGGGCGACGATCGCGACGTACCAACTGGGTACCAAAGCGATACGGTCGCACACAGTATGGATCCTGAGGACACCACTCAAGGACCATCGACACCCCGTAACGAGATGACAGCACGTCAGGATGCGGAAATACAACGGAGCACACCTCAGGGGGCAATGGGCCCACCTGCAGCGTCACTACTCACAAAGGAAACTCAGGGCAAACGACGCCCGGAGATTAACACGGAGCACGCCAGTGGTGCAGCCACCACTCAAAACGAGCGGTTGGCCACCTCACCACCTTTGCAAATGTGGACTGGGAGCACGTGCAGCCGTGAAACCGGAATGACGGCTTACTCAATATGCCGTCGCCGGTACGCAGAAGCCGCTCAGCAAAAGTTTAAAGAAAAACAACGGCTGGAGCAGGAAATAATCCAACAACGGCTAGAGCAGGCTAAACAGAGAATGGAGAAAGAAATTTCTGATTTAAATATTGAGGCGTTGCAGACGCGCATCGCCAGCCTCAATGAAGCCGAGGCAATCAATAACGAGCTCACCGCCGCTGAATTAGATCTGGAGGAAGAACACGTCAGCGTCGCGAAGATTGTACGCCAAATAGCAGTACCAATGGAAAAAACGCCAATTCCTCAGTGGTTAGCATGCGCGGAGCGAGCGACCGCGGAAGCGACAACTTCACCCCGACGATCGAATGAAATGAACATCGGGCGGGACTTTGAGCGGGGCCTGGATTTAACAACGGAAGCAAATTCGCCACTCCCGGCCGCCACTGCAATTGAAGGTATGCTAATAAGGCAAGCATTGCCACGTGAACTTCCAGTCTTCGACGGTGACCCAGAACGTTGGCTGGTTTTTGCAACACAGTTGGATCAGCAAACTAAAAGTCTGACTCAGGGCGAAGTCATGACGCGACTACAGAGATGCCTAAAAGGTAAGGCCTATCAAACTGTATCAGCTCTGCTTTGTGACCCCGAACAGCTACCGCGCATTCGAGAAGTGCTCAAGATGCGCTTTGGACGTCCAGACGTTTTAATCGGGCGTCTGATAAATCACGTGCGAAGCCTACCGCAACTGTCAGGCGACGGCACAACCAGCGAAGGCATCGTGGATTTCTCTATCACAGTAGGAAATCTGATTTCTTCACTGAAGTCCCTAAAAAAACCAGAATACGCCTACAATTTGGAAATTTTACGCGAGCTGGAGGGAAAGCTCTCAGGACATCATCTGACTGCCTGGAGCAAGGCCATTATTAAAAGGTATGACGGAAATCCATCACTATTTGATTTTGGCGAGTTTATGGATAAACTAGGACGGCAAGCGACCGCCGTAAACCGCGCAAATTGGGGTGCCAAACAGGCAAGACCAAAGGCGCACGACGCAAGACCCGTAGCCAAAAAGGTATATGCCATGGACGCCGATAGCAGCAAAAAGGCATTTACACAAAGGCGGGTCAGCCCACAGAAGGCACAAACGCACGTACCACCCAAGGTACCGATAAAAATAAAATGCACGGTGTGTGACACACCGGGGCACGGCATAAATACCTGCCGCAAATTCGCGGGTATGACGACGGGACGGCGGAGGACTTGGATACAAGAAGCCGGAGCTTGCTTCCGATGCCTCAGGAAGGGCCACTACGCAATTGCCTGCAAGGCTAAAGAAGCCAACCATCCGCTACTCGCCGTGGAAAAAACGGAACCATCGTCATCACGCCAAGAGTGCGTAACCCGCGACAACAAACGGGCTACAAATCGAAAAGCCAAGAGCAGCGAATCCGAATCCGACGACGGAACAGCCAACCCAGCTCAAGGAAAGAGCTATGCATGCACGACGCAGCGGGAAGTGCTGTTACGTGTCGCGCCGGTAACGGTCAGAGGACCGAAATGCAGTGTTACAGTTCTCGCATTATTGGACGAGGGATCGAGCGTCACGTTGCTTGAGAGCAGCGTGGCACGAGAAATCGGCATACAAGGGAAGAAAAGCCCGCTTATACTTAGGAGTATAACGGGTCCGCATACGGAGCGGTCTCAAATTGTATGTCTCGATATCCGGGGGTCCGATGATACTAAGTGGCATCGAATGAGTTCGGTGCGCACAATAGAACAACTAAACACTCCGGCACAGACGCTGAAAGGCAGCGACTGGAAGGGATGGGAACATCTACAGGGCCTAGATATTCCAACCTACAAGGGGCAAACAAAGCTCTTGATAGGAATGGATAATTATCGGCTAATAGCTCCGCGGAGCATAGTCTGGGGACCACCCGGACAACCGACAGCAACCCACAGCTTACTCGGCTGGACGATAAGCGGACAGGTCCAGGGACCAACAAGCGACAATGTGTCGTACTTCCTAGGGGCAATAGAGGACGAATCAGTCGACCGCATGGTGGCGGATTACCTGAGCTCCGAAGAAGCGGGAGTAACCGCGCGGCGACCGCAGCAGATGCGGCACGCGCACGCCGAAGCCACGTTGGCCGCAACGACGCGTTTTGAGAACGGTCGTTGGGAAACGGGCATACTTTGGCGGTCAGAGGGGCTGAGGTTACCCCCAAGTCGCGTCATCGCCCTCCGCCGGCTAAAGAGCCTAGAGAGTAAGTTGAAACGGGAGCCAAAGACTGCCGCCGCATACTGCCAGAAAATGCAAGATTATATGGAGAAGGGTTACGCACGAGAACTGTCGGAGGAAGAAGAGAGGGAGCGCGGACAGCGCACCTTTTACCTTCCGCATTTCTGCGTGACAAACCCGAACAAACCCGAAAATATACGGGTTGTGTTCGACGCGGCAGCAGAAGTAAACGGCCGGTGCTTGAACGACGCGTTAGAGACCGGACCGGATTTACTGAATCCTTTACTCGGCATCTTAATGAAGTTCCGAGAAAAGAAAATTGCCTTCACCGCCGATATCAAGGAAATGTTCCTGAGAATCAAGATTCGGGGTGAAGACCAGGACGCTCAGCGATTTCTGTGGAGGGATCTTCGCACGGAGAGGGAGCCAAAAACATATCGAATGCAGTCGATGATATTTGGCGCATCGTCGTCTCCTTGCTCCGCTCAGTACGTCAAAAATCGAAACGCCCAAGCCCATGAGAAAGAGTTCCCACAGGCAGTGGCACCAATAGTGGAGAAACATTATATGGACGATTATATAGACTGTGCGGACAGCAGCGACGACGCAATAGAGCTGGCTCGCAGTGTGACCGAAGTACATCGACGCGGAGGCTTCGAACTTCGAAACTGGAGCAGCAATTCCAAAGCCGTATTGACGGCAATGGCAGCAACATCGGCAGGGACAAAAAGTCTCAACCTGGGAAAGAAAGAAGGGTCTGAACGGGTACTCGGGCTTGAGTGGAACCCGGAGAGTGACGAACTCTCTTTCAACTGTCATTTCCCACGTGTCGATACATCGGTATTAACCGGAGAAAAACGACCCACAAAGCGTCAAATGTTGAGCTTGGTGATGAGCGTGTTTGATCCACTAGGACTGTTATCACCATTCACGATAAAGGCCAAGATATTACTACAAGAAGTCTGGCGGGAACAAACTGAATGGGATCAAGTTCTAACGGAAAACGTCCACAAAAAGTGGCTACGATGGTTGTCTGAGCTAGACAATATTCGGAAATGCCGAGTGCCCCGTTGGTACGGGCCATCGGATGCAGCAGAAAGCACTTTGCACGTGTTCTGTGACGCATCAGAATCCGCATACGCCGCGGTAGCCTACCTTGTGAGTAGATCAAACACAACTCGAGGCGTGGCCTTTGTGGCCAGCAAGGCCAAAGTGGCACCCCTCAAACCAATGACCATTCCGCGAATGGAATTGATGGCTGCCGTGATCGGCAGCAGGTTAGCGGCTACTATCAGAAAAGAAGTAACGCAGACCATCAAGCGAACCATCATGTGGACAGATTCCACAACAGTCGTGCAATGGATCAGAAACGATCCCCGGAGGTACAACGCATTCGTCGCTCACCGATTGGGCGAGATAGATGAATTAACAGACTTCGGCGACTGGAGATGGCTTCCAACGGACAGAAATGTGGCCGACGAGGCAACCCGCGATAAAGAACGAATCGACCTGACGACAGGATCACGTTGGTTCTGCGGACCGGAGTTCCTGAGGGGACCAGAAGCAGATTGGCCACAGGAAACATGGGCTATGGAAAGTCCAGATATAGAAGTGCGCACAGTATGCGCCACACGATGCATAGCGCCTCTCATCAAATTTGAAAGGTTCTCATCATGGCGCCGCCTACAACGATGCATGTCATACGTCCTCCGCTTCATAGCGAGGTGTCGTCGGCAGGCATCCCCACGAGAGGGAGCGATTCTCGCTCAGAGTGAGCTGACAATCGCACACGATGTGCTGCTGACGAAGGCGCAAGAGGAGATGTTCCCGCAAGATCTGAGTATCCTGCGGGAGGGAGGCAACGTCGACAAACAAAGTCGGCTATACAGCCTTTCGCCCCGCTTAAACAATCACGGGCACATAGTGCTGGACGGTCGGATCGGTGCAGCGAAAGGGCTGGCACAAACGGTCAAAGAACCGGCAGCACTCTGCGGCAAACACCACGTAACGCAGTTGCTCATTGAGCATTATCATAGGGAGGCGGCGCATCAGGGCCAGGAAACTGTGCGCAATAACCTACGCCAAAGATATTGGCTACTAGGTAGCCGTACTGCGGTACGACGGGTGGCCAGAGAATGTCATATATGCCGGTTGAAGCAAGTTCAGCCCAGCAACCAAAAAATGGGCAGACTACCCGCCGCACGGTTGACACACCACGTGCGGCCATTTACTAACTGCGCCATTGACTACTTTGGACCCATCAATATCACCATTGGAAGGCGAAGAGAAAAAAGGTACGGTGTACTAATGACGTGCCTGTCAACAAGGGCAGTCCACGTAGAGTTAGCAGCATCGTTAACGGCAGATTCAGCAATTCAGGCAATCGTCCGGATGGCAGCAAGACGTGGCTGGCCCAAGAATATGTACTCAGACAACGGTACGAATTTTCATGGTGCAGAGCGAGAGCTCCGGGAAGCTTGGGACGCTATGGATAAAGTTAAACTTGCCGATAAAATGTCTACCAAAGGGGTGGATTGGCATTTTATCCCAGCATCAGCGCCGCATATGGGGGGCAGTTGGGAGCGAATGGTTCGCTCCGTAAAAACCGCACTATATGCTATCCTGAAGGAACAAGCACCACGAGAAGAGACACTACTGACAGCGTTGGCAGAGGCTGAATATATAATAAATAGCAGGCCGATAACGCATACGTCAAGTGACCATCGAGATGAGGGAAGTCTCACACCGAATCACTTCCTTATCGGTACACCTACGCCCACGCCGCCATTGTGCCCACCAAAAGAACGGTTGGACCTGCGAAAACAATGGCGAATTAGTCAAGCATTGGCTAATCAGTTCTGGCAGAGATGGGTAAAAGAATACCTACCAACTCTTGCCAAAAGAACTAAATGGCACGAGCGACGTCGAGACATCGCTCCGGATGATGTGGTGTTCATCGCGGAGTCTAACATGGCCCGCGGGACATGGGCACGCGCAATCGTGACTGCAATACACCCAGGTGACGACGGAATAGTCAGAGTGGTCGATCTACGCACGGCCAACGGAAAAACCTGCCGACGGCCCGTAGCAAAGGTGGCAGTCCTCCTTGAAGCTGAAGAGGAAGACACGAGACGTGTCGAGAGGGAGTATGTTGCGGCGGGCTGCCACACATAAAACACTAGGATGCTACGGACGGCTAAGTCGGGTTAACCGAAAAAGGCGTGCCGGCATCAAGTCACCTAGTACCCATGTCAAAATGAACAACCACATATAAACAGGGAAGATGCGACGGACGGCTAAAGTCGGGTTAACCGAAAAAAGCCCCTGCTTTAGCACAGTAATAAAGACCCTTTCACTAGTACGGCGAAGACGGGGAGCAAAAGAGTGAACGAGACAGCGCCATACGGCAAGAGCGAGAGAGCAACAGGTCGGATTCTAGTGTCGACACCGCCGACGATTATGGCGTCATCTACGGCGCATTTGATTGGCCGGCGAAACAAAGGGATGGGGAAGCGTGGGGTCGACAACCCGAAAATACGATTTGCCCCTAGGATCATGTGCGAAATCGTATGAAGAAACCAGAAATTGTCAACCCATGATGGCGAGTACGCATAGCGGCGTGAAACGAAATCTACCCCCTCCCCAGCGCCACAGAGCGAAATCTACCCCCTCCCCAGCGCCAACAGAGCGTCGAGCGCCGGGATTGGCCCCCCATACTGGACCTGATGAACACCTGCAAGGCGCGCAAATACGGATCCAGACGGGAAAACGTCCTTAGGTGCGAGCAAAATCGGGCATCAAATCAGTCATCTTCGGGCAGCTGGCCCTCAAAGATCCAAAAGGAAGCCAACAAGGACCCGGCCCGAAATGCTCCTGGGAATGTCGCAATAGCGAATCCCAGTAAAGTAAGGTGGATTGTCGCTGACATCTGCACCTAAAAGTTCGGCGACACGGACCGTGTCGCCAAGATTGACGCCTGTGCGTAGGGTCAATACCCCTAAAACTGTCGCAACAGCGAGTTTTAGCGAAGCAAGGTGGATTGTCGCTGACATCTGCACCAAAAAGTTCGGCGACACGGACCGTGTCGCCAAGATTGACGCCTGTGCGTAGGGTCAATACCCCTAAAACTGTCGCAACAGCGAGTTTTAGCGAAGGGACCGTCAACACCATTGGACGTCCACAGAGCAATCCCTCGCCGCTCCGATATTACAAATCGAGGCCGCTTGAGGGGTTGCTACATAGGGGATGTATGCCCCTATGAATAAACGACGGAATCCGCGCCCTACGACGACCGGAAAACCACCAGTGCGAGGGATCGCATTCGTCTCGGCCGGAAACCAACATCCTGAGGGTCCAATCAACCAGGCCATCAGCGCCGGTGACAGGAGTCACTGGAACGAACTAGGACGGACCACACACAAATATCCAAGGACGGCTGCGCCCACTTGGACGGTCACTCCACCGAGAAGCCCGGAGCGCGATCAAGCGCGTCCGACGCCATCTAGTAGGGGTAAAAGCGTCGCCACCCAGACTATCGGCGAAATCGACGCCACGCACGCTCTGTGTGTGGAGCCTAACCCCTACGACTCTTACCACCACGACAACGAGGTGTTGTTGACAAAGAAATTACATATTATTAGCCAGAGAACTGGCAGATTTAACTTGTATATTGTCTGTAATTAATATTTCTTTCTGTTTCATGTTACACCTTGTTATGTCATATATGTTTTACAAACTGTTAATTGTTTTACAGCTTAAGGTATTTTTTGCACCTGTGTTCCATCTTGTTTAATTTATGCAACTTGTGATTTATATATGTTTTTATATTTACCATCTCTTTAATTACTAATTTGTATAGACATGTGTGATTTATAGGCGAATAAAGACGTATAGACAATTATCGTATTTCATTGGTGCTGGGAGGAGAAGGGAAATTGACAGTGGTAATAGAAGGTTGCTGAGGCTATCGAGGCTTTGCTCCGGTGACGTGGCCGTCCGAGAAATCGGACAAGCGGCGATCGGTGGGACCTCTTTTTACAGTCCTGGGTCACCGACCACCGATCGGCCGTGCCAGAGGCACCGCTACCACATATGTGATATGTCCCATGGTCCTTAAATGCGTAGTATGCGGTCTTTTTGCAGAATGTGGAATAGGTGCGTATTCTTAATGCTTCAGGAATGATTCGATGACTGCACCCAGTCATTAATTTCTGTTGGCGCTAGTTAAAAAGCCCCTCTAATCCAACAAAGGCGCAGTTGCTTTGTTTACGAACCGTGAAGGGTGACTTCATTACAAACGGACCAATCCATCAAATTATTGTGACCCCTCTTTTTAACCAACGACGTGGTTTTTAATTAATTATAGTATTAAAACTAGTGATGAAGTGGAGAAGTTGTCTTTCGCTTATGAGATGAAATAAAATGAAAAAAATCTATTGCATACAATAAAATATTATCTACAATAGATGGACTTACTGAAGTCCTATTATACTCGTAGTTGACGGATTATTATCTAATCAAGAGCAACGAATCCGGGTAATTAATATAACCTTAATATCTCGGAAACTAAGAATGCTAACTTATTCAAATAAAAAGTATCTTATAGACAATTTAATACTACTTAAATAAAATTAATAAATCTCTCTAAAGTAATGCCATCAAAAGGGCTAAATATACAATGAATTATTTTATGAAAATCGAACTACGAATTTTTTACAGGTTATTCCAAGTAAGATATTATGGCATTTCGAAGTATAGCAGCATCTGGGCGAAGTCATCATTCTGGCACATTTCAAAATACAGATCAATACCAAAATAAATAAATTGGAAAACAAATAAAATAACTTCATTTGTTGGACAGCTCGCAAAAAAAAAATCAAAAGTGTAAAAATGTAATTTTATTTTGATTTAGGCTGAAATGCGTTTTTTCGGATTTTTCTCAAGATCTTCCAGATTGTTTAAAATTAAATAAATTCGATTGAAATATTTCCATCCCGAGAGCATAGCGTTCAAACCTTAAAAAACTATCAACCTAATATGTCGTTCATATTAAAAAAATAATTACGGATATCCATCGTTCGAATCGTGAGTAGAAAAAAGCGCTTTCAGTTTTTCCCGATATTCTCCAATTTTCCAGGGAACTTTTCCACTTTTCTTTTCCGTTAAGACCTTTTTTAGCCTATTACGAACATTAAAAAAAAATTGCCAAATCGGTTCAGCCGTTCAACTAAATATGCCATTTACCAACAAACAGCATTTCATTTTTATTTATATAATTAGCAATAATTACCATATAAATATATTGTAATTATTGAATAAGCTAGCACTCTTAGTTTCCGAGATATTCATATGTTTATGTTGGTCACCCAGATTCATTGCTTATAAATGAAGTTAAAAGAAGATGGTTTGACGTTATAGTATTAGATTTCTCGTACCCTGGGACGACACTAACGGGAAATGCCGTTATTTATCGCGAGGATGGACGTTTAACGTTGGTGTAGCCTGGACTTATCGCGATAATTTTACAACGGCATTAACATTGCCGTTTGTCGTTGGCGATAGCTCTGGTGGCTGTACATCAAAGAGATTTAACGCGATAATTAATGCGTTGAAGGGGGCAACAGTAGTACGTGTTTCATTGTGAACCGCGAGCGCGACGGGATCGCGCGTGTTTGTCTTTGGTAATATATGGAATGAACTAACGAGAAAGTCTGTTTGTTTATACTCTTTATTGTGAAAATGTCACAATGGGCGGGTTTATTCTCATATGACAATCTCTTACAACCAACCCTACTATGACGTGTTATATGTATGTGTGCGTGTAACATATCTGTAAGTGTGTGTCTTGTTATTGCATTCGATCGACAGAATTGAAAATGCAATTCCGTTAATTTGATCCCAACGGAAAATGGTGACCCAGCCGGGAATCGAACTCGGGACCTTACAATGTAAGATCAGGCGACCTAACCACTATGCCACCGGGCCGTGTGGTCATTGAAAGTCATTGTGTTTCTCGAAATTCTGCAAATATACACAAAAGTTACAAGAATCGGGCATCACAAAATGATTCTTGGCGACGAATAATAAAATTATTACCGTTTAAAACAACAATCGATGAAATTATAAAGAAAAAGAAAATCCTAATGGGTTATTACAGACCCCATCTAAACAAATCTAAATATATTTTTATTCTTTGTGTTCTTTTTTCTTTCGTTCTTTCATTCGGTAATGATAAAATATGTTCATATAATGAAAATTTACAATCGTGAAATACAGTGTAGCAGCGTCAACGTCCAACTTGTTTGAAATCGAGGAATATTATCCGCTCGAAAGTCAGCCTTCGCGCGCAATAAACTACGCCGCAACTTTTTGGTTGAATTTGTAAATAAATATTGACAAAATCGTTTTTTTGATGAATTCCCTCTTGTTATTTAGTAATTAATCTTGTTAGTCGTGTATATTATATATTTCTATGATATATATGGGGGCGGCCGAAACGTCAACGACGTTTCGGCCGACGCAAAATACCTCCGACGTCCGACGGGTTATAAGGCAATTTTATTGCCAAGAATGGGCATTGACGTTGAACGTTTAAGTTTGGCCATTCAATTTATCGCGGTAATAATTAACGCAATATTTATCGCGATGATAAGCATTGACGTTTCCCGTTGGTGTGGCCCCAGCATCAGCGTCATAGTCTCTTCCATTAGGAAATCCATTAGGAAATATGTCTTTTCTATAGTAATTGAAGACAAAAAACGTTGTTTTTGAGGTTTAACTTCATGAAATGACACATTTTTGAGGTTTAACTTCATGAAATGACACATTATCATTTTGCCGTCACTACACCAGCAAACATTGCATGGTCTGAGGTCAATAGAAGTCGCGAATTACTTGCTACTATGAAAATTGTAGCGTAATCGCGAGACATCCATATTAACGACTTCCGTGTACCTGACGTTTCGATTCCACGGAGGAAGTCGACTAACTTAGCTCCAAAAATGGAGATAGAACCGTTGAATACGTGCCTGGGTAATGCTAACAGCGTCGCATTATCTAGTGCTTTGTTGTGTCGCCCGCATTGTGCCATTAGCGATAAATAACGCTAGTTGTAAGCGTAACAGGCTGTTTTTTTTTAAATATACCTAAAATAATATACCTCAAGGACTGCATATCTGCATATTAATTTCATAAATAAAATTTATGAGCGCCCTCTCTCGGTCGGCGGACGGACCCGATTGAGTTCCATTGCAACCGCCTCGGGCAGCGCAGTTCGATTATCGGCTAGCCTCAGGCGGCTCGGCTTTAGAATGTGTTCAAAATGTATGACGGAATTCAAATGTTATTACTGCAGCTTCTACGCTCATCCCACGGCTGAAAGAACGATCTATATCGTTATTCCAGCCTGGGGTGACAGGTTCGCCCGTTGTAGTCGACACCGCCATCCTGCAGCTTGTAAGTATATGAGATATTCAACAAGGCATCTGTATACCAAATTCCAAGTCTCTAAGTCCAATATTTCGAGCATCATATCTGACTAGAACGCACCCAGGTGGACCGATTTCGACACTTTTCAACTCTTGCCATGACCAAATTATGCCTGCATGCCAAATATCAGCTCAATCGGATGAAGCGTTTGGGCGCTATCGTGGAGGAATACACACACACACACACACACACACACACACACACACAGAGACACACAGACTTCAATCTGGAAAAAAATGAATATTTCCGTCATAATCTCGAAAAAAAATTTTGCGCGTTAACAAGACTTCCTCTTTGTCAGTTAGTGGCCCGGAAAAATTAAAGTTGTATTTAAATTATAGCATCACCTTGTGACGTAATTGAGAAAGTGTCAACTAAAACAGACAGAAGAAAGATAGATTCGGCAAAGGTTCCAGATACGGGCCCGGTGGCATAGTGGCTAGATCGCTTGATCTTACATTGTAAGGTTCCAGGTTTGATTCCTGGCTGGGTCACCATTTACCTTTAAGATATAATTAATGGGATTGCAATTTAATTCTGTCGATTCAATGCAATAACAAGACACACACATTCACACATGCTACACGCACACATTTACATGTACACTCTTCATAGTAGGGTTGGTTGCAAGACATTATCTTTTGATAATAAATCCGTCCATTGTGAAATTTCACAATGAAGAGTAGAACAAACATGTCACAGATTTTCTCGAACGAGTGAATGATCATAAATGTAATGAGTCCGGTCGGCGAAAAACCGCACTGTGTAATTGGCGATAGGATTATTATCGCGGTAGGCGATTACTTCATTCTGTCGGGTAATTGATACGCCTACAAATACCACAACTATACTAACTAAACACAGGAAACTGAAATGAATACACATATATACAACAACCATTTTCTCTGTCAATTTCGTAGCGAATGGTTGCAGCTTGGGCCATAAGATCCAATGTGTTCGCGGGTCGGTCCAACTCACGATTATACTCCTATTCAGCAGCCTCCACGAGTGAGGGACTACCCTGGGAAAGACTCTCGCGTACCGGGCCTCGCGGCTGGTAAATCGGTTTCCCCTGGGAGATCGCTCTCCGGCGCTACTTGGCGGTTTGCATACCGTGCGGCGTCAGCCAATCGGTTTGTGCTGATGGCGAGAGCAATTACAATTACGACGAGCAAGAAAAATTACTGAAGGAGTCGGGAGACTATGGAAATAAACTGTTTCCTAAGCAGCGGGAGTGGACAGGTTATCTTCCACTCTTAAAATGACAGTCGGCTACCTGATCCTGAGTTCAGAGCCGGGCAAAAAATGGCTTTGTCCGCGATAGATTCAAACTGAATCACCGCTGAAAATACGGCAGATAGGGGAACGCGCAAGCGACCTCGAGCCCGTAACCAGTCGGGTGGACGGAGAGAGGTATCCTAATGGTTAAATCCAGACGGAGATATCTTGCCAAAACTGGTAGCCAGGGGGCGAGGTGGCCCGCTGCGTTACCTTCCTAGTGCCTCGCCGTAAGGCGTTGGACTATGGCGGGTTGGCTTTGCTGGACGGTAGGTTTGTATCGTCTGTAAGTATTCTACGCTCACCTCACGGGAGACAGAACGATCACTATCGTTAAAACTTCATGGGGTAACGGGTTATCCCGTTGTTTTCGACATCTTCAAGTGTTCAATTCGTATTATCATTGATTATATATGGTATTAGATTGCTCAAATCCATATTACGATTTGGCAACCCTTCTGAAACGACGAAATACAGGTGACGCTGGTGGAATTGAGTTAAAATAATAACAATGAGGTATAATAAAATATTCGGCCATCATATTCGCACAGAAAATGATATTTTATAAAGGATCGATTGCTTATAAAAAGTAACAATCATATTCAATTATTAGCGCCATTTTTTGCATTTTTTAAATCGGTTGAAAACATTACAGAAATAATACGGAGAGATGGTTCGCCATCTACTCGTATCAGTCTATCGCATTGAAAACTATATACCAAATTAAAAATTGACATATTTATGTAAATAATACTAAAATTAAAAGAGCTGTAGGTAGTTTAAACATTCGTTTGTTATTATATTATTATTTTATACCGTATAGGCGTGTTTAGTGCGCCATCTACAGTAGGTACGCCGCACTATGGCGCTTTAGAGGAAAAAAGACGATTTTACAAAGTTCGTGATATAGAGTAGATATATTTTTTTTAATAACTATATAAATGCTACATTTAAATCTTGACTATGGTTCTCTTTTGACACGTACTTTGTTTTCTACAGAGCCGCAGTCAGGTAAGGCCACGTTTGTTGCGCAACTTTTTCGCGCAAAGGATTTTCTCCAATCCGGCATTAGTTGCCGAGATCACGGGTGTGAACGAAAATATAATCAAAGGTTTTGCCGTGATTTTAGAAGCGATCACGCGCAAAGAACGAGTTAACTCGAACAAATTTGGCGCGTATTGCCTCGAGACAGCAAACAAGTTCGTGGCCCTGTATTAATGGTATAATATGCCATCTTCGGTGCACAAAATACTCATACATGGTCATATGAAGCGGCTATAGGAAACATTAATTTCACAGAAAAAAATGGAATATCTCAAATACTTTAGAAGTTATGACTTTTTCCCGCGCTTCCATACAAGAAGCCCTTAGTGCGCCGCCTTTCTGAACATAATAAAAGTTTTTTTTAAAAGTACGAGTTTCATCTACACGTTGCGTTTCGTAGTAAAATCCTGGTTGCCAAATTGAGCAATCTAATAAGCTATATAATAAATGGTAATATTTAGCGGGAAAAGGCACATAAAGGGTCGTATTCCCGAGCCAACGGGGCATAGGTACCTACCTACCTACACGAAATCGAAGCAGTACCGCGAATCGACATCATTTCACACTTCATGCCTGCGTAAAAAGTCGAAATTCTGTAGGGAATGACGTCATAATGATGTTAAAAGCAGACGCAGTTGTACGCTTCTCTTTTTGGCATCATATTGACGCAATTCCTTACGAATTTCGAATGACGGATGAATGACGGCATGAATGATGTCACTTCGCAAATGTTCTCCGTTTATGCGTCTGTCTCTATAAGAAATTCGCGTATATGACGTATAAGAAATTTGCAACCCTACTGATATGAGCCCAGCTCAACAATCTTCATTTACAATCTTTCAGTTTATCATATTGTATAATCCGCATTATCTTATAGGCTTTAGAACCTAACCTACGATATTATTTTCGCATTCAACACAAGGTGGCTCACGACTTCATCAACAATGGCGAAATTGCAAAAAGTACTTTCGGATTTAGATGAACGCCATTCTCTGAACAGTTGTTTGATTCGTTTGTTTCGTTTATTTTCAGATCAACAGCAAATACAGCGAAGAACTGGCGCAGGAATGCCTAGAATGGATCAGGGTCATCACAGCCAAACCTAGCAACACTTCTGGGGATATGGACAATTTCTACGAGGTCTTGAAAGATGGAACTCTTCTTTGCCAGTGAGTTTTACTTCCCTGTGCTGTCCGTTCGTTATTGCGCGATTTATAAAAAAAAAATACTGTCTTTGGTCAGAAATAATAATGACACTATTTAAAATATTGCAGTATTGTGTGCAGTTAAAGTAGTATTTTAGGACTTAACCCCTTGAACACGAAACAAAGCTCGTATAATATCATGGACATGCATGATTTTCTTCCAATAAGTCTTGTTTTTCGCGCTTATCAATTTAGTATTAATTTTAATGTCAATAAAATAGCATTATTTTAGCAGTACCTACTGTCGGATTTAGTCTGGTTAATATTGGACAAAAACGTATAAAAAATGTTTGTATGATTCCCAGGTTAATAATTATATTTATTAACGTAGTTCATGCTTAAAATAGGATAACATAAGTTCCAATTACCATAGTGTAAGATTTAATAAAACTTTATGTTTATTTTTGTCTATTACTGGACGATATCTGATGTTATCACACATGTCCAAACTCAGAGGATTATTATTATTACGATGTGCTCATAAAAGTACCTAATAATAATTGATAATCTTTTAGTGTTATTGTGTTATATGTAAAACCTATTTTAGTACCTACCAAATATTAAAAAAACATTGAACCAAAACAATGTAGGTATATGCCATAATATTGAAAACCTTAAACCATAATAACAAAAAATCACAATGTACTATGTACAGGGATACTATTTACCAGGATAACTTACATTACATATAATCAGAAATAAGATACATGCAAATCGATTGCCTAAAATAGAATAATAATATGGTAGAAACGATGCGCATGGGAC
The DNA here is from genome assembly GCA_944548615.1 of Micropterix aruncella. Lineage (NCBI taxonomy): Eukaryota > Metazoa > Arthropoda > Insecta > Lepidoptera > Micropterigidae > Micropterix > Micropterix aruncella. The sequence goes on from OX155962.1 coordinate 8,723,656, forward strand.
AATCGAGGACCGTTTCCTCAATGAGATAAATCGAGTTTTTTACATTTTCAAAAATGTGTTTCTAATTGTTTCTAATACGTTTCTAATAATCAAGATATATTTTTAAAAATGAGTTTATAATTGTTTCATGGGCTACAGTGAAAAGAAATTTCTAGAAAGCGATACAAAGACCTTTTTTTAGCATGCGCAAAATTTCAAAGCTTTTTCAAAGTGATACATCATACATATATAATCTTCGATTCTGTGTCTTCTGCGATTTTTTATCACATTAGAGATGTTAATACAAATAAATAAATGGAAGTATACTATTTAGTTTTTTGCTTCTCCTGTAAAATTGGGTTCAACGCTTTTAGATCGTTTTGTTCGCCGACTCCTCATATGATATTTTGTTTATAGGATTAGACTAGACTTTGTTTTCCTCCACTAATTAAAAAATCTAACCATTTCATTTTAAAAATAGAAAGATATTTAAAAAAATATATTATTCTGCGCCCATACCTAACAGTCCAAATTGATAAAACGTCCGACCATAGTGGCGCCAACCTCCGCCTTCGACATGCTCCTAACTGAAGAAGGAATGGTAACAGAGCTGCCGAACTACCATAACCAAACCGATATAATTGTTAATTAACTGATTAGAGTCGATTTTCATACTACAAGATGTCTGGTATTATTAATACTCTCCCTTAACCTAATTTTTTCTGCTTATTCCAGATTGGTCAACGAGCTAAAGCCGGGCTCGGTCAAGAAAATCAACACCTCAACAATGGCTTTCAAATGCATGGAGAACATTAACGCCTTCATCGAAGTGGCCAAGGCCCTGGGCGTTCCAGCACAAGAGACGTTCCAAACGGTCGACTTGTGGGAGAGGCAAAACCTCAATTCTGTCGTCATCTGTCTACAGTCGCTTGGAAGAAAGGTATACGAGTGCATAAGATAAATTTGTATTGGCTTATACAGGTGGGGTGGGAACAACTAACTTAGGCAGGAAAAAATCACTGAGCTCTCTAGAAAAAAAGGTCCTATTTCCAAAAAGAACATTGAAAACAGTTTTAATTTAATTGGTTTTAAATATTGAACCTTCCAAATTAGAAGTGCTGCCCACACCAAGTCACCCCTTAAACCCCGCAAAGAAACAAAGTTCAAATCATCGGTGTGGATCTTACCTGGGATCTTAGGGTTCATCACCTGAGATCTTAGGGTCCGGTAGGGTGTGAGTGGATTTAACCGCCCTACCTTTGGGTTATTATTTAAAAAGTTGGTTAGGTTTGATGTTAAATCATTGTTTTTTTTAATTAGATTTCTCAATAACAATACTTGTTTAACATATACAAAACAAAATATATAGCGGTTTAATTAAGCGGTTTTTATATAAATTTGTATATATGTATATATTTTTTTATAAAATTTTCTATATAATATAGCAGATGTATCACGTACGTTCGTATATGTAGGACGGTTAAGAGCCCACTTTAATTGGTGGTTTACGTCCAAAGATCTGATTGCACCGCAGGCGAAAATGCTGTTGATACCATTTTATTTATATCAACTTTTTGAACTATTTTATTATTTATTTTGTTTGCGCTTCTTCTCAGACATGAGGATTTCCAAATATAGAAGTAATTGAGTCCTGAACTATTGTTTGTCTTGCCTTGACAAAAAAGTGGTAGATCCTGGTATTTTAGTCTTAGTGAATATGAATTTTATGAGTTTTTTTTAAATGGTCACCAAAATTTAGATGTACCAAAAGAGTGTACTTTCATAGAAATATATAATATAATCTATAAAATAGATCATATAAACCGTACCCCTGCATTTGTGTGGGTTAGGAACACACAATTGTGTTGGCAGGGTCTGCAAAGGATAAAAATAATTTAAAAGATATTGATCCCGAAGTTTGCAACGAAGGGGTATTCTTGAAAAATTAAATGAAAAACGAGACCACAAGTGAGGGGAGAGGGCAGTCATGATTAATGCGCGCACAGGACAGTTCATCACAGTATTTTCAGAGGCAGCAGTAATGAGAGAATAGAGAGAGCCAAAGTCATTAGATTGGAGCGCAAAACGCCCACTAAGAAATTAAATTATAGGAAAATCAAGAGTGGCATTCCCTCCATATTGCCTGGGGCGATCCCCCTCCCCCCCCCCCCCCCCCCCCAGCTACGATACTGCTTGCCAGGGAACATTTTTCTCAAAACTCCAAGTGACACTCCAGACACAGTATACCAAGTTAGAATAGTAAGCGAACTCTTAAGTGGCAAGGTGTTACGGGGATAACACAAATCTTTTGCCTCAACTGAGCTTCTCCCGACGGAATGATCTCTGCGTCGCTATCACCGATTAATTGTTTTCATAATACGCCTCGACAACAAAACCCCGATGCTTAGCAGTCCAAGCCATCGTAGCTCCTAAAAACTACAGAGCCTCCCCAGTCGAACCGAACGAGACCTCCTCCTCCTCTCTTCCCCTACCAGACGCCTCAGAGTGCCTTGATTGAAAATTAATTTTAAAAAGCCAAACAATCTACGACCACTCTTTATATTTCCCCGCCCTACTTATCTGATAATGTCGAGTGTTTTAATTACTGATTACGACATTATCGTTATCGCCTTGCAAGCAAACAAGTAATTTTACGTTTCGTATTTCAGGCCGGCAATCACGGAAAGCCGTCCATCGGACCGAAGGAAGCGGACAAAAACGTAAGAAACTTCAGCGACGAGCAGATGCGCGCCGGACAAGGGGTCATCTCCCTGCAGTACGGATCCAACAAGGGAGCGAACCAAAGCGGCATCAACTTCGGCAACACCAGACACATGTAGATCATAAGAAACATACAAATATTTTTATATTATCAAAAAGTGGTACAAAACATCGCCATTTAATACTCTGTATTTTTTTTAACGGCATTCCGTATTTATTTTTTTAACGGCATTCCCACAATCATTCCGCATAAGCGATCTATATATTTTCGAAATATTTATGATGTTACTTAGTTATGTATGCCATATTATTTTTTTTTAATATTTAATTTTGAGTTTGAGATAAGAGATAGGTACATGACTTAGGTAGTATTATTATTAATTGTTATGTTGTAATCATTTAATGATAAATTCAATGACATTCAGAACCAATCTTAACTGTACCGTAAATGCAAAAATAATAAGGATGTGAGCTTCCAATTCATTTGATGTGTGCATTCCATCTGAATATTTTGTAATAAAATTACTTTTACTAATTGCGTATATTATTTTATTTTCTTATTAACTCCTTACTTGATACGTACAATATTAACGTTTCAAAATAACAAAACGCTCGGCTTAAATGCTTTTGGCGATGTAGAACCAAGCCAGATGACAATAAATAGCTGCTTTTATGAATTCAAACGCGGTAGTATCAATCTCGAGACGAATTTTGTGAATGTCACCCGTCCACCGCTGTCAACAACAAAAACTTCGATGATGTGCGCCGTATGATCGAAACGACATATATGACCTACCATGAGATTTGGGTATAGGCAAAGACATGGGTCGAGTACAATCAATCCTACACAAACAATTGGTTGTGAGAAAGTTGTGGTCGTGGTGGATCCCTTACGATTTGATTGAGGCTCATAAAGCCGGACCAGTGAAATGCAAATACCACCAATAGGTGGTTTTTCTGTTGTGACGATTCGTGGGCGACCGATCTCCGTATTTATGCAATTATATGGGGTAAAATGCGCCTTCATTGAATAAGCCACCGTTATATATTAGTACTACAAACAAATTTTCAAGAATTGAAAACATGCCGTTGTGAGTTTCATTTCCATGGCTGGATTTCTAAGGGTTAACTGGTCGGACGCCGACAATGCCTATAGGCATTTTACGTTGTTTGACTGATCCGCGGCAGTTTTGGCCAGCCCCCATATGTATTATATAAATACAGTAAATCCCGGAATTCGTTATAAGCGGGAAACGTCTATTTTTGCTTGTAAAAGTCAGAAAATGAGTAAAAATCTACAATCTTGAAAATAAATGTCTTTCCACTACTAACCTCACAGTCTCTCAATACAGGACACTAATATTACGGTTGAAATGCGTTTTCAATAATTAATATGATCAAATACAAACATATTTCTTGTTTGCGACTAATAACTATATAACTTGCAAATTTATGAGATATTCAGGATGCTGGACCAAGTAAAGGATCTGACCATCTCTGCAGCTACCCAACACCAAGCAATCAACCCTTGATGACTTTTTCAAGAAGTAATGATTACATACTCAATTTCTGTCGTGTCCAAGTGAATTGTACTGTAATTTTCTAGTTAATCGTATCTAGTCAGGCTTATTTTTTTTTTTACTTGAACATTCAATCATTGATTTTATATTGTAATAAAATCAATGATTCAATAAAAGCGTGTTCATCATTTATAAATGTGAAATTTCCTGTAATCATTGTCTTTCCCTTGTTTTTATTTTTTTTATTTTTATTTTTCTTAAAAACATACAGCGTAAAAAAATACGTATAAGCATAATATATATACCAGTAACAAAGCCAATGATGTTTTAAATTATTTGCTATATAAGGATTACAAAATATGCTAAACAATACAATATAAATAAAACCAAAAAGAATTTAAAAGTAACAGTTAAAATCGCTATGTGCGAGTGTATGGATTTTTAATGTGTGTTTGTGTGATGGAGAGCGTGTATGTGTGAGTGTGTATGTGTGTGTTTGTATGTGTGTGTGCGTGTATGTATGTGTGTGTGGGTGTGTGTATCTGTAGTGCGAATTTGCTTGTGAGAGCTTGTGCATGCTAATTCAATCCGATCTGATAATCAGCTTTTCACGTACCTCCTTAACAAAGGATCGACTATTCTGATGGTTAAATATGTCAATATCGTTAAAGCATACATTGTATGCATGCATAACGCGCGGCAATAACGAATTGGAACCATAGTTAGTGTTGAACCTTGGTACGTAAAAAGTTGAGTGAGCACGTGCGAGTCGGGAAGGCGCTCGTATGCTCACCCTACTCAGGAGGTATGAACTGTCCAACCCAGTATGAACAATTTTATGTAGAAACGATATATCTGATACTACTCGCCGGTCCTCTAATGTCTTTAAACCATAGCGTTGCAGACCTTCAGCGTACGACAAGCCGTTGGAAAATTATCCAACACATTTCAAAACATTCTGAATGTTGTGGCATTTTTCCAAGGTCTTTGATATATCTGGGTCAAATTTGGACCAAGGGACCGAAAATTTTGTTCAAAATAAACGGGAATTCGATATACGCGGGAAAATTAGTACTATCAGTATCAGCATAGGAAAATTTAAGGGACCGCAAAAAATGTTCGATATAAGCGAAAATTCGTTATATGCGGGTTCGAAATACACGGGTTTTACTGTACATAATAATATACATGACTAACAAGATTAATTACTAGGTAACAAGAGAGAATTCACGAAAAAAATTCATTCATATTATTCCTTATTTACAAAATCGACCAAAAAGATGCGGTGCAGTTTTTTGGGCCCGAAGGCTGGCTTCCTAACGGTTAATGCAAAACCATGCTTACCCTCTCAACCAAGGGGCTTCAAATTTGGTGTGGAACATAGTAACAGGGGGGCAATTCAAAAAAAAATTCGCATGTGGTATTTGTTTATGGTTGTTCATTTGATTTACATGGGCCATAGACAAACTTCGCATGCAAAATTTTTTCAACATTTCGAGGTGTCAACTGCAACGGGTGAACCCGTCACCTCAGAAAGTTTTAACGATATTTGATCGTTCTGTCTCCCGTCAGGAAATTTTTCAACAATAGGGCCGAGGTGATGAAATATGGATTAATGGCTACGACCCCGAAACAAAGCGGTAATCGACTATTTGGAACTTTCAAGATGAGCCGAACCCAATCAAGTGCCGCGAAGCGGATTATCGCTATTTTTGTTTTAGGAAAATTGGATATGTGGCTATTGCTTTGGAGAATCATTGTACCCTGAATACCGTTTGGTATGGCTGGGGACAGTTATTGAAGAGCTCTGTAAAAGAAACCCTAATTGCCGCATTATCTTGCACCATGACAATGCCGGCTTTCAAACGGCCAGACGGACAAACAGGGTCGGATTTAGAGGTCTGGAGGCCTTGGGGCAACAAAGGAGTGGAGGCCCCCTTGTTGCCCCAAGTGGAGGCCCCTACGTTGAGGAAGAAAGATAACGTTGAAACAAATTTTACCATTCCATTGTTTCTGATTGTGAACAAATATAGTTGAATAGTTTTTTTAAAAATATTTAAGAACAATATAATCATGTTTGCACAAAGTACTGTAGGTAAAGGTAAAAAAACAGAAAAAATATGAAAGGAAAAGTTATTCACTATTTTACTCGTCGGAATTTGAAAGATTTTTTTTCCAAAGTCTATTGTGGGGGCCCCTATTTTGTGGAGGCCCCGGGGCTGGATTCCCTCCCCTAAATCCGTCTCTTCGGACAAACAAGTTTTTGAAGGCGAAAAACGTAAAATCTTAAGCTATCCTCCAAATATTCACGGGTTGGCACCTTGTGACGGTCTTCTTCCTAAAAATTAAGAATTATTTTTGGTTACTGGTTAACTATTTTCATTGCCAGAAAAGGCTGTGAAAAAATATGAAAACATGTTCATAGGTCAGCACGGAGGAGTGGAATAAATGTTGTGAAAATTGGTTCATTTGTATGAAAAAGTGTATTTACCGTTGGAATGCTAACACCACCGATCGGTGGTTTTTCCGTTGCGAGAACTTGCGGGCGGCCAATCTCCGCATTTATGCAATTATGTAATTATAGTGAAAAGTCGCTTCATTGAATAAGCCACCACTATACAAAGAAATTTTTAAGGGTTGAAAACATGCCGTCGAGAGTTTCATTCCCACGGCTAGCTTTCTAAGAGTTAACGCTCACGTATCTACAATATTGACATTGTGGTACTTTTAATAAAATGGATGGAAAGTTATTTCCTTAAGCCTATTTTTAGTGCTTGCAGTCTTACTAATAAAAAAATACTTATAACGATTAAACCCCATTATTGTTATACCTGTTATAAATGAGTTTTACTGCGGGTTTTAAGTCCCATTTTATAGTAGGCATAGCTAAGCAAATGTCATTTTTTCTTAATCTTTCTGCAAATCGCAAGGTTTTGCTGTTTGCAGGTTGGTTGTCACTTTTAATTGTTCTTTAAATTATGAATGAATACATTATGCGGAAAGTTTTGCATAGTTTTGTTGCGTGCTGTGTTGAATCAACGACCATTTGCAGGTATAACGGGGTTATATCGGCGGTGGATTGACGGCGGTGTCTTTTGATGAACCCTTGGTAATAACAGAGGTATAATTTTTATCCTCGTTTATTAGTAAGAATGTTATCGTTTTGCCATTATTATACATTTTATGTTGACACTGTAGACGACACTATTCAAATTTTAGTTGCTAGGAAGATTTCTTTCTACCGCGCCCGGAATAGCCATGAATGAAGGTAGAAGTTTTTAACTGGCCGGACTGAACTCGCTATCAAAATACTCCTCACGGTTCCCGTCGTTTTAAATCTACTTATTGAAAGGGTAATAATCCAATCCTGAATGATATTGGAATTTTTTCTTTGAATTTCTCGCTTCGATTTTTTTGCTAGCGGCGATCATTTCTTGAACTTCTTGTCGGTAAGCCGGCGGCTGCAGCTCCTCTTCTAGAGTGCACCGGGTTGTTTCCGGTTCCTGTGTTCTGTAGATCTTCTGTCGGAGAACGTCCACGTCCAAGTTGTACTCTTTACTCAATTCGTCGGAGCAATTTACGGGCCCTTCGAACTTCACGAGGAAGTAATGCGCCTCTTTTTGAGTGCCGTAGTAGGATTTAAGCTTGTAAGGTAGGGCTTTGTGGCCGAGGTTTTCGATCGTGCGTATGAGGCCGTCCCGCAGGAAGATGGCATCTGCTGCACGGCGCAATGTTGCAGCCACTTCTGCCTGAAGAAAAATGGGAATAGGTTAGAATCGCCTTGGGGCAGAATATCGATAAAGACAGCGAATATCAATAAACCTTTGGCATGGTCCGCAATAAAAGGGTGAGCTCGTACGATGGCATCGTCGATTACTTAAAAAAATAAAATTATTATGATACTGGAACCAAATTACAAAACAAAAGATAGCACATCCCCCGGCGCTGCCCGGCGCGATATGGGATGGGGAGCTAGCAAGCAATCGCAATCACTGATAATGGATGTGAGCTTTTCCAAGCAACCATAGTTAGCTACTGAAAATACTAGCATCTGATTGGACAGACACCCAGGTTGCCAACATTCGCAAGAGCAAAACTTTTGTTTTATAACTGGAATATAACATAATAATAGCTGATGGGTAATTTTACGTATTTTTTAAAGAATATTCATAGGGTTTTATACATAATTCATTGGGTTTGATAACTAATATTTTTCTGACATATATTTTAAGATGAAGAAAATGGCGATTCGTTGAATTTTTGCTGACTTCCGTTGACCGCGACAGAACTGTCAAAAATAAACCAATTTTTTTTAAACATAAAGTGTTTTTGTTGATGCGTACGTACGGATTTGAAAAAAACTGATAATGTTTTTTGAAATATTTAGAAATTAGGCATCTGTATTTATTGAATTATTGTTGGGGACAATTCCGTTGCGTTAAGAAGAAGAATGTTTTGACTTTGACGTCTCGTCTTTATCAGTCTACATTCCTCCGGTTCGCGAGTGAATCATTCTGTTTAATTTGTCGCGACGGGTGATGTCTGTTTTCGTGTGATTTAGTCATCGTTTGTGACGTCTGGTTATTCGAAATGGATCCATTGGAGAAGCAGTTGGCTGATTTACAGCTGTATACAAAAGATGCACGTTTGGGCAGTTCCCAGTCGAAGAAAGTCGCCCCGGCGGTGCCACCAAAGCCTAAAAGACCGCAGCCACAGGTCCCGCAGAGCTGCACGGTAAAAACAGCCCGAGAACCATCTTATGCCTCGAGATTGCACGGCGGACAGGAGAGTGCGAACGCTCCTTATTATTCGAACATCTCGGCGAAGCAGAATCCGAAGCCTTATCGTCCACTCCCGAACGTGAACAGTGGTGATGCATTTTTGTATAGTAACTGTCTGCCTCCCGGTGGCACGAATCATGTTTACAGCAACGTCAGAGGGTACGGTGGAAATGGCGACGAATTACCGCCGCCGCCTCCGAATACAGATGAATACGTCGATTGCAACCGAACAATAGAGGATATGCCCCCGCCGCCTTCGCCGGTTAGCTCTAGTTATAGTGAGCTACGCCGCGCCACGGACACGTACCAACCGCTGCCGACTTTCCCGCCGTCGTCGTACCAACCCGATTACGCCACGTACGGCGGGTCACAAACGTCGTCGACGTACGAATCGTTATACGAACCGATAAACCCGCGTCCGCCCAGTCAAATGTCGTCCCGTTCAAACTATTCCCTATACGCTCCGTACGTGACTGGTAACCAATCCGCATCCGGGCAAATGCCTCCGAAAGAAGCCGAAGTCGACGCCCTCACGAATTTACTCGTGAAATCGATGGGCGACGGCCAGGACGCAGACGTCTACGGAATCTGCATCAAATGCGGCTCGAAAGTCGTCGGCGAAAGCTCTGGCTGCACGGCGATGGACCAAATCTACCACATAAAATGCTTCACATGCTACCACTGCGCTATCAACCTACAGGGCAAACCGTTCTACAACCTCGACGGCAATCCCTACTGTGAGGAAGACTATCTCAACACTCTCGAGAAGTGTTCAGTGTGTATGAAGCCGATTTTAGATCGGATCCTGCGGGCGACGGGTAAACCGTACCACCCATGCTGTTTCACCTGCGTCGTCTGCGGTAAGAGCCTCGACGGTATACCGTTCACCGTTGACGCGACGAATCAAATCCACTGCATTGATGATTTCCACAAGAAATTCGCCCCTCGCTGCTGCGTCTGCAAGAGGCCGATTATGCCGGAGCCGGGTCAGGACGAGACTGTCCGGGTCGTAGCGCTCGATCGCAGCTTTCACGTCACGTGTTACAAATGCGAGGATTGTGGTTTAATCCTGTCTTCGGAAGCCGAAGGTCGAGGCTGTTATCCCCTGGACGACCACGTCCTTTGCAAAAGCTGTAACGCAAAACGAGTGCAGGCGCTCACGAGTCACATGACTACCGATCTATAAAGCTGTGAATTTTTGCTCAAATCATATGTTAAACATGAAAATAAGCATTATTCGTGCCATTATTGTGCTATTGTATATGATTAGTTTAGTAATTTTTATTACTTAATTGCTAGTCCAAATTATTTCTAAAGCTGTAAAATTTTCTACATAATTTTCTATGTAGACGCTGGAAATGGCATTGTTCATTATTATTTCCCATAATATTGTTTATCAATACGTACTTTGATTTTTTTTGTTAAAAATATAATAATAATAATTGTTATTAGTGTTAGATTTGTCCTGTATCTAGCTATAGGTATTGAAGAGTATTCCATTGTCAGTTTTTGTACATTCCAAGAAAGTATTTTACATGTTATTAATTTAATATAATGTATGTAACTGTCCCATTTTTCTATGTTTAGTATTGACGCCATAATTAAAAATATATAAAAATAATGTTTTTATTTTTCATTCGCGATGATGCAGTTAGATACCGTGTGAGGCTGGCTTTATATGGGTGCCATCAAACTTGCAGAAGGCAAATTTGCAGACGGCAATCTTGCAGACGGCATTCTTGCAGGCGGCAGTTTTGCAGAAGGCAATCTTGCAGAAGGCAGTTTTGCAAATGTCAAAATGACCTAACCTAACCTAACAGAAAAACTTAAAACATTTTTTTTAATGTTTAGTTTGATGTATAAAAGTCATCCACTACAAGGATGCCGGTAATTAATGTCACTTCGATTTTAGGGAAAGAAAAACCTAACCTAACCTAACCTAACAGAAAAACTTAAAAACTGTACTGAAGGTTGCCGCCTGCAAGGTTGCTTCCTGCAAGGTTGCCTCCTGCAAATCTGCCCTCAACAAATTTGGACCTGTCAAAAGTGACATTTGTGCAAAATTGCCGCATGCAAAACTGGCGCCCCCCTCCGACAAATTTTATTAGGCATTTTAAAAAAAACAATTTCGTTGCAAACAACTGTTCAAAAATAGTATATTGTTATTTTGAAGAATTATTAACGATTAATTAAAATTACCTAAATGATTATTTGGTTTGTCTTTGGTTTTTATCGAGCGCGGCAACACCGTCTCTCGGTTCCGGCCGCCATATTGGTTCTTTCCGTTTTCGTTGTCGAAAATGACGGGTTTTAGTAACAAGGTTCGCAACTGTTTTACGCTAAATTTACAGTAATTTCCTTTTAAAAACATCTTATTCTATAATATAATCGTGTTAAGTACTCCCGTACATAGTTTTTCAGTGAGATACTAGAAGTATTTTCGGCGGCTGTGACATTCCGCATAACACGTGTCTCCTAACCGATGTTTCGCGGATGCGGTGATTTTGATTTTTGTGTTTTAATTTCAGGCCATCGTGATCGATGGTCGCGGCCATTTGCTCGGCCGCCTGTCGGCAATCCTCGCGAAGGTGCTGCTGGAGGGGAACAAAGTCGTTGTCGTGAGATGCGAGCAGCTGAATATCTCCGGCAATTTCTTCAGGTTTGTAACTGAGAACTAATCCATATAAATCATAAACAGGCTGGCATTTGTTTCCAACGGGTTCGCTTCGGACGAAATGATAATTCCGCCCGATGTGCTGTTGTGGGATGTATGTTCAAACATTTCTAATAAAATTCTGAAAATAGAGCATGGCGCATTCGATGTAATCATCATCAAGTTTGTGAAGATCGAGGGATACAATGGCTGGGACGAGTGGAGCGAATGGAATTGCAATTCCCACGGAAAAGAGTTGACTTCAAAACTGTTAGCGGAAGGCGCATAGGTCAGCCATAGCTGAGATCACTGGAAGAATGTTTACTTGCGAATGTCAAGAGGACCCATAATGGGTTGTAGCATAAAGGTATATCTGGAATATTGACCGCCAGTCAAAACAGACATTCGTTGTCTTCACAAGTCTGCCGTTGATCTGCAGAATAATTCCCGCAATGCTCGGGATTCTATATAAATCTACATGGAAAACATTATACGGTGATGTACCGCAGCCAATCTGCAGGAATATACAGAATTTAAATCCGGTCTTAATTTTTTCTGTAGTGCGCGCACTTTCATAAGATTCTATTCGCTAGTTCGATTAGAAGTACTATTAGATTGTTCACAGCTTTTCCGAAAATAAAATGCATGGAATATCACCGCAGTGTGTGGCTAGCCTAAGAATTAAGTTATTTTCCAATTCTCTTATGACACACTGAACCTCATCAACCACTTTTCACTTAGATTTGTCAATACTTACTTCAGAAAAAGATATTACTAAAATAAATGGGATTATTGCAGTATAGGAACCTTTCTCAAAAATCGAAAAAATAACAATATACTACTAGATTCAATCATTGTAATGCTAAATGTGAAAGAAAAAAAGCTTCGGATGCGTAAAATTCGAGACAAGAAAAAAACAAATTTACATAAAAAAAACAAAAAAGTTTTTTGAACTCAGTTTTTAACATTGTTGTTAAAGAAAGCTAATCTAACCTACTGCCGAATAGGTGTTTTATGTACTATTTAAAAAAAACTAACAACCTACCGAAATATATGGGTTTGACGCTTCTTCGAATACCTATATCTCGCTTATTTATTGAGACTTAATAAAGATTACTGCAGATTCGGAATCAGCATGGTGAATATAGTCGGATGACGTTAAAAAATCAACAATATAGATGAGGTTTCTATACTGCAATACCAAATAAAGACTATTTTCATGAAGTAACAATATACTTACTAAAAATTATTAAATATGGTATAAAAAATCCTGAACCAATTTTCGTGGCAAAGATAACAGATTTTTCACTCTTCTTTAAAGTTGCTATTTTTGACAAAGTTTTGTGATCGTTGCAATCGATATGGTTCCTTCTCTGCTTGAGTGAGGAAATAACTAACATTCCCATCACAGTGGAGGTATGGGTAGGTCTGTGGATAATAATCGTACTTGTACCTCTGAAACTTAAGTTGTATTTGCTCCCAACGACAAGGACTATGTTTCCTCATGTGGCCTTCAAACGCCTGAGTAGGACTTTTCTAACATGGATATCTGTGACATTTAGCTGAATTTGATAATAAAACCTAAGGTTTTGAATGGTCTTGAAAAACATCAGGCGTTTAGTGCTAAGGATCGTCACAATAAATAAAACTGTACTTACGGGTTTCTCTCTTTGTTGCAGGAATAAATTGAAGTTTATGTCCTTCTTGCGCAAGAGATGTAATGTGAATCCTGCCCGTGGACCCTTCCACTTCAGGGCTCCATCGAAAATTCTCTGGAAGACAATCCGAGGTGAGTTATCAGAATTCTTTTTTCATAGCTTTGCAGCGATGTTCTACAGTTGTCCCCATTTCTCAGGTCAGCGAAGATAGTTTTTCGACTGCAGTACAGGTCACGCGATAAGAGCTGGCACGTTCACAGTACTCACACTAATGCAATGTCACTATACTTGACCGCGAGCGAGAGAGACGGAAAGACTTTTTATGATGCGCATCAAGTGAAAGTCACGTCGCGCGTCACGACATTGCATTAGTGTGAGTACTGTGAACGAGCCAGCTCTCGCCGCGGCACCTATATCAGTGGGAGTGCATCAAAAGTTGAATTAATTTGGGCAATGAAGAGAGTACTGCTTCAATCAGATATATTTCTCTATGCCAGCATCTCGTTGAAACATACACAAAACTCGATGCCGTACTATCTCTAATATTCCAAAGTATTATACAAAGAAATGCCGCATAACATCATCGAAGTAACTGGGATTTCATTAAAATTTTGCTCGTCTGTGCTGGCTTAGTTCGGAAACTGGCACATCACCAGTTTGACTGGTGCTAAGGTTTCATCTGTTAGACTACGACCGCGACCCGCCCTGCAGAAGGCAGGTCAAAGTGAAGGAGCCTCATAGGCAAACTTGTCTAGTAACCACGATCCTCAGTATTGAGGGAACGACGGAGAAGAATTAAAACTAAACCTGGGCTTTCCGCAGATTGAAAAACCGGGCTTTCCACTAATAGTGAAGAGAAGAGCGCCCCAAGACTCTCGCATAATAATATGTGAGCACCCATGATTATAGATGTGCCGTACCATTAAATACGTAGGGTGACTTCGCCTGATTCCGGCCAGTTAACGGAGTTCTGCTATTTGAGGTCATTAAAATATATGTTAAGTAATTGCAACATGGACCAATTATAGGAATTTTGATTACTTATATAGTCTATAATTAGTGTGATTTAAAAAAATCAAAAATAATAAAGCCATAATTTTCTAAAAATTAATAATCGAAAAAAATGTTAAATTACCAATTATCGGCCACCAATGCCAGTTTTCGGCCTTTTGCCTCCCATTTCTCGGCCGTTATTATTTCATACAAATGGACATAAAAAATTAACTTTCGAAATAAATTTAAAAAATTAAAAACTGCATGATTAATACACATTCATTTATTGAAAAGTTATTTTCGTGCCCAGTGCTTAAAATTAGTGAAAATATGGAGTAGGTAGGTATATCAAATTAACATTCAGTATACTTATATTGTTTGTTGGCTAATTCAGAGTACACAAGTTTATTGAATGAATCTAGTGCATTTGAGGTGAAACCACCTAGAGCTACAGAACAATATATACTCCTTAAAATTAGTGAAAATATGCAGTAGTTATATCAAATTAACATTAAGTACAATTATATGGTTTGTTGGCTGGCTACTTCAGAGTACACAAGGCTATTGAATGAAACTAGTGCATTTGAGGTGAGACCACATAGTGCTATAGAGCAATATCTACTCCTTAAAATTAGTGAAAATACGTAGTAGGTATATCAAATTAACATTCAGTACACTTATATGGTTTGTTTGCTACTTCAGAGTACACAAGGCTATTGAAACTAGTACATTTGAGATGAAACCACCTAGGACAGTGGTCACAGCCTATGTTCTTTTCAGCATCTTCTTCCACGTCACTTACGAGTTCTTCGGTGCATTTTGAACACTTTATTTTACTGTTCTTATTCGTGTTTTGGTTCATTTTCAAGGCTCTCTTCTTTTTTGGTATAATTCTTTGCTTTGGTACCTTTCTTGTTTTCATTTCAGTTTTCTTCTTCTTTTCTTCTAAATCAGTTTTTCTCTGTTGTCGTCGTTTCATCACTTCTTCTGCCTTTATTTTCTTTAAATTTTCTTTATCTTGATAAAATTTACGCCATGCAAATGAAGAAATTGCAGCAGGAGTACGAGGCTTGACTGGCTTAGGTTTGTCTGTTTTAGTCTCCGGCATGTACAAGTGTGTTTCGAACGGATCTTGAGCAAAAGCAGATACATTAATTTGCGGAGGTATAACCACAATGTCATCGAGAGATACTACAGAACCTACTTCTAAGTAGCTTCCCGATAGGTGAAGAGTGGATAGTGTTGGGTCGGACTGCTCAGCTTTGGAAGTTGACACAGTTGTCTGGGAATGAGTTTGAACGATTTTATTGTGGTTATGGTAAATGGTATTTTGTTGATCTTTTGCTGCTTCTTTCTGCTGAATATATGTCAGGGTATGAAATGGCTGCTGCACTACGGGTTGTTTATTTTGCGGGAAGTCTTCATCCGTTATAAGTGTAGGTATCGAGTCAACAAGTGTTTCCATGGACAAGGAAATATAATTGGTATCACTGTTTTGATGCTGCGGCGTAGATGATGCTAAAAACTGGAAGTAGCTCCCTTGCAGATGATTCACGGAAAATTCGTCAGTTGCTTTAAGGCATGTTTTAGCTGCCTGTAAATATGAAGTCGCATCTTGCTCCTGAGTATGAATGGGAATATCAGTCAAATTACGTTCAGTTTGGTCTTCATCCATTCGAATGTATCGACTCGGATTAATTTCAGCAACTGTTTCTATAAATATTGCACCATCGCTTGATTCAGTGTTAGGGATTGCTGATGTAAATACCAGTACATCTTCAGTCGTTTGTAGACCTTCATCGGCCGTTCGAGTGCATGATTCCCAAGGCACATTAGGGACTGCTTGTAATTCTGCGTACATATTATTACCCTGGTCTTCAACACTGATCTCATTACCAGTTGGAATTGCGTCAAGATTTTGAATTATTATCTCTTTTTCTGGCATATAAACGTTTTCGTTGTGTACTAAAGACTCTATTATTTGTGCTCGAGGATCAGATTCGGTTCGAATTATGGATACACCAGCATTTATTGCGTTATCTTCGTATGTTGTGGTATGAGTATTCATAGATGAGTTTTCCATTGGCAAACTTGTGTGTCTGGATTGGACTGAATTAGATAGATCCAGCTGGAGCGTTGATCCAGTAGCATCATCCGTTTCAGTTTGATACAGCACTTCCACAGAACTGTTATTTACCGCCTCTTGTTTATGTCGCTGGGCAGGTTTCCTCAGTTTTTTTACTTCTTTTAAGACAATCCTGACATCTATGTTTTTTTTCTTTAAGACTGGTTTCAAGTGGTTAAGTACCTTTCTCGTGGAAACAAGATCGGCATTGTTAATGTGTGCAGTTGCATTTTTTTGGGAAGTGTTTCTTTGGGTTCGTTCTGTTTGTGCAACTAACAGAGTATTTTGAACGCACTTGGTGAAGTCAATTGCGTCAGGATTGAATGGATACAAACCACACTTTTTAAATCCACTTATTATGTACGACTTCATGTCTGATTCGTCAAGTGATTCTCGGAAGAGTGAGCAGAAATTCGTCTTTGTCACAGATTTATTCACATTTTCAATTTTAGATAAAAATTTCCTAACAGTTTTTTTCCATTGCTCTTTCAGGGGTTTAAAAACGCTCACATCAGCGGGTTGGAGTATGTGAGTTGTGTTAGGTGGAAGGGCATAGAGAATTATCCCGATCTCTTCACAGAACACACTCAAGACAAGGGACATATGAGATTTGTGGCCGTCCACAAGTAGCAGGATAGGTTTTGAAATTTCATTACGTTCAAGCCAGTTATTGAAGTCATTGGTTATGTATTCAAAGAATACTTCTGACTTCATCCATCCGGACTCGCTTTTTCCTAGACACCAATCTGGTGGCATGCTTTCTACGATAGCTTTTGGGGGGCGTACATATGGGAAGACCACAAGAGGTGGACATACATTTCCAGCTGCATTGAAAGTAACTAGGACAGTTAGATTGTCTTTTTCACTGCCGGGTTTGACTTCGTAAAGGTTACGATAGCCTCTAGGACCCAAAACTTTTCCAGTCTTGGGGCACAGCGCGAATCCGCTCTCGTCTCCGTTGAATATGCGACCTGGGTTTTCTAATATGTCTAGTTTGTTTATGTCAGTTAGGTATGTTTTTAGATCCATGAACCATCCTCTTATGGACTCCTCGGTAATTTGTGCCCTGGCTTTATTTATAGTCTCGGCGGATCTATGCGATACTTCGGGGTGTCTTTTTAGGAAATTCGAATACCATTTTTGACCAGGGCGATTATTTTTGAATGGATTTGGTTGATTTGAGTCTTTTACAATCTTTTCAACTGTATCCAATAATTCTTGTTTTTTAATTGGAAAACCACACTTTGCTATTGTAATAATCCAGTCCACTATTTTTCTTTCTCCCATTTCTCCGAGAACAGGATCTGGTCCAGGTTGTTTTATTTCGTCTTCAGCGACTCTTCCGCTTATGCGATCTTGTACAGTAGCTCGGGTAACTCCATACTGTCTACAAGCCTCTCTAATACCGGTCTTCCCATCTCTGATATCTGAGAGAGCTTGTTTTAGGGATTCTTCAGAATATAGTTTCTTTTTCTTCAGCCTGGACGCCATCTGAAAATAATAAAATCTCTGAAGGTGACCGGAGAAAGACGGAGACTTTTTTCCTACCTCTTCTTGGTGCAGTCTTGAGCAAAAGTATTTGACCTTAACCATACATACTTTTTGGGAACAAATATTTAAAAAATATATGGAGAAAGTTATTTTTTTTGCTTTTAAAAAAATATTTTTCGCAAAAGTTACAATTTCACCAACTAAAATCCCGCGAGTCAATAAAAAAAATACACTGTATAGGGGGCCGGTAAATGGTAAACACGCGAAATTAGTCTAAATATTACATTGCCTGTTCCCGGCCGTACGGATTTTCCAATAAAAACATGTGGCCGGCAATAGACACGTGTCTTCTAGATCCCGGCCGTCACATTAATTATAATTGGCCGATAATTAGGTCACGCATTCTAGTTTTCGGCCTAGCATATTCCCTATACAAAATTAGGTGGCCGGCAATAGGCACTATATTCTAGATTTCGGCCGTCTGATAGTTAAATTGTCTTATCTTGCGATTAAAATATTATTTCGTGGCCGAGAACTAGTTGTATTCATAAACCAGTATATGTCTCCTAAACTGCACGAAAACATATGACTTACGTTGAACGTCAGAGTGTTAATGCAATAATCATGTTTCGGGTCTTCTGCGCCTGTTATCCGGCCGGTGGCCGGTAATAGGCAGTATGATAGAATTTCGTATCCCATTCTCGGCCACTCCGTTTTTTCAAAAACTTAAGTAAATATGCATTATATTTTATCATAAAACTACTGTTTAAACCAATGATAACCAAATAAATCCGGTTTCAATAAATTTAACTAGTATACTAATGAAAAACTTACCTCCTAACCGCAACCGCGTCACTATTTTTTCCGTAACTTTAGACACAACCAAACTGCTCCAGAACGGACGAGAAACTAAATGCGCAAACTGAGGGAGTAGTGTGAGTAAATCGTTCAAATTTGACTTGGAACTTATTGCGTAATATTTTTACTTGTCTTTCAACACAAGTTATTTTTAAAATCTATCTTATTTTCACTATTATAAGGTTTTATATTACAGAAAAACGATCAAAGGCCGAGAAAAGGCGAAGGCCGACGATCCGGCGAAGACACCCTACTATTCAAGTTTAGTCAAGTCAATCTAAGGAACGGCAGAGATGAAAACGTTCAAGAGCCACAACAATTGCGGAATGTCATACCTAGATGACAGATAGCAGTAACAAAGGGCAGACCAAACTAAACAAACTACACAATTGAATATTCTCAAATGATTGTTGCTTTATTAAAGAGAGTATACCTTTCGATTACTTATTGAAAACAAATTCAGTTAAATGGCTGACGCAGCTGTAGGAGACCATCTTCTTTACCTAATTTTGCAGTACATTGTCAATTGTTTGTACGTTTTACGGCCAGGTGGTATAATTATTGATGTCTGGATTTAACAGAGTTTATTTATTTATTTTTTAAATTTGTCTAGTTTTTTTTTTTAAATAACGACTACTCGCTTCAATCTCTTCAGTAGGCAAACTTTTCCGCTGGACCACAGTCCGTCTATTCTACATATATTTTTCCATTGTTTAGCTGCTCGCAGTGAACACCACTCCCGTACACCAATGATTAATCAATTTTTTACCTACATTATTTGATTTTATAATGAAAATTCATCATGTATGAGGTGCTTTTAAAATTCTGAAAAAATCCCGTCGAGGTGGAGATTTCATCGCACTGATTTGTGAAATGTCCATTACAGGGATGATCCCGCATAAGACAGAGAGGGGAAAGGATGCCCTCCGCAGACTGAAGACTTACGATGGTCTTCCATCACCTTACGACTCCAGGAGACGAGTGGTTGTTCCGGGAGCACTTCGTATCCTCTGCCTGCGTCCCGGCAGAAAGGTATGTTTGATTTGTCTTTTGACAATTTGTACTTTAACTAGTTATTAATAACAAAACATATATTTCTTTACATATTCTGTGAATAGGATAATGACAATGGAAATAATATAAAACTCCCAATGTCGATCTCTAGGCATTTTGATGCATGGTCAAGTAAACTGTTCACAGGTCCGCAAAGAAATGTCCCTGAAAATATCAGTCTAGATAACAAAATATTGTAGGTTAAAATCTGTTAATTAAACCTTTGTAATTAACAACTTCTCAGCACTGCCTATTCCGATCGGATTTCGCCGAAAAAAGTGCTGTATACTTCAAATGTTATAAATAGGATAACAAGTAAATATAATAAAAAGAATAAAAAATACGACTGCCATTACGGAAAGTGAAATATTGCATTTATAATTATTTTTATTACGTTTTTTTATGAAATAACTGTTGTTTATGTATTTATCCATACAGATACATGTATATTTCCGGAATGTACTCAATCAGACTTAATTTGGACACTTAGCCAACTACTTTCTTAATATTTAGACAGTTAAGTATCTGTGATAGGATGACAACGATTCTAACAATACCACACACTTTTAAATCGGTTCAAGCATTTAGAACTTACGATGGAATAAAGAAACGGAAAACATACATAGATGAACCCTGATCACGTTACACTGCTTTTTTGTCAGGCAGTCGTGTTAAAACCAGTTTACCGCGTGAAGTTAGTAGCACCTGATGTTTTGGCGTTGTCACAACCGCCGTTGTCCAGTCTTCCCTACATCGCCGAAACGTCAGGTGCTACAAACTTAACTCGGTAAATTCGTTTATATCCTATTTATAATCTTAAACAACCGCAATAGTCTTTGACTTCAAATGGTCGATCCGTAGTGTTCTAATTGGCAATAAAAATTAAGTTTTTTCCTTGGACTGATTTTATTGGGTCGCTTAATATTGAAAATAAAGGCAGCCACTGTTACCATGCAAAATAAACAGTGTCGTCCTTCATTGTCAATTACTGACATACAAGCATTACCTTCTAATTCAAATTAACCAGTGGCATGCCTTCGGTGGCTGCAAAAGTTCTTAGTATACAACAAATTGTAATTTATAACCATAAATAACATTTCATTTTATTCCAAGTAATATTGCAACATTCGCATAGTAGCTTATTGCAGTCTAAGCAACGACCGCAGTTGTGGTTAATAGGTAGTAGTGCACAGTGACATAGGTACGCGGTAACAGATGGCACTGGCCGCCTGCATCTTAAAAGCAAAGAAAATACAATTATAACATAAAAAAAGGTGGACGGATTTCAACCATAATCTTTTCCACTCTTATCATGACCAAATGATGCCTACATGCCAAATTCAAGGTCAATCGGATCAAGAATACACACAGACTCATGGACAGACTTAATCCTAGAAATGGTCTTAACCCCTTGAGTATGATACGACCAAATCTGGTTCTGAAACAATTATCCGTTGAGTATGATACGACCAGATCTGGTTCCGCGTTTTTTTCACTTTGACGTTCTCATATTTATTCATAATTATCTAATTGTTTTACAAAATGATATTTCAATATTCTATATTCGAAATTTCAATGCAATCATTGTGCAGTTGTTCTTTTTATGATTGGTGTAGTAGTTTCGTAGTTATAGTACTTTAACCCCTGGAGTAAATGGGTATTTTCATGGATGCATCTGTCTCTTTTGCAGGATTTTCGGCGACATCGACCTTAAAGTACTATAACTATGAAACTACTACACCAATCATAAAAAGAACAACTGCACAATGATTGCATTGAAATTTCTAATATAGAATATTGAAATATCATTTTGTAAAACAATTAGATAATTATGAATAAATATGAGAACGTCAAAGAAGTGAAAAAAAGGCGGAACCAAATCTGGTCGTATCATACTCAACGGATAATTGTTTCAGAACCAGATTTGGTCGTATCATACTCAACGGGTTAAGGTCGATGTCGCCGAAAATCCTGCAAAAGAGACAGATACATCCATGAAAATACCCATTTACTCCAAGGGTTAATCGTTTCGGGGGGGGGGGGGGGGGGGTCAACATTGATATTTCCGTCTTCATCTTGATGCCAATACAAAGTAAAAAAAATACAATAGGATGGACCCCAATCGTTAAGAAATATTTTTTCAGCACCACAATTCTGGATTTTGAATATTATTTCAAAATTCGAACCAATCAACTCACAACAGAACTGTTTGCGACGCCGGAACGACCGTCTCAAGAGTAGAGACGAGCGATGGCTCATTCCGGTGTCCTCAGAACTAAAGGACTCATCGGTTTAGCGGGGGTGGTGGAACCAAAGGAATAGCTGTTCCCTTGGGACTCGTAATGTAATAACTAGTCGGTGTGATGTTTGTCAGGTTTAAATTCGGAGCAGAACCCGCTCTTCCAGATCTGCTCTTTACTAATAGAATAGCGTCTAGGAGCTACCGTCAGGCACACCGGTAGTTTTATTTACACTGTGGTTTCGGAATTGACTGAATTGTTTTGTCTGAAATTATTGAAACACCTTTTTTGCACTATTTCAATGATGTTTCATTTTGGGTAATTTGCGACTGAATGGTGCTCTGCACCCCGTGTCGATAACTCATTATTGTCTGAGAACAATCTTTAATGTTAACTTTCAAAAATTTGGAGAAAGGATATTTCTAAAAGGTTTTTTTCCTTTTTTTTTTAGTACTGCCACGTGGGGAGACTTTCCCATGAAGTGGGCTGGAAATACCAAGGCGTTGTACGCAAGCTTGAGAAGGAGAGACAAAAGAAGGATATTCAGAAGATTGCCTATGCCAGGAAGCTCAAGGTAAATCGGAGCCGATTGATTTATTGTTTTAAGAGTAGATGACTAAAAGTTTGTTTGTTCATTATTTGTGTATTATGAACCCCTGTTAAAAAGTATCTTGGTGGGCAAAGATACATAGTGATAAACGCTTCTGGAAATGTGTTCAACCGAATGGTTGGATTATGCATGTCTTCTTTTATTGAAATCCACTCCTTCGGGGACAAGCAAAAAAATCACACGGACCCATGTCTAAAGAGTAGGAAGCCTAATGAACCACTGGATTGCCGGGAATGCGGCAATCCAGTGGTTGGTCCCTGCATGACTAAAGTTCTCGCTTAGTCATTGACATCGTCATTTTATATAGTTAAGCACATACCGGGACATAAGCACATACATTCACTGTCCACTCGGGCCGACTGGTATCTATTTTTCTGGAGGCATGGTATTTTCTCCAAAAAATATGGACTTTTCAAAAAACGTAATAACACCATTTTTCGTTTCTCTAAGATCTGTCTTCTGACGTATTTCAGCATTTTTCTCTACAATGGTTTTGGATTTCCTCATACTGTCCAGTTTTAAAAACTCATCTGTATATCAGATAACAATCAATATATATTTAATATTTTGAAAATATTATAATATTTTCAAACCCTTACTGCTAAGATTAGCAGTATTATTTTATAGTAAACTTACAGATAGTAAATACATAGCAATATATTAGCTTAGCAGTAAGATGCTCTTGAACTGAGCAGATGCTCATTTCAATTGGATACCTGGCACCTGTTTCAATTGGATACCTGGCACTAAACGCACCCAGGAAAATTGATTTCATTGGGTTTTTCGTGTCATTCGGTATCTGTATGATATTTGTATCATCGTGCATTTAAATAAAATACAACTGCATATGGAATGACTCGAAAAATCCAATCAAATCACTTTTCCTGGACTTTCATTTGACTTCGATATCGAAGTCGCGGAGCTTGAAGGGTTAATATCATTCCACATCTTTGTTATTATCTTCCCCACTTTCAACAACACACCAGATTGTCGAGACATGATACTATTGCAGTGATGATTGTTTTCTACCTACATTATTTGACTTTCAAATGATATCACACAATAACTGATGTATAATGTCTAAGAATATTTTAAATAATTTGTTTCCAACTTTTTTCTAATATTTTTTTACATTTCCTTATTTCAGAAATTGACAAAGGAAGCGGGAGAAAAGGTTGCCAAGGCGACAGCGCCCTTCAACACCGTCATCAATTCTTACGGCTACAACTAGTATAAAAACTAAATTTTATTTTAAATAAACCCGCTGGTTGGCCATATCTGTTTCATTTTTACCCTGCAATTATTATTTGTTTTGGTCAAAATAGTGTTCTAATTTTAAAAAAAGGTTAAAAATGCCTTATAATTAGATGGGATGAGGTCATGACCTAATTTTTTGCTCTGAGGTTACATAATTAGTCCTGCGATGATGACCTTGCCAACACTGATGCGATGCAGTGCCTCAAATGTATGGGAGATGGGACAAAAATCATAACTCAAACATTTCCGCACAGATTCTTTTCAGAAAAATAATAAATAGATTAAAAATAATACTATTTAAATCTTATATTTAACAGAATATTATTGGATAAACAATATTTATTTTACATTATTTAAAAAAATAATATAACATTAATCATTTAGCTGAAAAGGGTATGCCTAAAAATAGGATCTTTTTAGTTAATAATGCGTCTGTGCATCCTTGCGATTTAAACAGTGACATTTTTGTGTTCCATTCCCCAAGTGTTACCAGTCTAATTCAGACACTAAATCAATGTGTTTTAGCGACATTGAAATGGCACTACCGCAGCACAGTATAATAACACCCATGTAAGTTCAGTCAAGAGCTACAAGGCAATGCGGGAAGAGGGTGCGCCGGAAGTGGGGCGAGGGGTAAGTCATGTTGCGTCCTTAGGCCCCTAGTTACGGCGCTGTGGGCGCAGTTTGTGTCCGCTCTTACTATTATTTTTTTGTGAAGATTTACGAGTCGACACCATGTGGTATTCTCAGAACAAATCAGTAGCATAATATCATCTGCGTCGCCGGGGCACCGTAAATGTGGCCGGGACGATGCTTCAAGAAGAAGGCGAGTAATCATATTACGATTTGTGGTAGCCCTTAAGATTCGTGACGTCAGTTGCTTCGATTTCGATTTTGTTCTGAGAGAAGCTACTGTCTGGTATACTGTGACTGCGGGCTATTTTTGAGAAGCATAGTGACATACAACACGAAAACACGAATGAAGCACTGAAGCCTGGGATAAAGTTAAAGTAGAGACTCTTCAAAAATGCTGGAGAAAACTGTATGATTGGCTTGAAGGAGAGGATTCCGGAAATTTTGAGAACTTATCAGAAACGATAAAAGGGATTCCCGCATAGATAGGGATATGTGCGAGGTGAATGAATGAATTGTCGCGGTTGATTAGAGAAATCACGGACCAAGAAATAGTAGTAGATGACGTGAATTACGGAGTTTACAGTTTTTAAGTGTACTAGAGAAGGAAGCGTACATTAGGAATTTGTTTTTTTCAAAAACCTATAGTATGCCACTAAGTATAGTATGACACAGAAATTACAGTAAATAGTTTTTTTTTAAGATTGCCTAAGATTTATTTAACAATCCAGTTAGTCAACGCCGGCCGATGTCCTTCTAATAAAAAGATGGCAGGACTTCGCTGCTAAAAGACGCTTGGAGGCAGTGCCGGATTAGCCACGTCTGCCTGAGCGTAAAATTATCGCTGCAGCCTGCAAAAGGCCCATGGGAAACGTTAAACGAGTTTGGGAATTAATATATCCAATTTAAGAAAAAACGACCTCAAGCACTTTTTACATGTGATGTATAATATCATCAGCTATGTATAGTAAAACTTTGAACTTCCTAAAGTGGGATTGTCGATGTCTACCAGACCGAAGTTTGAGCAGCTGCTTCGCCCATTAAATATAATCATAGGCGGGGCGCGGGCCCGAGTTTGGGAATTAATATCTCCAATTTAAGAAAAAACGACCTTACGCACTTTTTATATGTGATGTATAATATCATCAGCTATGTATAGTAAAATTTTGAACTTCCTAAAGTGAGATTCTCGATGCCTGCCAGACCGAAGTTTGAGCGGCTGCCACGACCATTACATACAGTCATCGGCGCGGCGCGGGTCCGAGTAAAAGTGTGTGAGGTCGTTTTTTCTTAAATTGTAGATATTAATTCCCATACTCGGGCCCGCGCCGCAATATTATGAAGCGAATTGTAAGCATTGCTCAATAAGGCGAAAAATATTGGACACTGTTTATTTACTTTTGTTAGGCGGTGCATTTCCTTTTTTGTAGTTATTATGAGTAAAGTAGGAGTTTTTATCGCATTTTATTTAGTATTCATTTATAAAGGTGCGCCGTACAATAATGGCTGATCTGTCGGTGTGAATTATATAAAAAACGGTCTGATTTTACTTAGATTAAAGTTTTTGTCCACATTGCAAAATTTCATACAGTTTGTTGAAAAAGAAAATTGTACATATATGTATATTTTTAAAACAACGGTGCCACAATAATAATAAATAATAAATAATAAATACAAACGGAGCTGCCATGGAATTCACCGACCGGAGTCGGGCCCATCATAATACTATTTTTTTACACTTCTGGGGGGTGAGCAGTGGATTCCGGACTTACGAACCGGCTGTGGTAGGTTTAGGACAGCTGTCTTGCCACATGTGAGCGTTCACCTTGCCACCCATTCACTCCCCCTTCGAAGCCATAGAATTTGAGATGCGCAAATCGCAGTTTTAGATAATTTTTCTAAGAAAGAGTTGATTATTTTTCTGGAAAGGCCAAGATCTTTAAAGAGGTGAAATAGAGATTTAGCTGGCAGGCCACGAGCGCCAACTTCCACCGCGTGAAGGTGAACAGTGAAGCCGTTCCGGGTTACGGCATTTGCGAGATCATGGTATTTATTTAATTTGTACTCGTGGTCTTTTGGGATATTTGATTCCCATGGAACAGTTAATTCTACGATAAGAGCCACCTTCCGAGATAGAGAGTAAAGAGTTATATCTGGACGGAGGGCTGTGCATCCGAGACTTTCAGGGAATTTATACTGCTTAGAGACCGAATCAACCTCCAGAATCCAATCTGTAGCTTTCTCGATTATTGAGAAAGGTTTTGTAGTTAAATGTTTTTTGCCTTTAGAGCCATCCCGCACAAACTGTATTGGGGGTTTGGAGGATACTGTCAAACCCTTGTTGGCACGAGCCACTGAGAGACTAATTACCTCGCGAATAACAGCGAGAACTTTGTCATGGCGGTAAGTGTACCGTCCTTGATCTAAGGCCACCTTGCAGCCAGCTAGAATGTGTCTAGCTGTGCAAGGGGTATTGCTACAGAGGGGACAAGAACTATCCTCGGCAAAGCTCCAACGAGCGAGGTTACTGGGGTCTGGAAGTGTATGCTGAAAGGCATTCAAATAAAATTTCAGCATCTCTGGCGTCCAGTCATAGAGCATTACCTTCCAGTGCATTGGAGGCGGAATGCAAAAGTCCCCAATTGTTGTCCAATCATTCTGGCATTGAAGGCCAATAGCATGAGCCATACTCTTGCTGTCGTAATCTCCCCGCAAAAGAGACTTCTTCAAGTCCACGTCGCTCGTGGTTGTACTGCCATACCCCAGACCAGTGCCATTCTGGCTGATTCCAGTAAGGAACTTTTTGTGGAAGTCTACGCGGGCTTGTAGATCATTTGAATCACTACGGCCACTTATTACGTGCTTCGATATTGCCGGATCTTTGGAATTGCAGAGAATCGAATTTTTGGTTATTCTGGAGTTGGCGTAGAGCAGAGAGGGCAGTTTAAGCGCTAGCCCAAAATTTTGTTTGGACCTGAAGAGAGTCGAGGGGTCAGCTGGTTTGGCTAAGGACAGCCAGGATTTTAAACTAGCTGTCACCAGCGCATCTAGACGGGACAGTTGGGTTTTGGTAAAATCGTAAATAAGAAAGGGCCATGACAAATGTGACGTTAGATAATTGTCATAGATCCAGGCCTTACGAGGGCCAGAAATTAGCAAGGCATCTATTTTCGCCAGGCAACTTTTGAAATGCTCTATAACATGATCGCCCGAGACGTCTTTTCCCTGATGGGTGATTTTTCTGCCGAGGAATTTGAAATGATTGTTTGGGTCTATAAGGGAGATATTAGAGCCCTTATAGACCAATTTGGGGTCATAGGATGTAAATTTTGTGCCCATGCGGGCGAGTCCAAGGCAAAAACATTTGGAGGGCTTCACTTTTATACAGCCTGACCAGTCGCAGAAAAGCTCCACTTTCTGTAATAGCAGGGAAAGCTGCTTGGGGCTTCTGGTGATGAAAGTTAGGTCGTCGGCAAAAGCGAGGCACGACGAGGTGTATTGGCCGTCTGTTTTAAAACGGTAGCCCCACTTCCTGTCAAACTGGGTCAGGCTTTCCAGCAGTATATTAAAAACTATATTAAAAATCGTCGGGGAGAGGCAACAGCCCTGAAATAGTCCAATTGAATATGGTATAGAGCGGGTAGTCCATTCTTGCGTTTTAACATGGAAAGTCAGACAGTTGTAGTAGGAGGCTACAATGTCACGCACGACTGGTGGGAAGTTGTACCAGCGGAGTGCAAAGTGGAGGAGACTGTGTCGGACTGACCCAAAGGCATTCTCTAGGTCGAGCCAGCATACATTGATTTGGCGTTCGTGCTGTCTCGCATCCTTGATGGCAGCAGCCAGGAGAGAATTGTGCTCGAGGCAGCCCGAGACGCCACGCATGAAGCCTTTTTGAACTGATACTCCAAGGTACTCATTCCGGTGCATGAATTCGCTCATCCTCGTGTGGACTATGCTAAAAAATATTTTGGCCACAGTGTCTGTGAGAGCAATGGGCCGAGCGTCCTTTGGTCCGGTGCAAACTGGGACCTTCGGAATTAAGATGACTGTCGCTCGGCCAAAATTCTGTGGGACTACACCGCTATTCCATATATTTCGGAAGATGGATCCTAAATATTGCAGAAGGCAGGGGCATTTTTTGTATACTAAATAGGGAATACCATCGGGACCCGGAGTAGAGCCCGACGGCTTCCTCTTTACTTGATTAAGAATCTCATCTAGAGATGGAGGTTGAGAAGCAAAAGCTACCGTAGGCAGGGGCGGAGGTGTAATGCCCGGCGGAGGGCTGTAATTATGGAGCCGCATTGGGTCCTCATACGTGGTCGAAAAATATTCCGTGGCCATTTCTTCCGGGATTTGGATTTTTCCCTTGGCGGCAGACAAAACCGTTTTGCTGTAGTTAAAACGGTTTTTGTCGAACCGGGCTTCCTCTTTGGATTTGAGAAATGCTGCCTTGCGCTTGTCGTTTTGCGTTGCTACGCTCTGTATGAGTTTTAGTATAGAGCGGTACGCGCGCGAGAAGTTGTGGCAGAGGGCTTTATCCCCGGCTTTCTTGGCTTCACGTAACTGGCGACGAAGTAGCCGCTTTTGCCTACGGAGCTTTGCCTTAAATGCGTTTTCTCTGTGAACCGGGTCGACATGGGTAGATTTTGGGTAAACACCCGAGAAGTATTCATGGACCGCCACCTGGAAGGATGACAGCTGGACGCTGGCAGGGGCATTACGGTTCACAGAGTGGTCAAGAATAGAAGTTAAATTATTATTATGAAATTCCCAGTCCTCTTTCGCAAGTGAAGGGAATTTTAGAGGAGGGAAGGATACGATTTGCGCGGGTAGAGGAGACCGGTCGGGTGACAAACTGCGGGCAGATGTGGAGTCAAGGGACATGTGAGGTTCAACTCTGTCCGTGACTCCTTGCGACGGTTTAAGACACTGACGTGCAGCGTCGCTATCATCGTGCCCAGCAATGTGTTTTTTTAACCATGCTAATCGTTTATATTGTTTCCCGCAGATAGGGCAAGCAAGGTCCGGTGTCGTTTTAGCCGTGTCGTTGTTTGGGGTTTCAACTGGGGTAGCGGGAATTCTCCCCCCCTGATAGGCCGCTTGGGGGCATATTTCCTTTTTTTTCTTTTTTGCTTTATATATAATCGGGTCTGGCTTGCAAGGCCATCGACCCGATGCGTTCTTTCACGCCGTCCACCGTCTCTCCGGCTGTCACAACTCTTTCGTTGTTGTCATCCTGATGATCAGGGGGTTTACAATAAATACAAACGGAGCTGCCATGGAATTCACCGACCGGAGTCGGGCCCATCATAATACTATTTTTTTACACTTCTGGGGGGTGAGCAGTGGATTCCGGACTTACGAACCGGCTGTGGTAGGTTTAGGACAGCTGTCTTGCCACATGTGAGCGTTCACCTTGCCACCCATTCACTCCCCCTTCGAAGCCATAGAATTTGAGATGCGCAAATCGCAGTTTTAGATAATTTTTCTAAGAAAGAGTTGATTATTTTTCTGGAAAGGCCAAGATCTTTAAAGAGGTGAAATAGAGATTTAGCTGGCAGGCCACGAGCGCCAACTTCCACCGCGTGAAGGTGAACAGTGAAGCCGTTCCGGGTTACGGCATTTGCGAGATCATGGTATTTATTTAATTTGTACTCGTGGTCTTTTGGGATATTTGATTCCCATGGAACAGTTAATTCTACGATAAGAGCCACCTTCCGAGATAGAGAGTAAAGAGTTATATCTGGACGGAGGGCTGTGCATCCGAGACTTTCAGGGAATTTATACTGCTTAGAGACCGAATCTGTTATAAATAGATTTTATTTTTGTATTTATATTGTCGAATATGATAGAAACTGTGATAGTTAAATATTTCTTCAATTTAATTTTTCTGCAGAATTTTGGTCGTAGCTGTGGCGCCGAATTTTTTTATTTCTCTTTGTAAACATTTTTGGGTAACACAGTACCTCCAAAAATTATATGTTATTACCTTGTTTTAGGAATAAAAGGGATCTATCAAAAAGTTCTATTTTATTTTCCACCCTAAACTTAAGAACCTAAAGCAAACCAAGGGCCTTTCGAGAGGATTTGCTACGGGCCCCGCGCTGGCTTAATCCGGCACTGCTTGGAGGGAAGAAATAAACAGACAAAATTCCAAGGTTTTTTGAATGAGATTTCTTGAATAAGCCACAAAATACAGTTAATGTATATTATAATTTTAGCTTTAATAAAGAACTTAAGTGTAACCTACAGACATTTTTGAATTCGTTTAACTCTCAGACCTTTCAAAAATACAGTATGTCTGTGTTCATGGCTGAACCGAAAAAAATTGTAGTTAACCAGGGTTCTACTGTACAAATAAATTGTACATACCATCAACAAAAACAGCCATAATAAATATAACTGGAATACTGCACAGGCTATCACAAAAAAGCTTTTCACCTTGAGCGACAATTAAAAAATGTGTTGCCACAAATATACAGTGTAATTACCCAACTCTCCAAGATGCTAGAACCCATTAAAAACGCAATAAAAGTTTAAAAAACATTACTTTATTTATTTATTTATTACTCTTACAAACAGGCAGCATAAGTGCTGATAATAAAACGAGCATAAAAATAAAAAAATGAGCATAAAACTCAGTATAATTACAATTTCTGTATATGATGTGCGTCTAATCTATTTTTGAACATGTTGACACTACTCGCTTTAACCGTTTCATCAGGTAAACCAATTCACTGGTCCAGAATCCAGTTGGTCAGGAAATGTTTCCTGGGATTCATGTGGAATCGTGTTTTCTCCAGCTTAACCTTTTCCCAGCCGGATGTACTGTCGCTTGAACACCAGACCAAAATCAGTTACAATCCAACCCTAGCTCCAGGGCTTAAAAACCATTGCGGGGAGAGCACAGGGGCGTATGCGAAAGTAAAAATGTTGACTTATTTAAATTACAATAAATTTACTTTATTATTGACATTTTCGATTATTTTAATGAAATAAACAAATGATTATTGTTACTTTAAAAAATAATTATTTACAACGCAGTCCACGCTCAGCTAGGCTGCAAAGACTTGGAAAGCGTTTTATTGGTATCTCGGATTCGCGCACAATGCCCCTTCACTTAAAGGGCGATATAATAGGTCTTTTCACGGAACTCCGCTCTTACCCCTTGCATTTCACAGAGACAATAGGCGTTGCTGGTTTGGTTTTACAGCACTATTGCACTATTGTTGCGACACACGGGTTAACTTTTCGAAGAAGTAAACCCGCAGTCCACCTCGTAATAAAGGCGACCTCGCTCTCTCTGAAAGGGCTATAATATTTTTTTAAAAAACCAGCCTTCACCCCTTGCCCGCTTGCACGGAGACAATAGACGTCGCCGCTTCAAGTTACAACGCTATTTCGCCGTTATTTGTTTACAACCTAAAAGGAAGAATACGAGCGGGACTATATTGCCCAAATGAAGCTCTTTAAAAAGAGAAAATGGTGCTGCCGCTATAGCAGCGCCATAATTCTCATCATTAATTTAGTTATCTGATAATAATAATTATGATAATATTATTAAAATATAGGATAATGTTATCAAACGGTCTGTCAGAAACAAATAGCTTGACACCTTATTATTATTTAGGTAATTAATGTAAGCTTGATTGTTAGTATAAGATAACATAAATTACTAAGTAAGTATACTAACACATAATAAAATGTTTCAGGTCCGATATGTAAATTAGTAAGCATTTAAGCGTTTAATTAAAGTACATAGTAATTGGGGTGATTAGATTAATTAATTATGTAATTAGGGTGATATGGTACATAATTAACTTTAATCTATGATACAAAAGCGCCCCTAAATCACCATATCACCGTATTCGAGTTGTTAGTTATAAGTAGAGAAATAAGTATAAATTTTGTAATGTATTTACGTGCACTGCTATCTATTAGTATATTGGCAGACCATCTTTAAAAGGGGGCGTTCCTTTTTTAGATCCTTTTGACCAATAAGGGAAGGTGTGAAATCGTTCGGCCACTTAACCGCCTAGAGATGGCGGTTAAAGGGCGGAACGATTCTTTTTTTTAGTAAACAGTGTGAGGAAAGCGAAGGACGCCATGTTAGTTAGTTGCAAAAAGAGATCTGAGACGGGCGGGCACCTTTTCGGGTGGTATAGACCGACGTCAGTCAACGCGAGATCAATGTAATCGCGAGTTATCATAGGGCAATGAGCCCGTAAATAATAATAATTAATAAGTTCTGATAATACACGCTAGTTAAAACATAAATATCTCGCCAGAGATGCTGAAATTTTATTTGAATGCCTTTCAGCATACACTTCCAGACCCCAGTAACCTCGCTCGTTGGAGCTTTGCCGAGGATAGTTCTGGTCCCCTCTGTAGCAATACCCCTTGCACAGCTAGACACATTCTAGCTGGCTGCAAGGTGGCCTTAGATCAAGGACGGTACACTTACCGCCATGACAAAGTTCTCGCTGTTATTCGCGAGGTAATTAGTCTCTCAGTGGCTCGTGCCAACAAGGGTTTGACAGTATCCTCCAAACCCCCAATACAGTTTGTGCGGGATGGCTCTAAAGGCAAAAAACATTCAACTACAAAACCTTTCTCAATAATCGAGAAAGCTACAGATTGGATTCTGGAGGTTGATTCGGTCTCTAAGCAGTATAAATTCCCTGAAAGTCTCGGATGCACAGCCCTCCGTCCAGATATAACTCTTTACTCTCTATCTCGGCAGGTGGCTCTTATTGTAGAATTAACTGTTCCATGGGAATCAAATATTCCAAAAGACCACGAGTACAAATTAAATAAATACCATGATCTTGCAAATGCCGTAACCCGGAACGGCTTCACTGTTCACCTTCACGCGGTGGAAGTTGGCGCTCGTGGCCTGCCAGCTAAATCTCTATTTCACCTCTTTAAAGATCTTGGCCTTTCCAGAAAAATAATCAACTCTTTCTTAGAAAAATTATCTAAAACTGCGATTTGCGCATCTCAAATTCTATGGCTTCGAAGGGGGAGTGAATGGGTGGCAAGGTGAACGCTCACATGTGGCAAGACAGCTGTCCTAAACCTACCACAGCCGGTTCGTAAGTCCGGAATCCACTGCTCACCCCCCAGAAGTGTAAAAAATAGTATTATGATGGGCCCGACTCCGGTCGGTGAATTCCATGGCAGCTCCGTTTGTATTTATTTATATAATTGCCTCGAAGATGTGGGAGTTTAAAGTGTCGTCAGTCAGCAGCAGGAAAATCGAAGAATCTCCCCTGCCGAGGCCAACCTGGCTGAAAAAAGGGTGCGGTAGACAACGAACGGGGGTGAGTTTACATATATTATTACAGTCCACTGGGGACTTGCCCTGATGCAAAAGGCATCCGAAAAATCACACACTCTTCGCTGATAGAACATAATTGGTCCTTCGAGCCGGATGGAGATCAACAAGTCCAATAAGTGACAGAAAAATTGAAAATTTGAAGAATCTGTGTTGATCAGCGAAGAATTAAAATGTCTACAGCATCCAAGAGACAGCCAACCAGGCCCAACTCTACAGCATCGTCGGCAATAAGCCGAAGAAGCGAGCGTCTACAGGAGGTTAGAGACGCTTCGGAAGAAATTCTACATGTAACAAGAGCCGCGGCGAAGATTAAGGCAGAAAAAACTAAATTAATTGCCCAGGCGGAAGCAGACCGAGCGAACATGGAATTTGCATCCAAGGAAAGAAAAAGAGCAGCGGACGCGGCAGTAGCATTACAAGCGACTCAAGCGGACTTAGCGGAACAAGAGCGAGTGCTGGAAGCGGAAGGCGATCACGCACGTAGAATTCTGGAAGTTGTGTCAGAATCTTTTCATGAATCTACCGCCGAAAGCTGGCAAAATCGCCAGCTCTCCAGCAGAGCGGAATCAGTCGCCAAACGAACTTCTGCGTGGGCGGAAAATAATTTTCGCGAATGCACCGGAGAATCGAGACAAGACATGCCACCCGGCCCGGAACGAGTCGTCGCAACGGAAATCGCCGAAGAAAACGTCGGACAATCAGTGTGCCAAATACACGGAAAAGTGAGTGAAAACCTAGTGTTGTGTTCGCGAGGAAAGGGGATTGCGCCTGACGCGCGCGCTATGATCGCGCAGGCAACTCCAGCCACGAGCACGCAGCCAGCACAGACAGCTGGAGACGGCGCAGGCGTCGCGGCGCCGCATCCGGTTGCCAAAGCGGGCGCCTCTTCAAGTGGAGACAGCGGCGATAAACAGTTATTAGAGCAAGTTTGTCAAGTTATTGCTAATGTTTCTTCCAGACCGTTTTATGATAACCATTTACCAGTATATTCAGGGGATCCGATAGAGTTTATTGCGTTCAAAGCCATTTTTGAACAGTCCACCACTGTGGGAAAGCTGACAGACCCTCAAAATTTATTGCGCCTCCAAAAAGCACTAAAGCGATAGTTGCCTTGTCGCAGGACCTGACCTATATAATTCTATCATAGGAATACTTTTTAAGTTTAGAGAAAACCCCGTTGCATTTTCTGCCGACTTAAAAGATTTTTTCTTGCGTATTAAAATTCAAGAAGAAGACAGCTTCAAGCAGCTTTTCTTATGGCGAGGTAAGAACCGCGATATTGAACCACGAACTTATCGTATGACCTCTCTTTTATTTGGCTCAAAGTCATCCCCATGCAGTTCTCACTATGTGCGTAATCTTAATGCCGAACGTTTCGTAGACCAGTATCCAGAAGCCACAAAAGCCATTAAGCAAAATCATTACTGCGATGACCTTTTATTTGGAGCGGATACAGTGGGAGATGCTCAACGTTTAATTCGGGAAATAAATTATATACACACACTCAAGGAGGGTTTCATCTAACTAATTGGGCTACCAATGACAGCAGAGTGTTGTCATAGGTTTCCGAGAATAAAATAGCAAAACAAAATGTGCCTATCGAAAGGAGTGAACTAAGTGTGCAACGATTGTTAGGATTGCATTGGATTTCCGAAACCGACGAACTGTCGTTCGATTTACGCATGCATAAGGTGGATAGCGCATTAATCGCGGGCACTAAAACGCCGACAAAAAGAGAGATCTTGAAGGTTATTATGAGCGTTTACGACCCGCAGGGATTTCTCGCGACATTGACTGTACGGACGAAAATCATAATGCAATTAGTATGGAAAAGCAAGATAAAATGGAATCAATCTGTAGATAGCTCGATAGAGAAAGCATGGCAAGAGTGGTTAGTATTTTTACAGAGGGCGGCCGCTGTCAAAATTCCTCGCTACTATCAGTCCTCAAAAATAGAGGGCGAAAGGCGAGAATTACACATTTTTTGCGACTCAAGCGCAGAAGCGATGTGTGCTTCCGCTTATCTGAGGGTAATAAGAGGCGACACGACACCTATGGTGACTCTGATAGGAAGTAGAACGCGAGTTGCGCCTTTGAAGAATTTAAGTATACCTCGCTTGGAACTTACGACGGGCTTGTTAGGTGCGCAATTTTGTCATAAAATTAGCCAAGATCACTCCATAGAGATCCACGAACAGGTGTTTTGGACAGATTCTAGGCACGTGTTATGGTGGGTAAGGTATAGAAGTGACGAATATCAACAATTCGTATCGAACCGCTTGGGAATAATTGACGAATTAAGCCAAGCCGAGGAGTGGCGATGGTTAAGTGGCAAATTAAACCCAGCGGATGATGCGACGCGATTACGTGCACCCGTTGATATGTCTCCAATAAGCGGATGGTTCACAGGTCCTAGCTTTCTACAACAAGGGCGCGAGTTCTGGCCGGCGGAAATTCCAGATGAACTACGGGAAGATGAGAGAGCGGGTTTAGAATATCGACCGGCGGTGACACTTCATATCCATGAAATGGATAAAGTATCACCTCCAATTATCAACGGTTGATTAGAACGATGGCATATGTACAAAAATTCGCTTACCTATGCCGGAGAAAATGCCAAAATCGCGATATATCTGGTTGCGATTTATCCGCCGCCGAGAAAGAATTAATTAAAGATTCTCAACGGCGCTGTTTTGGCCGCGACATTTTTTGCTTAAAAAACAACAAAAAAACTACCAGCAGGAAGAAGACTGAAAGTTTTAAATGCATTCATAGATGGGACAGGTTTCATTAGAATGGGGGTCGTATCGGCGCTGCGCTCGGCGTGCCTTATGATACAATGTATCCTATGATTATAGAAGGCAAAGATCGATTTACCCAACTATTGATAAAGAAAAGGCATGACGAAAATTTACATTCAGGTGTTGAGAGTGTGCTGGCGACATTGCGTCAGCGTTTTTGGGTTATAAATCCGCGCCGTAGTGTTAAAAAGGAGTTATTTCGTTGCTTATACTGTCAAATAAAAAAGGCCAAGCCGGTGACCGCGTTGATGGACCTTCCGGACCTTAGGGGGACCTTCCGGCGGTGCGTTTAGAACACCATACTAGACCTTTTAGCTGCGTCGGATTAGACGTATTTGGTCCTATGGCGGTGACAATTGGTAGGCGAAGAGAACACCGATACGGTGTACTATTTACTTGCTTGTCAGTGAGAGCGGTGCATATTGAAGATTTGGAATTCTTGTCCACGGATTCTATGATACAGGCTATTAGGCGTTTTATTAGCAGGTGTGGAAAACCACGAGTAATATACTCAGACAATGCAACCAATATGAAAGGTAGTTGTGCTGAACTTCGTCAGGCTATGAGCGGTTTAGACAACGAGGCACTTTAAAATAATTTAAGTAATAAAAATATTACCTGGCGTTTTATTCCGCTAGCCAGTCCTGGCCAGGGCGGGGTTTGGGAAATAATGGTGAAAGCAATAAAAAAACGCTTTGAAAGCCGTTTTAAAGGAACAGGCGCCCGTCTCGAGACATTGGCGACCCTACTAACGGAAGCCGAGGCTGTCGTTAATTCTAGACCTTTAACACACCTATCGTTAGACTCCCGAGACGCCGAACCATTAATCCCTTTAAACTTCTTGCTAGGATACACTTACGGGGACCAGTCAGCAGGTCAATTCAGTCCCCAGGATCTGTATAGTAAAAAGCAATGGCGGCATAGCCAATATCTAGCGGACGCCTTTTGGAGGCGTTGGCTACGAGAGATATTGCCAACTTTGGTATCGCGACCGAAATGGAAAGAAACTACGGAGCCCCTAAAAGAAGGTGAACTGGTATTGATTATTGACCCGTCTATAAGTCGCGGCCACTGGCCAAGGGGTATAGTCGAAAAGGTGTATCCCGATAAGAAAGGAAATGTACGTGTGTTAGACGTGAGAGCAAAAAATCGATTGTATCGACGTTCCATCGGCAAAATCGCTCGACTCATCGTAGAGTAGTTAAAAGGTAGATTAATCGTTAAAAAAAAAGAGAAAATCCCTTTAAACTTAGTCATAATATTAAAAATGATAGATGATCTTTTAAACTTAGTCATAATATTAAAAAAGATGTCAACATACCACCCGTAAAATAATTAACAGACAGAAGTAACAATGTCACTGGGGGGGAAATGTTACTTTAAAAAATAATTATTTACAACGCAGTCCACGCTCAGCGAGGCTGCAAAGACTTGGAAAGCGTTTTATTGGTATCTCGGATTCGCGCACAATGGGCGCCCCTTCACTTAAAGGGCGATATAATAGGTCTTTTCACGGAACTCCGCTCTTACCCCTTGCATTTCTGGCATAGAGACAATAGGCGTTGCTGGTTCGGTTTTACAGCACTATTGCACTATTGTTGCGACACACGGGTTACCTTTTCGAAGAAGTAAACCCGCAGTCCACCTCGTAATAAATGCGACCTCGCTCTCTCTGAAAGGGCTATAATATTTCAAAAAACCCAGCCTTTACCCCTTGCCCGCTTGCACGGAGACAATAGACGTCGCCGCTTCAAGTTACAACGCTATTTCGCCGTTATTTGTTTACAACCTAAAAGGAAGAATACGAGCGGGACTATATTGCCCAAATGAAGCTCTTTAAAAAGAGAAAATGGTGCTGCCGCTATAGCAGCGCCATAATTCTCATCATTAATTTAGTTATCTGATAATAATATTTATGATAATATTATTAAAATATAGGATAATGTTATCAAACGGTCTGTCAGACACATCACAAAATACGCGTCTATTTTGTGAAGGTGGAGCTATTGGAATCCTTGATAGTGAAAATGCTCTGCTTAAATGGATGATAGCAGGCCCTAGGATCAGTTATTTAATTGAGGAATTTGAAAACAGATCACTTTCAAAAGATGAAAAAAGTGGGCGCTAAGCATCATAAAGATAACAATGTATTTGAGAAAAGGTTTTTGACCCATGTCAAAAAAATGGTTACCGTATTTACCGAACAAGGAAATCCATTTCAAGAAAGCGATTTGGTGTCAATAGGGAGCTCCAAACTAATTCCAAGTGTCGACGCTCTCAAGTGTGTTACGGAAGCATTTACTTTAGGACTAAAACAGTATGATGAATTTGCCGTATGAGTATGAGGATAGAGTTAATAGTTTTTTACGGGTGTAGGTGACAACGGTGCACTTGGATGGATTGAGGTCAATTTTATTAGAGAGACAGTAACTGTCCAATCTTGAAAAGGTCCGCCTGAAGGTCGGAGACATCACCGAGCGATTTAATTATTTTGA
The DNA here is from genome assembly GCA_944548615.1 of Micropterix aruncella. Taxonomy (NCBI): domain Eukaryota; kingdom Metazoa; phylum Arthropoda; class Insecta; order Lepidoptera; family Micropterigidae; genus Micropterix; species Micropterix aruncella. Next base: position 8,762,870 of record OX155962.1, read on the forward strand.
AAATCTTCATGTCATCAGCAAAACATAGTAAGTGACTATTTAGAAAACTGCTAGCTATATCATTAATGAAAATTAAGAACAGCAGTGGACCAAGTAGTGAGCCCTGCGGTACACCGCTAGGGATAGCAACCCAACTAGAAATATAGTTTTTGATGACGATAGCTTGGGAGCGATTATTGATTTAGGAGGAGAACCATCGGAGGAGGTCCCCTTGTATACCCATAAACTTAAGCTTGATCAAGAGTAGTCTGTGGTTAATCCTGTCAAAGGCTTTACTGTAATCAGTGTAGACTACGTCTACTTTATAGCCGTGATCCATAGCTTCAGTCAAGAAGTCATTAACAAGGATAAGATTGGACATCGTCGAGCGACCCCTGATAAACCATGTTGCGAGTTGCGACGGATTGATTTTTAGAGAGCGGCATATACTTGGTTAGACGACTCGTTCGAAGATTTTGGCAATAATGCATAATTTAGAAATGGGTCTATAATTAGTCATTTCTGTCTTCGAGCCCTTCTTATGTATGGGTGAAACAAAATCCGACTTCCAGATACTGGGGAATTCGCAATTAGCTAAGAATTTGCGAAACAACAGGGATATTGGAACACAAACAGTTTTAGCGCAGCCAATTAGAAACATTGGACTGATATTATCAGGTCCAGCAGACTTGGAAGTGTCTAAATGAAGTAACAATTTTTCCACGTCGTGATCATTGACCTCTATGCTACAGATATCATTTGCCTAGGAAGGAATAACGTCGTTGAAGTCGGGTGGCGCCAAATCAGTAGGCTGCATATCCGGTAACAAAAATGTAGAAGAGAAGTACTGGGAAAAGGCTTCACACAGGAAATCTCCAGTGGTCGCAATCAAGTCAAGGTACTTGAGAGGTGTCGCAATGCTATTGGATTTAGAGCGATTATTTATAAAGGACCAGAAGTTTTTTGGATGTTTTTTGATACCATCTTCTATGGATGTGATGTATCATTTGAAACACTGACTCTAATAAATGAACCCTATGCCGTAATAATTTAAAAGTTTCTTGATCCGTTTTCATATTATATGTTTTGATTTTTTATGGAATTTATATTTTTCTTTAATGAGCTTTATTAGTGCTGGAGAATACCACTTAGGATATGAGCCATTAGACATAATTTTGGTAGGAACGAATTGAGTTATTAATTGGTCAAGAACACAGTAAAAATATATACAGAAACTTAATATACGACTTGGATTTTAAGTGTGGAATATGTATATAATTAACACTGGCTAGCAGAGCTTTGTGGTGAGGGTCAAGGGAAGCCAGGGTTCGAGACATTCAATTACCGTTACGTCATCATTCGACAAGACGAGATCTAAGATTTTTCCATATACATTCCTCACACCGGTAAATTGGCGAAGATTATAAGTATTCAGTTCATCGATCAGTAGTGATTCAGCAATAGACGAATAACTAGACGGCAAGAAATGTAAATCAGAGCTGGGTGGGTATCCAGTCAATACCACTTAGGTTGAAATCACCCAACAAGATGAATTTATCTGATGGATTAGTGATAATAATGTCATTTAGGTTAAAGTAAATGGTATTTTATCTAGATCCAACGGTACCCTGTCCCTGGAATGCACCAATGATTCTCGGAATCTGAAATTTAAGTCAAAATTAATGAAGGGATATGTATAATGAGGTTGAGTATATTTTATTCAGATCCAACGGCGCTCTGTCTCTGGATTGCACCAACAACACTTGGAATCTGTAAGTTATTTGAAGTCAAAATTAATGATGAGGTACATAATGAGGTATACAAGACAAAGCAATAGGTGTGTTTAGAGTCCAAAGTATCATTTAATAGCTCTGGTAACGTCTTTTGATGTGAACAATCCGTCTTATGGTTCTCGATTGATAGAACGTCGATATTCCTGTGATTTTCTTAAACGAAGCCAGGTTGGCTGTGGCCAGGCAGGTTAAAAAAGCTATCTTGTTGCATGCATTACAAATAGAAGCTTATACGGTTGTCGTAGAAGAAGATCAATTAAATATTTTCCTGAAGCCGTTATCCTAGATAGGATCAGAAAATGAGGTGGACTCTCTCTATCTACTTCATTCAGTCCGCGGACTTCACAAACGCTTCTGGGGATCTGTAATTTATTTGCATTCAAAATAAACAACACTTTAAAATATGACATGATGTCGACATAGAGGATATGATTGTGCTAATAATAGCGCTAATTAGGTAAAGAATACTTTTAAAAATTATTATGCCAGTATTATTTAATAGATATGATCTAAAACTGTTAATGAAATCTGTAAAATCATCGACAATAACAACTGTTTTGGGGATCAGAGAAACACGACAATTTGAGGTTATGTTTTGTATGTAAAAAAAAATTATATGCAAATTTGTTGATAAAAAGATGTATATTTACCTTAAATAGTTGTTGCAGATAGGCAGATAAGTATTTTACATTAAATCACATTCAAAATTATACATAAAAACCACAAAAACTGTCACAAAACTCCAAACGCAGACAATACTCTCGAACAGTGTTTCGAACTGTCACGAATTACGTATGCCGGTGGTAGGCCGGTTTACCGCGTCGTTGCCACAACTCTCAATAGCATGGCTTGAGATAGAGAAGGCAATGACTTGACTGATTCTGGGGGCCTATTGTAGAATAATTTAGCAAGCTAAAATTTTTCTATGGCCTATGCAAATCAAATGGACCATAGACTGGTATCCAAGATTCAGTTTCACATTCCCCTTCACAAGAGTTTCTTTAAACGGCGAGAGAACTCTTGCATTCTGTTTATGCAGGGCCGAATATTTCAATAGTACGCGTGATCTGGCGCCCCAATTTACAAACAAATTCTAGACATTGTTCACGCATATATTAACTTATTTATAATAATTTGAACATTAGCAATTAGTTGATTACCACGTATTCGGCACTCCCAATGGGTACGTTTTAGTCCGAGCAAATCAGACGAATCAATCAAATCGGATAAATGACCTTAATCGTCTCATGAGGCTAAAAATAAATATTTCCCTCTTTATTTCGATAAAATAAATTGCGCGTTCACAACAAGAATTTCCCTTTTCGTCTGTTAGTGAGCCGTGAACGTAATTTTAACACTGGCAACGGTCAAAACGACCCAAAGGCAACTTCGAGAAAAGTGACAGCTGTCATAAAACCGTATTCCTTCGCGATCTCGTGGCGATCTCCACCTCAGTGCAGTTGCAATCAATTGACTTTTAAACAGGCAATTAATTCAGACGAATATGAGTGATGTAATTGTGGACGATTACAACAACGTGACTGTCAAGATTGAGGAAAATGTATTAATTAAAGATGAGGTATACGACTCTGATGATTCAGATATGAATATTCCTCTGAGCGACTTCATACCGGATAATCGGGGTAATATGGTCGAATTTTACGAAGAGGAACATCATTTCATTAAGCCAGAACCAATGGAAGGTGGACCTTCTGTAAGCAGTGATAATCGCGAAAGACGATTTACTGTTGGACGTGTCAAATCATATGTTTGTCTGGAGTGCGATAGGAAGTTCTCTTTTAGGGCTAATTTAAATCAACATATGAACAGTGTTCATGATACACCGAAGATATGCTTAAGTGAGGAGTGCAACCGTGCGTTTACAAAGCAAATTGATTTGAAAAGACACACAGATGCAGTTCAAAGGAATTTGAAGAAATATCCATGTTTAGAATGCGTTAGGGATTTTACACGAAAAGAGTCTTTGAAAGGACACATAAATGCAGCTCACAGGAAATTAAAGAAAAACTCATGTGAGAAATGCGATCATGTTCTTACAAGTCAAAAGAATTTGAAAAGACATATAGACACAGTTCACAGGAAATTGAAGAAGTACTCATGTGGAGAATGCTATCGTAATTTTACAGAAAAACAAGGTTTGAAGAGACACATAGTTGCAATTCACATGAAATTGAAAAGGTTTTCATGTGAGGAGTGCGATCGCACATTTACAACGCAAGCGGAATTGAAAGTACATGTGGACGCAGTTCACAGGAAATTGAAAAAATACTCATGTGAGAAGTGCGATCGCGTTTTTGCAAGGCAATCGTATTTGAAAGTACATGTAGACGGAGTTCACAGGAAATTAAAGAAATACTCATGTGGAGAATGCGATGGTAAATTCACAGAGAAAGAGTCTTTGAAAAAACACATACATGCAGTTCACATGAAGTTGAAGAAATACTCATGTGGAGAATGCTATCGTAATTTTACAGCAAAACAGCATTTGAAGAGACACATAGTTGCAATTCACATGAAGTTGAAGAGATACTCATGTGAGGAGTGCGATTGCACCTTTACAATGCAAGCGGAATCGAAAGTACATGTAGACGCAGTTCACAGTAAATTAAAGAAGTATTCATGTGAGGAGTGCGATTGCGCTTTTGCAAGGCAATCGGTTTTGAAAGTACATGTAGACGCAGTTCACAGGAAACTAAAGAAATATTCATGTGGAGAATGCGATCGTAATTTTACACAAAAAGGGTCTTTGAAAATACACATAGTTGCAGTTCACAGGAAATTGAAAAAATAGTCATGTGAGAAGTGCGATCGCGCTTTTACAAAGCAAGTGGATTTGAAAGTACATGTACACACAGTTCACATGAAATTGAAGACAGACACGTGGAGAATACGGTCGTAATTATACACAGCAAGGATCTTTGAAAGGACACATACAATCAGTTCACAGGAAATTGGGGAAAAATTCATGTAGCGCATGCGGTTGAGCTTTTAGAAATCAAGAGAATTTGAAAGTACATGTAGACGCAGTTCACAGTACATTCACGAAATACACTTGTGGGGAATGTGCTCGTTTATTTTCCTCGAAACAGTGGTTGAAAATGCCTTTAACTGTCGTTCATTAGAAATAGAAAAATATTTATGTGCATAATGCAATCAAACTTCGGACAATGACCACAACTGTTTGTACTCGCACATTTAAATAAAATACATACTGCATAATTATTTTATTTTATTTTTTTATTAAATGTATATGTATTTTTTTATTGATTGTATTTTTTAATATTGTATTCATTATATAAAAAAAATATTTCATAAATTAACATTAATATAGCCATTAATACATTTCAAATTAGCAAATAATATAAAGCACCTATTTAAAAGATAATTATTTTATAACCTTCTTTTTAAGAAAAAAGAAAAAAAGGAAAAAGAAGGAAATACACTTGTGGGGAATGTGCTCGTTTATTTTCCTCGAAACAGTGGTTGAAAATGCCTTTAACTGTCGTTCATTAGAAATAGAAAAATATTTATGTGCATAATGCAATCAAACTTCGGACAATGACCACAACTGTTTGTACTCGCACATTTAAATAAAATACATACTGCATAATTATTTTATTTTATTTTTTTATTAAATGTATATGTATTTTTTTATTGATTGTATTTTTTAATAATGTATTCATTATATAAAAAAAATATTTCATAAATTAACAATAATATAGCCATTAATACATTTCAAATTAGAAAATAATATAAAGCACTTATTTAAAAGATAATTATTTTATAACCTTCTTTTTAAGAAAAAAGAAAAAAAGGAAAAAGAAGCATTTCTAAATTTAAATGTATAAGTACAATAGGGGAATGGAAATGGAAAGGAGGGATTGTTATAACACTATGTGTAATATACGTTCATAAATGGCCATACATACGTATACTATTGACATATATATATATATATATATATATATACATATAGACATACATACACACATAAATACATTGTATATAATAAAGTAATAAGTAGAACGTAACCTATTTTATAAATATTTAAATTAATTATCGTTCCTGAGCTTTTCTTCGACTGCGTGAAGAAAGAAAAGGCTTCCTGTCCAGAGAAAAAATTTCAAGGCCATTATACCTGTTATTAACAGAGGTTAGTAACCGTATCATAGTAGAGTTGCTGAAGTGGCTTGTATTGCATCTGGGCACGTGAAACAAACGAGAAACTCGGGTACTTCTGGGGGGCACTCTCAAGGAAATTCGCTCAGTTAAAGCTGGACAGTCTATTAAACCATGAAGGATGTCATATAGGAAAGACATGTCGGTTATGGTCCGTCTATTACAACCTTAAAGTAATCCGCTCGAAGTTCGTGTGCTCGCGCCAATTTAGGTATCGCAAGCAGTGACGGCTCGTCCTAAGGAGCGCTGGTGCGGTGCACTCCCACAAAAATTTAAGCAATTAAATCAATAATTACCCTGTACACTTTTTTAAAAATAATCCATCGCTAGGAACAATAATCCGACCGACTAAGTGGAGCGCCAGCGAATACGCTCCTATGAACCAATGTTCAGTACAACAAACAGCACTGAATGTAACGAGTGCGAAAGAGAAAAATCGACAATCTCCTGCACGTGAAACAAAAGATTTTGTATCGAAATTTAGCAGTATTAAGAGCGCCGCTCCAACGGGTGAACAACGCGCATGCGCTCTCGGCTCGCTATCTCGCTCCCACCGGGACGTAGCCAGTGCGGCTACGTTCATACTGTTGCCGAACGTAAACAAAATTAAATGTCAGTCAGTGTCAATAATTGACACTCGCGCGCGAGGCAATATCGAATTTTGGCACTGTTTGACTGTAAATAATTAGAAAAATAGCTTGTTTGCATGTTATTTGGCGGTAACAATGGAACAATACAGTGTGTCGTACATAAAAAAACTGTGAAAAGACTTTAGAAGTGCGTCTCGAACTAAAATCAAAGGGGCGACCGCGTCCTGAAATAACGCTAACACAAACGTGTAGTACAAAATCTAAAACTTATACACGTGTTTTCAAACCTGAGCAGTATACCAAAACACCGTGGTTATGTGGGTGTGAAGAAACGAACAAATTGTTTTGTTTTCCATGTCTTGTGTTTGGAGCCGGCGCGGGCGGTGGTGGCGAGACTGTATGGACAGAAACTGGTGTTCAAGATTTAGCGCATCTTTCAATTAAAGTGAAAAAACATTCGCAATCTCGATTTCATATGTATGAAGTGCAATTGGCATCTATCGGGCGACAAGATATTCGAAAGGCGCTCGATTCTGCTTATCGAAAATCTATTCGAGAGTTCAATGAGCGTGTTGATGAAAATCGATATATTTTACGTCGCTTAATAGATTGCGTGGTATTCTGTGGTGCATTCCAAATTGCATTACGGGGACACGATGAATCTACGGAATCTCTGAATCCCGGAATATATAGAGGCTTGGTTGATTTTGTGTCAGAGATCGATTTGGCCATGAAGCAGCACTTATCAAGCAGTTCTGTTTTTAAAGGTACGTCTAAATCAATTCAAAACGATATTTTGGATGCTATTTATGAAGTTTGAAGATGTGAAATACAGATACAAATAAAAAATGCAGATTTTGTTGCAATTCAGGCAGACGAATCAACTGATTGTTCTACTATTCAACAGCTGGTGTTTATTATAAGGTATATACATGATGGTAAAATTTACGAACGATTTTTGAAATTTTTACAACCTAAGGGTTATACATCAGAAGTAATAGCGGCTGAAATCATGAAAGAGCTTGATTCTTTAAATATTGATTAAAAAAAAATAATTGGACAGAGCTACGACGGAGCTGCCGTCATGAGTGGAAGTACAAATGGCGTCCAAAAGATTATTAGAAATATCTACCCATATGCTTATTATGTACATTGTTACGCGCATCAACTCAATTTAATTTTAGAAAAATGTGCATCGATTAACCACACAGTACGAAGCTTCTTTTGCAATTTGCATGCATTTCCATCGTTTTTCACGCGATCGCCGAAAAGATCCGAATTTTTAAAAGAAATCGTCCACAAAAGGATACCTGCCGCTCCACAGACAAGATGGAATTATAATACACGTACAGTAAAAGTTTTATACGATAACTTAGAGCCCCTGAAAGAGTGTATGCAAGCAATAATGGACAGTCGTAACAGTGACCCAAAAACATTTAATCAAGCTCAAATGCTACTTTCATATTTAAATGAAGACAATTTTTTATATTGGCTAAACTTTTTCGCGACGCTCATGCCCCACTGTGAAATGCTGTTCAAGTGTTTGCAGTCTCGATCCCTTGACTCAATTAAAATTATGAAAGAAGTCACTAAATTTGAAAAGGTCGTCAATGAATTACGTGATGCTGTTCCACCGCCTTCGCCTAAGAAAAAACGTCGGCCTGATAACGTGAATCATTCAGCTATGAGAAAAGAAGTGTGTGACATATTACGAATGCAGATAAAAGACAGATTTGTTCATACAGACCATTTATTGGCGTCCAAATTGTTTTACACTGACAAATTTTTAGACTACAATAAGAGTTTTCCGGATGATGATTTTAAGAAAGTGGTAAACACGTATGATTTCCTGGAAAAAACTAAACTGAAAAATGAGCTATTAGTCATTTATAGCAGAGAAGATTTTCACAACGCTGACGGCGCCGTTGCTTTACTTCAACATTTTATGGAATTTGCATTAGAATCCGTATTTGCTGAAAGCATGAAACTGCTAAAAATTATTTGTACCATTCCTATGACGTCAGTAGAAAGTGAGCGCTGTTTTTCGACGTTAAATAAAGTCAAAACGTTTTCACTCAATACTATGGCACAAGATCGTCTGAATGCATTGTGTATGATAAGCATAGAAAAACGCTTAATTAATTCCATCTCAGACTTTCACAAGAAAGTGATAGATGTTTTCGCTGGACAAAAAGACCGGCGAATGGATTTTATTTACAAATAAATGTAAGTAATTATATCCTGTTTTTTTTATTGCACACGCATAAAAAATATTCACGAGCCACCTCTGATCGCAAGAAACGCTTTTGGACGCCCTCAACCTTGTTGACAGATGCAGCATACATCGGTGACCATATAGTGGATCCGAAGTCTAAGACACTTCTGACAAATGCGTAATACAGTATTTTAGGGCGAGGGTGTCACTGAACGGTCTGCATACTCTAAACAAAAATCCTGTGATCTATGTGGTCGTTGTATGTAGGGGAGACCGGGGACAGTTGGATCACTTTTTACTTTTAGGTGATTATTGCCTAAAGTATTAAACTCTAGATAGATGTATCAATATGATTGAATAGACAATTTATTCAGCGATCTAATTCAATAATCAATTTTAATTAAAGTCAAATACTTCAACGACTGTAGACCAGCAAAGAGACCATGGTAGATTGTATCAATTGTCCCATACCCGGGGACAAATGATACATAATTTCAGCCGATGAAAAAACATACATTTTGTTCCATGAAAGACTATTTTTTAACGGTAATAGATAGATAATTTTATGCTTTTTAACTCAGATATGAAAAGAAATAGAATATTTAGGTGCGAATATCTGAAAAATTAATTATATAAATCATCCTCTAAAATTTTATATATAAGTCCTATAACATTATAATGAAAACAAAGTGACGAATCTTAAAGAAACAAGTATAATTCAAGTTTTCTTTTTGTAAATTAAGCAAGCAAATCCAAAATAGTTAATGAAAACTAAAAGTAAGAAATTGTATGAAAATAAGTTTGTATCAACCGTCCCCATGTTTCAACTGTCCCCATCAGTTTTTAACTACTATTTTCCTAATAATAAACATTAAAAGTCACTTTGGTATTTACGAATAAAACTAGTAAAACTGTTCGGGATCATTTTTATTAGATATAATGTACATATATATTTAACATTTCTATTTTAATCGAGATCATAACAAACATTCTTTTTTAGTTCAGTCAACATTATACACCTACATGTATGTATTCTAACAAGAATAAAAAACTAATTCATCAAATATTTTGGTTTAAAACACTCCTCATTTCGGGGCTACCAATAAACTTAATAATTACTTTATAAATCATAGCCATAAAGCCACGTACTGACGATGCGAAGCAAACGCTGTGAAAGGCGCATGGCAAGATACATCTAAAATGTCAACAAATTGTTTAACAAGATTAAACGAAAACTTAAAACTTAGGCGTTAGTAATTTCCTTTTTTTTATCGAGATCAAAATTAACATTCTTAATCTTGGTCAGTCAACGTTACAAACCTACATATAGGTATGTATTGTAACAAGAATATAACTTCACCAAATATGTTGGTTTAAAACACTAATCATTTCGGGGTTAAAAATAAACTTAATAAATACTTTATTCTATAATCATAAAGCCATGTACAGACGATGCCAGGAACACGCTGTGACAGGTGCACGGCAAGATACATATAAAATACATAAAAAAAAACTAACTTTTAAACAAAATTAAACGAAAACCAAACTTAGAACTTAGGCATAAGTAACTTCCTAATTTTAATCGAGATCAAAATTCTAGTTTAGTCAACGTTATAAACCTACATATAGATATTGTAACAAGAATTAAAAAACTAACTTCACCAAATATTTTGGTCTAAAATACTCCTTATTTCGGGGTTAAAAATTAACCTTATAATTACTCTATTCTAAATCATAATCATAAAGCCATGTACAGACGATGCGAGGTAAACGCTGTGAAAGGCGCACGGCAAGATACATCTAAAATATATCTAAAATGTCAACAAATTATTAAACAAGATTAAACAAAAACCAAACTTAGAACATAGGCATAAGTAACTTACTTATTTTAATCGAGATCAAAATTGACATTATTAATTTAGTTCAGTCAACGTTATATACATACATATAGGTATTGTAACAAGAATAAAAAAACTAACTTCACCAAATATTTTGGTTGTACAAGAGTATCACAAATGTACAAGAGTATTACAAATCTTACGTTACCCGAAATTATAATACATATAATTAAGTAAATTAGTCTGAGTCACAGTTTTGGCAAACGTATCCCCCTCCATCTTGAGGCGTACATTCCTCGTGTGCCCATAAATTACATGCAGTGCATTGTATCCAAGTTTCATTTGGCTTACTTGACGAATATGATTCACCACATACCAAACAAAAATATTCTTCTACATCTTTGTCACTTATATTGGCTGAACTTTGTAATTCTCGTTTATTTTTGGTTTCCTGAGATTTTCCTCTTTTTTCAGCTACTGCTAGTTTTTTTTTCTTGTCTTTTATGTTTAAATTAATTTTTGCTCTTTTTGCTGCTTTTCTTTTATTACTTTCATCAGTCTCTTTTTGTATTTGATCCTTTTCAGGTGTGTCAGTGTAAATAGCTGATTTCCTTTTTTTTCGGCCTTTGACTGTATCTTTTCGTGGTGGAGCTTTAGGAAATGGTTGGATTGCTTCCAGGTCAAATATGGGTGAGTCTTGTACCAAAGGTAGTTGACGTCTTTTTGTAAAGGACGTGGAAGTGCCAGGTATTTCGTCAGGAAAATGTGGGTATGGCTTTTTGAAAGCTTTAGAAATGTTATCGGTCTTTCTGGGACTTAGATTAGGTGTTATTTCTCTTTTCGCAGCTGGATATTTATCCACGTATTCCGAAAATGTGTGCTTTCGAGAAATATCACCAATGGTATCCTTAACACTTAGCGGGTCTATAAGGTCTTCAGTGGCTTCTAAGTTTCTAATAGCCTCCTCTAGCACTAGAGAATCGGCTGATACAAATAATGACTCCTTGTTTGCTGATATAAATCCTTCATGATCACTTTTATCACAACGGTCCACGTCCATTGACATAATTGTTTGAAAAACGTCCGCAGTTATGATAGGAGAATTAGAGACAGAGGAATTCATTTGAGGTCGGAAGTCATTAAATATTGTAGTCGTTGACGTCCCGGTGTGAGTGGCTAGTTGGATCTTGTCGTCTGGGGCGGGAGAATTTGCTTTCAGAGGGATATGTGGCACGGTGTGAGTTACACTTCGAAAGTTCCTTAGGGTGGATCTAGCCACCATGGGGAAAGTGGAAGACTGAGCATTTTCAGCAACCTCCGCAACTGGAGTAGGTGAATTCGTCTCAAGGGGTCTGTCCGTGACAAAAGAAGGGTCATAGTCTAGCTCCGTGAATATCTGTCGGTTAAATGGATATATTCCCGTACAGCGGAATCCAGCCTGAATATTTGTCGGTGTTAAAGCCTTAGGATAGGCCTGAGCAACAATTGAAGGAATATCATGGATTGTCATCGTCCTACCAGGGTTGTTGCGCATCCACGCATCACACGCTGAATTAACTGCTTTCTTTAATGGACCATTCACTGTTCTGTCGACTGGCTGGAGCTTGTGTGAACAATGTGGTGGAAATGAGAGGATAACGATTCCGTTGGCCTTGCAGTAGTCTAGTGCTGCAATGGTTATATGTGACGGATGATTATCTAAAGTAAGAAGAACTTTATGGTTGATGGATGCCTGAGAATACTTCTTGAAGTGTTCCAAGAATATTAAAAATTCTTTTTCCTCCATCCACCCTGACTTATTTCCGGCACCTATGGGTCCATCGCGTCCATCGGCACCAACGGGTCCAACGGGTCCAACGGGTCAACCATCGGCACCAACGGGTCCATCGCGAACAAAATTAGGATTGTAGCGTATTCGCGGAAAGACGAACATGGCGGGAATGGCGTTTCCTAAAGCGTTAGCTGCAACGGTGACTGTCACAAGGGTACCTCGCTCTCCAGATGTAAGTGCCCCAACCTTAAACAAATAACATTCAATCTTATTGATTTAAATTTATTTACTTACCGTAAAAAAGTGTAAACCAACATATTTTTTCTTGTAGGTATTATTTGTACTAGCAATGCAATCATAGTAGAGAAATTTGGGTCAATTTTTTTTTGCATATAGGAAAGTAGCGACAACTGTTTTACCACAGCGATTCGAAAATTGCCGCCATTGTAAAAGTTGTGAAATATAAAAAACTTTTCAAGCGACATATCGTTTAAGGTTTTTGCTCATATAGGCTAAATATTACGACGGTGGCAGCCAGAAGGTTAAAAACGTATAGGTACATAGACTCTATTTCTATCTAACTGAATTGGCTCAAAGTTAAAAAACTAAAATAATAAATTATTTACCTGTTTCCTTCCCTTTCTGGTTACTATATGGTTTGGTTTTTGGACTGTTGTGACTCCTGTTTCGTCTGTATTATAAATATCTTGTGGCGGAAAATTGGATCGTTCCATTACTTTTTGGAGGTTGTCGAAAAAAACCGCTACATTAGCTACGTTAAAGCTGGTCGCACGAGATAAACTTGTGGCCTCAGCACACCTAAAATTAATTAAACATAGCATAAAATAATGACAAATAACAAGAGCTAAATAGTAGTTATGTATAGGTACCTGATCGATAGTTCTGGGTGGCGCTTCATGAATGCGCCAAACCAATCGGCCCCTGCAAGCTTATTCTCATCCCAAGTAGCGGGTCTTTTAAGATGGTAAGCTGCCGCTAAATTATATGCCAATCGTCTGATTTCTTTTGGACATAACCCAAAATAAATGTCCGCAGTGCGTATTACATATTTTACAATGGTAGCCTCTTGATCTTCTGTAAAAACCTTATTACAAGGGTTCTTGTAACCCACTGTAGCATTTACGCAACTGTCTTTTTTTTGTTTAAATCTATAAAGAGTAGCAAATTGCAACTCGAACATGTTTGCTGCCTCTCTGATAGATTTGCCATTTATAATTTCTAAGTAAGCCTGCTCGTACAATAACAGGTCTTTAGACCCTCTGTCCGTGTTTTTTTTCCTTGTTCGAGGCATCTAGAACAAAAATATAACTACGACGTTGTACGTTAAACGATACATTTGCCTAGCGGCTTCGCCCACCACAGGTCCCGTTTCCGTATAAATTTGAAGAAATCGCTTCCTAGTGTTGACCTACAATATAGTATCTACCTACAAAAACTTTTCATGTAAAAAATAAAAAACTACCCTAGTACGGGCTAGTTGGCCTAGTTGGCTATTTTTTGGTGTTTGTATTTTTTTTTGCTACTTATTCTGAGAAAAATCAATAAAAAAAACATGTCAAATTTCAATCCTCTAGGTCCAATGGTTTCGGCTGGTTGATATGTCAATCAATTAGTCAGTGAATCAATCAATCAGTTTCATTTTTCATAAATACAGAATTAATGATTGCAGAATACGTTTAACTTATTAATTATAATTATTATTAAATACTTTACTCGTATGTTTTTTGTACAAATTTAGCCACATTGTTATTAATGTAATAAGTAACTCGAAAAAATTCTACACGTAAATGTGGCAAATGCTCAGTACCCACCTAACTAGGTCTGAACTGTCCCGTATTTAGGCGGGTCAGAGTAAATAAGTACATAAGCAATGAATTGTATGTAACAACCAACTTAATTAAGGTGAGAAACGTTCATTATTCATTCCAGATAGACGAGCGAAAAGCTATACAAGCACCACTATATATGAAACATTCGTATTGTCGTGGTGATTCTGGCTCTATGCCAGTTTCTCCGTGCAGATTATCACCGAAAAAAAATGTAAAGAAAAAGGAATTTCGAGCTAAAAGTTTTCTATGAAATCCACATTCAAATGACGATAGTTTTTCCTCTTCTTTATAAAATGATTTTGAAATTATTATAGAAATTAAATGTAATAAATAAATTAAAAATATTTTTAAAATACCATTAAAAATTAATAAATTTATTATTATTATTTTTTTTTAACTTTTTAATTGGAAATTAAATGGAAATTAAGGGAATTAAAAGGCTTAAATGGCTTAGAATGGTCCTTGGTGGCCCAGCTTCGCAATCCACTAGCGATGATCAGACCCTGGGGAGAGCTCGGTCACGTAAGCCTAATGAACTAGAAGTTCCTACCTTGGATGCTGTTGCACTTCCTGGATACAGTCCCGCTGCTGCCGTCTCCTCGTACTAAGGCTCGTAACGAGGGTTTGTAGGACCCTTAAACGTCTGTATCTGTACTCACTTAATACGTGTAGATAAAACACACAAATGGACACCCGTTCACTTTGAATTTTCACACAAGTCTACCATAGTGACTTCGAAACTTTTTACTCATTTAACCGCAGGTGCCTGGTCTTTCCCGTTTGCTAATGACTTGTCAAATTAGCGTCATACCTTTTCCTACGTTCCTTATTAAATCGTCCGTTTTTAAGATATTTCGCGTTTGGTACCTGCTTTTACAAATTTGGTTGATCCTTTTTATTTAAGTGCCCTTTTATTTGTTCAGGTGTATATTATCTTTTGTTTGAAATTCCCAATTTACAATAATAAATTTATGAGTCCGTTGGTCATTTCTTCACCGAACATTAGGCGATTTTATTTTTGGTTCTTGCCGAAATACGTATTATTGAGATATTAATTATGATATGTGAAAAAGGAGATGGCTATCATATTAACGATAACAACAGATCATAGAGGGGCGCTGTACCATATAAATCAAAATTATGTCGTCATGAAGACTAATTAGTCATGACAATCATAAAACTGACAATACTGGATAATGAATCGTCAACGGGGACAGTTGATACACGGGGTCAATTGATACGTATCAATTGTCCCCTTCAATATTGTATCAATCGTCCCCGGCGACACTTTTTTCCAAAAAAACAATTTATTCTGAACTACATAGCACATATCCAGACAAAATAATACACAAAAGAATCTCAAGACCCAAAGGTACATGATAGGTAAGGCAAAAGTGAACATCATTACATCCATCATGAAAAATAAGTTGATTGAAATGTTACGTAAAACTTACATTTGGGGTCGTGAAATTTTGTCGGCTCCCTGTAGGCGTTTGCACAATCCGACGTCGGCGACTAACTAGAGGTTATACGGGGCCCTATAGAGGTATAATCTGTTGGCACTCACACATTGATAGCTATCATAGGAACTGAGAAAACGGCTTTGTTTTAACTGTCCCCTGTATCATTTGTCCCCGGTCTACCCTAAGCTTCGTATCTAAATAAAGTCCGAGGTCGCGTATTAAAGATGTTTTTGGAATGTTTTCGCCATTATTGGTAATACAGATAAAATTCAAAAGCGTTTTAATAGGATTTTGCAATTATTACAATCAACATTAATGATTATTTAGCGGAGGCTTGACTAACGTTTTTTTTATATTTTTTTTCAAGTTCACAACCGTCCATACATCGATGTTACACGGTAGAATCAGTAAAGGAGCTGAAAAACTAGTCTGAGTACAATACGCCTCTTGGAAGACGGTACTGAGTATTGTCCCTAGATTATTTAAGTCTTACTATTCTCACATTACTGTGTTGCAATCTAAATATGCTTTCCCAACACATAGGGTATACTCATTCTGGCCAGACTGGTCGATTAGTTAATATTTGACATCTTACATAAGAAGTTATTATTAGTTTACTAAGAATTTTGTTATAAGATTATGTATGTAAGTGCTATGTAAATAATTTATTTTTTTTGTGTTATGTATTTTTAATGGGTACAATCAAACTATTTTTTGTTGTTGAATTTGACTATCAAAGCCGTACATTTACATGTCTATTTATTACTAAAATCTCTGAACGATTCGCCCGCGCCACCTATAGAAATCCTTAAAGCTTTTAAGTAATCATTAATAAGTACGATGATTTCTTAAAGTACGACATTTTTTAAAAGTACCTACGATATTTTCTGAAAGTGCAATATTTCTGACTTGTATGATATTGTAAGTAAAAGTTTTAACCGAATGTATGGTCTTTACTATAAATTCATTTTTGGAAAATACTATATTATTCAAAAGTAACATATTTTCCGTACATCCGCTCGGATTTGCCCGTTATACCCTACCTATTACGTCCCTCCATCCAACTCGATCGCATGGCTAAATAAAATCGGCCTTGTCACCCCAAACTTTCCCGGCAGGTAGCCGAGGACTGATTTCACCTGAATATTAATTTCATAAACAAAAGCGAGTAGCACCCTTCCTGCTTTACCCAGACACCCTACTCCTTACTTACTTACATTACTATGTCTAGTACATCTAGTATATTTCCTTTGACGTTAAAGCATTCTAGATGAGGTCGAATAGGTACCCAAGAAGGAAGAAGAAGATTATCGGAGAAAGAAGAATATTTTCAACAGCAAATCTAGTATTTTTGTAGTATTTCCGTGGTGACAAAATGGATATTTTCCAATGTGGTTCATTTCTCGGCTAGCCTCGGGCGACTCGACGTAATTAATTGATTGAAATGTATGTCGGTTTTTTTTTGTGTCGCTTGTATAAGAGATATTAAAACCAACAAAATAACTGTGTTTTCGATCCTACGCCGCATCTGTGTGCCGATTTTTAAGTTTAAGTCCAATATTTTTCGAAATTGTAGTATGACTATCGCGCCCCCTGTTGGGCCGATTTCAACCACAATTCTCTTCTTTTCAACATAGGCCATGCACAAATGATGCCTGCATGCCAAATTTCAGCTCAATCGGAAGTAGCGTTTGGGCGCTACCGTAGAGGAATACAGTCAGACAGACACAGCCACACAGAAGTGCGTCCACAATACTTTCCTTGCCAGAAAAGAATTGTAACTGTTAGTAAAATACTACATAACTGTTGAAAAAATACAAACACACATTGCTGGGCACGATGATAGCGACGCTGCACGTCAGTGTCTTAAACCGTCGCAAGGAGTCACGGACAGAGTTGAACCTCACATGTCCCTTGACTCCACATCTGCCCGCAGTTTGTCACCCGACCGGTCTCCTCTACCCGCGCAAATCGTATCCTTCCCTCCTCTAAAATTCCCTTCACTTGCGAAAGAGGACTGGGAATTTCATAATAATAATTTAACTTCTATTCTTGACCACTCTGTGAACCGTAATGCCCCTGCCAGCGTCCAGCTGTCGTCCTTCCAGGTGGCGGTCCATGAATACTTCTCGAGTGTTTACCCAAAATCTACCCATGTCGACCCGGTTCACAGAGAAAACGCATTTAAGGCAAAGCTCCGTAGGCAAAAGCGGCTACTTCGTCGCCAGTTACGTGAAGCCAAGAAAGCCGGGGATAAAGCCCTCTGCCACAACTTCTCGCGCGCGTACCGCTCTATACTAAAACTCATACAGAGCGTAGCAACGCAAAACGACAAGCGCAAGGCAGCATTTCTCAAATCCAAAGAGGAATCCCGGTTCGACAAAAACCGTTTTAACTACAGCAAAACGGTTTTGTCTGCCGCCAAGGGAAAAATCCAAATCCCGGAAGAAATGGCCACGGAATACTTTTCGACCACGTATGAGGACCCAATGCGGCTCCATAATTACAGCCCTCCGCCGGGCATTACACCTCCGCCCCTGCCTACGGTAGCTTTTGCTTCTCAACCTCCATCTCTAGATGAGATTCTTAATCAAGTAAAGAGGAAGCCGTCGGGCTCTACTCCAGGTCCCGATGGTATTCCCTATTTAGGATACAAAAAATGCCCCTGCCTTCTGCAATATTTAGGATCCATCTTCCGAAATATATGGAATAGCGGTGTAGTCCCACAGAATTTTGGCCGAGCGACAGTCATCTTAATTCCGAAGGTCCCAGTTTGCACCGGACCAAAGGACGCTCGGCCCATTGCTCTCACAGACACTGTGGCCAAAATCTTTTTTAGCATAGTCCACACGAGGATGAGCGAATTCATGCACTGGAATTAGTACCTTGGAGTATCAGTTCAAAAAGGCTTCATGCGTGGCGTCTCGGGCTGCCTCGAGCACAATTCTCTCCTGGCTGCTGCCATCAAGGATGCGAGACAGCACGAACGCCAAATCAATGTATGCTGGCTCGACCTAGAGAATGCCTTTGGGTCAGTCCGACACAGTCTCCTCCACTTTGCACTCCGCTGGTACAACTTCCCACCAGTCGTGCGTGACATTATAGCCTCCTACTACAACTGTCTGACTTTCCATGTTAAAACGCAAGAATGGACTACCCGCTCTATACCATATTCAATTGGACTATTTCAGGGCTGTTGCCTCTCCCCGACGATTTTTAAAGTTTTTAATATACTGCTGGAAAGCCTGACCCAGTTTGACAGGAAGTGGGGCTACCGTTTTAAAACAGACGGCCAATACACCTCGTCGTGCCTCGCTTTAGCCGACGACCTAACTTTCATCACCAGAAGCCCCAAGCAGCTTTCCCTGCTATTACAGAAAGTGGAGCTTTTCTGAGACTGGTCAGGCTGTATAAAAGTGAAGCCCTCCAAATGTTTTTGCCTTGGACTCGCCCGCATGGGCACAAAATTTACATCCTATGACCCCAAATTGGTCTATAAGGACTCTAATATCTCCCTTATAGACCCAAACAATCATTTCAAATTCCTCGGCAGAAAAATCACCCATCAGGGAAAAGACGTCTCGGGCGATCATGTTATAGAGCATTTCAAAAGTTGCCTGGCGAAAATAGATGCCTTGACCTATGACAATTGGACCTATGACAATAGATGCCTTGGATCTATGACAATTATCTAACGTCACATTTATTGTCATGGCCCTTTCTTATTTACGATTTTACCAAAACCCAACTGTCCCGTCTAGATGCGCTGGTGACAGCTAGTTTAAAATCCTGGCTGTCCTTAGCCAAACCAGCTGACCCCTCGACTCTCTTCAGGTCCAAACAAAATTTTGGGCTAGCGCTTAAACTGCCCTCTCTGCTCTACGCCAACTCCAGAATAACCAAAAATTCGATTCTGTGCAATTCCAAAGATCCGGCAATATCGAAGCACGTAATAAGTGGCCGTAGTGATTCAAATGATCTACAAGCCCGCGTAGACTTCCACAAAAAGTTCCTTACTGGAATCAGCCAGAATGGCACTGGTCTGGGGTATGGCAGTACAACCACGAGCGACGTGGACTTGAAGAAGTCTCTTTTGCGGGGAGATTACGACAGCAAGAGTATGGCTCATGCTATTGGCCTTCAATGCCAGAATGATTGGACAACAATTGGGGACTTTTGCATTCCGCCTCCAATGCACTGGAAGGTAATGCTCTATGACTGGACGACAGAGATGCTGAAATTTTATTTGAATGCCTTTCAGCATACACTTCCAGACCCCAGTAACCTCGCTCGTTGGAGCTTTGCCGAGGATAGTTCTTGTCCCCTCTGTAGCAATACCCCTTGCACAGCTAGACACATTCTAGCTGGCTGCAAGGTGGCCTTAGATCAAGGACGGTACACTTACCGCCATGACAAAGTTCTCGCTGTTATTCGCGAGGTAATTAGTCTCTCAGTGGCTCGTGCTAACAAGGGTTTGACAGTATCCTCCAAACCCCCAATACAGTTTGTGCGGGATGGCTCTAAAGGCAAAAAACATTCAACTACAAAACCTTTCTCAATAATCGAGAAAGCTACAGATTGGATTCTGGAGGTTGATTCGGTCTCTAAGCAGTATAAATTCCCTGAAAGTCTCGGATGCACAGCCCTCCGTCCAGATATAACTCTTTACTCTCTATCTCGGCAGGTGGCTCTTATTGTAGAATTAACTGTTCCATGGGAATCAAATATTCCAAAAGACCACGAGTACAAATTAAATAAATACCATGATCTTGCAAATGCCGTAACCCGGAACGGCTTCACTGTTCACCTTCACGCGGTGGAAGTTGGCGCTCGTGGCCTGCCAGCTAAATCTCTATTTCACCTCTTTAAAGATCTTGGCCTTTCCAGAAAAATAATCAACTCTTTCTTAGAAAAAATATCTAAAACTGCGATTTGCGCATCTCAAATTCTATGGCTTCGAAGGGGGAGTGAATGGGTGGCAAGGTGAACGCTCACATGTGGCAAGACAGCTGTCCTAAACCTACCACAGCCGGTTCGTAAGTCCGGAATCCACTGCTCACCCCCCAGAAGTGTAAAAAATAGTATTATGATGGGCCCGACTCCGGTCGGTGAATTCCATGGCAGCTCCGTTTGTATTTATTTATTATTTAATACCTCGGAATTACCACAAAAACAAACGTCGCTCGAATGATGGAGACATTTAAATGGTAGGTATTTTTACGCAGGTATTGCGCAATTCCTTTTTCGTTTCGTACCAAAATATTCTTCTACCGTGGGTTCTTATGCCGACTTACCTAGCATGCTTCAACTTCGAAGAAGATAGACCAATTACTCAGGATGCATACTGTTTCGGAATAAAATATTCTTTTCTTACGTAGGTTCCTGTTCCGCCTTATCTAGAGCGCTTTAATTCGTACCGAAGGACTCAGGATATACAGGGTGTTATTACTGCACGGGCTTTTTATTCTGTGGGTGAATCAGTACAACGTGGTAAGCAACTTTTAAAAATTTTTTCGGAAAAAAATATTTTTTGTTTTTTTTCATTTGAAATTTTTGAAGAAGTTGACTGTTATATAAAGGTCTGAGAAGTGTTTAAGCGCGCTGCGCCATCTAGCAGTAGGTAATAAGTCGTAAATAAACAATATCAGCGACATTTTACCAACCGCTAGAAAGCGAATCGTAATCACAGCTTTTCATACAATAAAAAATTAAAAAAACAAATAAAAAAAATAAAATCTTTTTTTTATTTTTCAGTTTTTAATTTAAAAAAAAAAAAAAGTTGCTTACTTCGTTGTACCTACTGATTCACCCACAGAAAAAAAGCCCATGCAGTAATAACACCCCGTATAAGGTTTCTGACGAAAATATTCTTCTTCTTCCGATATTCTTCTTCTTACGTGGGTTCCTATTCCGCCTTATCTAGAGTGCTTTAACTTCGAAGAAGATAGACCAAGCACTCAGGATGTATACAGTTCCGGACGAAAATATGGGTTTTCTTCCGATATTCTTCTTATTTCGTAGGGTCATATTCCGCCTTACCTAGAGTTTTTTTTTCTTCGGAGAAGATAGATGTAAAAACACAGGATGTAAAAAGTTTCGGACGAAAATATTCTTCTTCTTCCGATATTCTTCTACTTCCGTTGGTTCCTATTTGCGCCTTATCTAGAGTGCTTTAATTTATATAGGTATACTGATATGGGGGAATGCCACAGACAGCTTCTACCGTTTTCATTTTACAGAAAAGTGCACTGAGAGCAATTGCAGGAGTACCCCGTGACACGCACTGTGAACCATTTTTCAACAAAATACTGACTTTTACGTCTGAATATATTTTACAATGTCTACTATATTCTAAATCAAATATTAACGAACAAGAGGAAAACGGGCATATGCACTCCCACAATACACGCAGACGTGATGACGTTATCCTGCCTAAAGTACGCCTTACGGAGACACAAAAGTCCTTTGGATATTTGAGCTATAAGCTCTTTAACCAGCTACCACTCTCCACAAAATAGATGGAAACAAAGGCGTTTAAAAGAGTTATTAAACAAAAGCTGCAATCCACACATGCTTTCTATAAGCTGGGTGATTTTTTTGAGCATGCCAATTCTGTCAAATGGGAATAACATTAATATATAACTTTCAGGTATGTACCTCATTTTAGTTCTTACCTATTGTTTAATAATAATATTATGAATTTAATATTATGTAATGTAACATACCTGATCATATACATACGTTGTTTATTCCAATTTTCTTTTGATACTTCCTATTGTGTGATTATTTTTGTATAAAGTGCTTGATGACTATTAATATTCTTATAATAATTATCTATTTTATATGTATACCTACTCATGTACATGGATTCAGCTCTAATTTTTTAATTTTATTTGTCTGCCGTGTAAAGCCGACTTTAGTCAACGCTATTGTCGAATTAATGTTTATGCTATAATAGTTTTATATCTACATATAAACTGACGAATTCTAATATGCGATAATTAGCTTTAATTCATAATTCATGCTTTTATTGTATATTCTGAATGAATAAATTGAATACTGAATACTGAATACTGTATACCCAAGTAGGTACTCAGGTTGTATAAGTTTTTGGACGAAAATATTCTTCTTCTTCCGATATTCTTCTTTTTCCAAAGGTTTCTATCCCGCCTTATCTAGAGTGCTTTAATAGATACCCAAGTGCTTAGGATGCAAAAGTTTTGGGGGTGGTGTTTGGAGGAGGGACGTTTGGGCGTTGTTGTGGGTTTGGTTGGTTGGGGGTTTGGGGAGGAAGTAGAGGTTTGTTTGGTGGGGGGTGGAGGGTTAAGGGGTGGGTTTGGGGAGAGGGGATTTGGGGATCGTGGCGTCGGGTAGAGGGGGCGTAGGTTGGGGATAGGGGTGGGGGGTTTGGGGTAAGGTTGGGGGAGTTAAGCGAGGGTTTGGGGGGTGGATTGAGGGGAAGAGGGTTGGGAAGGGTTGAGTTTAAAGGGAGTAGGTTGTCTGCTTGCCGGGAAAGTCTTTAAGTGACACAACCGATTTTTAAAATCATTTAAATGCTATATGAATATGTACATGCTTATGTTTGTATATCATGTATATGTACCTATATGTATATGCATATGTATATGTACATATATGTATATGTATATGTATATGTATATCTAAGGCATCACCAGTAGAAGAAGTCGAGTGGATTGAGGTCAGGTGATCGTGGGGGCTAAAAGATTGTCCCCATCCGCCCGATCTATCTGCGATTGTGCGCGTTAACGTGAAATGTCTTGTTGACAAGTTTTATATTATTAATTAGAGATAAGAGAAGTTATTCTTATTTTTAAATATGACTAATTAAAAACATGTTTAAAGTCTCCTATAGCAATGTCATGGGAGTGGTTTTTGATAACGTATAAGAATACCTCTTCTGCATCATCTGCGAGGACACAACTTTAAGTTGGAGAAAACCCGATTCCACATGAATCCCAGAATTTTTTTTCCTAACCAACCGAATTGTGGACCAGTGGAACAGTTTACCTGCTGAAGTGGTTGAAGCGTAGGTATACGCTTAGATAGTAATGACACTACAGTGTCAACATATTAAAAAATAGATTAGACGCACATCTTAAACAGAAAATGTAATTGTACTCAGTTTTATATTCATACATATCAGCAAATATGCTGCCTGTTGGTAAAAGTAATAATAATAATAATAATATAAACGAAAAAGCAATCAAGTTACTAGGAAAATTTATATGAAAACTTGCCGTCGCAATCCTAGTGCCTTCGCACGTTCTCTTGTAAAAGAAAGTATTGGGTGAATGAATGATTTAAGATAATGGGAACCCGGTTATTGTAAAAAAACATCGAAAGCCATTTTCCTCAGTAAGTGTTTGTAATTTGCTCTTGAAATCATGTGATTCAGGCGGGCAGGCAAAATGATAGTAAAAATATAATAATATATCATTCATTTATTGATAACTAAATTATAGTTAATATAAGTATGTGAATAAACTATTCAAAAATCGCCATACACAATGAATCAATTTGCCGTGACGGCATTCCTACAATGAACAAGCATCATTTTTATGAGCTTCTTTTATAATATCTGAAGCTCTTTCAGCGAACATGATTGTTGGTGCGTTTGTGTTTCCCCTAATGACCCCAGGAATAACACTGCTATCGACCACTCTAAGATGTTCTATTCCACTGACTTGGAGGTCTGGATTGACCACTGCTTCTTTGTCGGTAGGAGGTCCCATTTTAACAGTGCCCCTGAAGTGAAGGCCGACGCCGGAATGTCTATATAAAATACATTTCCAATAATCTTCATTTGTATTTTCGAAAGAGCCACAAGCGGGATCGGGGACGTACGTGGCGTTGATAGACTTCAGACTCGGCGTATTTATTAGCTGCATCATGAAACTGAACGCTTTCAACCAGCTGTCGATATCTATTTGATGATCGTAATAATTGAGATTAATTTTCGGATATTTAGACGGATTAGTACTGGCGAGTTTTACGTCGCCCCTTGATGGCGAGTCTAAATAGATAATCAAAAATTGTATTACCCGATCTCCGACGTAATTGAATATTTGAAAATTAGGCAAATCGCTATCGTATATACTATTATTCGTCGATATTAAAGCTCCCGTTAATCTGCCTCCACCGTTTTGCAAGAAGGGCAATTCGCTAAAATATCCCTTTCTGAATGCAAGGTAGTCTACTGCGTCCATTATTACGTTCCTCGAAGGCAAGGATGGTTGTATTTCCACTTGAACGATCAAATATGTATGATCGACAAGATTCTTTCCGACCGGTAAATCTGCGATAACCGGTATGTTGAAAGTACTCAAGTGATTCCTCGGGCCGATTCCAGACAGCATTAAGAGATGCGGAGACCTGATTGCCCCGGCGCTTATAATTACTTCTTTAAGCGCGGTTGCCTCGATGAGCGATCCGTTTCGAAGCTCTATTAAAACACCGGTCGCTCTTTTATTTTCTGTTAAAATTTTGGTAACTAGAGCATGTTTTAATACGACTAAATTTGGCCTTCCGCTTGCCGGCACCAAAAATGCCCTAGCAGTACTTTCTCTCATTCCGTCTTGAATAGTTTGAAAGATGTGATGCACGCCCATTTGATATGGTCCATTTGGATCAATATTATACTGATATCCAACTTCCGAATAAGCTTTAAATATAGCGTCGCTAACAGACGATTCAACCACCGATCTACCAACTCCAAGAAGACCATCGTAGTTATGATAAATGGACAATCTAGCATTTTCACGAATAAATTCAACGCTTAAGTTTTCGCTCTTCTTAAAATACTTTAAAGCGGTGTCATAGTTCCAGCCGGTGTTGCCAGCTTTCTCCAATTCGTCGTAGTCTTGGCGATTCCCTCTATAGTGAACCATTCCATTGATGGAACTGCCGCCTCCCAACATTTTTCCATAATAAATTATACATCTTCCATCAGGCGATTGTTGACAAATACGCGAATCATTCTCTGATTTGTATACCCATGAATGTTCGGTTGAGAATAATTCAGCCTGCGTAGATGGAACCTATAAAATATAATAATATGATTTGCATGGCTAATATGCAATTACGTCAGCAATAAAAAATAGTGATAAACTGATGAATTACTAATTCTTACCAAGCTTTCTAATGGTGGATCTCCACCAGCTTCCACTAATAAAACCCTCCTGCAAGCTCCTTCGCTGAGTCTTGATGCAACAACACTTCCTGCACTTCCACCTCCCACAACGATGTAGTCAAATGTTAAATCTGAAAAAGATTTTTATTATTGTGCTATTAAACGATCCCTATTCAATCTTTTATTTAGTTATAAAATAATTTCAGTTAACGTTCGTTTTAACGTTTTAGCTTTATACCTTGAATATAATTTGAAGCATCTGGTGGCCATGTCTCATTGATCATACATTGAGCAGCGAACAGGAACTGTATTGACGATGTAAACACTTGGCCGATTGGACCTGAAGTGTAGTCAACACATGATGAGTTCAGACACGTATTAGACATCACGTCTTTAGAAGTAATGTATGTTTGACCTTAAAATTCCCAGAAACCTTGTTAAAATATATGTAAATATATATAGATACAGGTCATGTATATAAATATTTATATATACAGGTCACACTGAAAATTTCCTTAACTCTTGTTAACACAATAGAAGAAAATTATACATATCTAATTTCCACACAAAAACGTGAGAGAATTTAATGGCTCTTCGTGAATTACACTCGGATTTTTAGTGCCTCAGAAGCGATAACATTTTGTATGCTCGTATCCGCATAGGTGGAAATGTGTTTCGTCTCTTATGATGATTTTCGACGGAAAATCATTCTATTCGCCGTCGGAGGGATTGGATGTAATTTACGCGTGATTTGTGTTTTACAGGTAATAACTGATGCACTTGGAGTTGTCGACTACAACGGGCGACCCCGTCACCTCAGGAAGTTGTAACGATAATGATCGTGAGGCGAGCGTATGAAGACTTTGGGAAAAACAGTCCGCTGTTTAGTTACGCCACTCGCCCATAAGAAACCAACGCCTTACCGCGAGACACCGAGTGTGCAATCAATGGTTCGACCTATCGCCCTTACTACCAGTTTCGGTCAGATTTCTCCGGCCTCCCGCCTGGGTACGTGTCCGAGGTCACTTGCGCGGTCCTCTCCCGTATGTTAGCGGTGATTCGGTATCTACCGAATCTATCACGGCCTGACGCAGACCACGGCGTCCTTTACCCGGCTGTTCTCCCGGTATCGGGTGGCCGATTGATCGTTTCAAGAGCAGCTGCCATAAGATTAACAACCACCCCCGCTCTATAGGAAACAAAGCCGTTTACAGACTCCCCCGGTTATCTGTCGGAATGCACAACCGATTGGCTGACGCCGCACTATGCGCAAGCCCTCCAGGATCGCCGAATTACGATTCACAGGGGAAACCGGCCCGCAGGCTCAGAGTCCTACCCGGGTTCGCATTTCTTCTTGTAGGCTACCCTATTCAATCTTTTATTATAGGGTGCTGACCCGTGAGTTGGGCCGACCCTAACACATGGGTCATAAGGGCTGGGCCAACTGCACTCGGCCCATTAGCTCCCAAGCTAACGCACCGATAACAATTATTTGTGTCGGTTGTGTATATCGATATATACAACCGATATATACAGATCCCCTAGATGTGCCTTTCGCGCTCGAAAATGATCCCTTCAAAACCACTACTGAAAGCCGGCTAGTAGTAGTTTGGTCGCAGTCCGCTGGCAGACAGCCGACAGTTTCCGTTGTGAGAGCTACCGCGAAAAATATTGGCGCGCTATTCTCTCGCATACTGTTCAATTTATTGCCCTCTCTGTCAGATGATTTACGAGCAAAGGGTAGTGGAGCCAAATTATTTGTATCTGAGTGTATATCTAGCGAATATATCGATGGTTGTATACGAGATATTCTACCCAAAGTTTCACAATTTGGTTTTGGTCCAACAAGATATCTGTGTCCCGAATTTCAAGTCTTCAAATCTAATATGTCAAGATCGAAGTATGGCTAAAGCGCCCCCTCGTGAACCGATTTCAACCACAACTTTTCAACTCTTGCCATGACCAAATGATGCCTGCATGCCAAATTTCGGCACAATCGGATGAAGTGTTTTTAGGCTATCACACAGTCACAGACAGACAGAAGTGCGTTCGCAATACTTTCTGTTACATACTAGCAACACTGTGTAATATGTTACATACTGGCAACACTGTGTAATGGGACAGGACAGGCGGGTAGGGGATTTGGAGTGAACATTACCTACATGAGATTGTGCTCTGTATTAACTCATTATTGAATAAACTATTATTGAATAAACTATGATGTGAATAAAACTATGGATCACAACAGTGGCGACGAGGATTGAACGAATTCACGCGATCTAAGCAAAAAATCGAAAGTTTTTTTCCGTGTGTCAAAAATAACATA
Organism: Micropterix aruncella; assembly: GCA_944548615.1. Lineage (NCBI taxonomy): Eukaryota > Metazoa > Arthropoda > Insecta > Lepidoptera > Micropterigidae > Micropterix > Micropterix aruncella. The sequence continues at coordinate 8,791,045 of OX155962.1, forward strand.
ACCTTGCAACATGGACAAATCAGTGCAGGAATTGGTGAAACTGATGAAGCAACAAGCTGAACAAGCTGACGAACGAGCTGCTGCTGACCGAGAACTGGTTTCACGACTTATGCAACAAAATCAGAAAATCCTAGAACAACTTCATGTACAAGCAGCCTCCGCCGCAGGTCAAGCTCATACCGCAGATCCAATTGCAGCTCCCGTTTTCCAAGCAACATCACTCTACAAGACCTTGGCTGGCCGCATGACAACATTTGAATTATCACCAGATAATAACCTCACTTTCGACCGCTGGTATGCAAGATACAAATCAATATTTGTCGAAGACGCTGCAATGATGACCGCTACACAGAAGATCAGCTTACTCACAGAAAGGCTCACCAATTCGGACTACCAGACCTTCGCTGACAGAATCCTACCCGCCACACAACAAACAATTACATTTGAACGTGCGGTGGAGGTACTCAAACAGCTTTTCGGCCGCAGAGAGTCTCAATTCGCACTCCGTTATAAGTGCTTGCGCGTCGAGAAAGAGTCAGGTGAAGGCTACGACCTGTACACGAATCGAGTCAACACCAGATGCGAGAAGTTCGACTTTGCCAACTGCACCGCTGAGGACTTCAAAGTGCTTATCTTCACGACCGGTCTTAACAATGCAGAAGATTCTCGTGTGCTTGAGAATCTGTTGACGAAGCTTGACGACATCGAATTAAGCCGCGCGGCAGCTGCAGACCCGAATACCATTCCTAAGCTCGATCTCAATGACGTCTGCAATGTGGCGAAGCGCTTATCAAGCTTGAAAATAGAGAAAGCCATGATTCAGCAACCGGAGGCAGCCATCAAGAGCGAGATCCTCCTCACACAGCAGCGCCCACAGCAGCGCCCGCAACAGCGTCTGCAACAGACAACCAGCGCTCAAAACTCTCGACAACCAAAGAAACAAGTTTCGCAGGCTCGTGACGACTTGGCAGTCCCATCAAATCCTTGTTACTTCTGCGGAGATCTTCACTGGCACCGAGACTGCCCCTACAGACAAACGGAATGTGCTACATGCAAGGTGAAAGGACACAAGGCAGGCTTTTGTGCATCAGCATTCGAGTTCCTCAGGAGATTCCGTCAGAGACCAAACCGCTTTAACCGCCGGGACGAGCGTCGTCAGAGTCTCGCGATCACATCAACATCCATCGGTGCACGAAAGTTCGTCGAACCGGCCATCGGCAACATTAAGCTACGACTTCAACTCGATTCAGGTTCCGACTGGACCATCATCTCCGAAGCAAACTGGAAGAAAATTGGCTCACCAAAGTTATCCGACTGCGAAGAACAAGCTTACAGCGCTTCGGGAGACCAGATTGAGATGCTCGGCAAGTTCTCAGCTCGCTTAAGACTTCATGATCGTGAAGACAAAGGTCCCTGCTACGTCGCAAGAGAACTCAACGTCCTCGGCAGCGACTGGATGGATGCACTTGATCTCTGGAACATTCCTATTGCCAGCATCTGCAATAACATCACAACGGAGACACCATCGCAGCTCGAGCAGGAAGTTCAACGAAATTTCCCAAGCCTTTTCAATAACACGCTAGGACTCTGCACTATCAAAGCATCACTTACTCTCATCCCAGATGCAAAGCCAATCTACCGCAAGAGCCGACCAGTTCCGTTCGCAGCAGCCGAGGTCATTGAAGCAGAGTTGAAGCGCTTACAACTCCTGGGTGTCATCAGTCCAGTCAAGAACTCTGCTTACGCCGCTCCAATCGTCGCCGTCAAGAAGAAGGATGGACGTGTCCGTGTTTGCGCTGATTACTCCACCGGACTCAACGATTCCCTCGAACCTGAGCAATATCCGCTGCCAACGCCTGATGAAATCTTCGCTCAGCTGTCACCGTACAAGAAATTCAGCAAAATCGACCTCTCAGACGCATTCCTTCAGGTCGAGCTGGATGACGAATCAAAGAAGCTAATGACGATCAACACTCATTGCGGACTCTATCAGGTAAATCGCCTACAACCAGGAGTCAAGCCAGCACCGGCAATTTTCCAAAAACTTGTCAGCAACATGATGAGCGGAGCTAAGGGCATCTTCCCGTTCATCGACGACTTCATTGTGGGAGGAACTGATGAAGATGACCACCGCAAAAATCTCTTCGAGGCATTGACTCGCATTCAACAACACGGTTTCCACCTCAGACTCGAGAAGTGCTCTTTTGGCCAGCAGCAGCTCGAGTTCCTTGGACACATCATCAGCGCTGACGGCATCAAACCGAGTCCCGATAAACTTGCAACACTTCAGAACATCCCGGCTCCAACAAACGTCGCGCAACTTCAATCTTTTCTTGGCGCCGTAACTTGGTACACCAAGTTCATCCCGCATATCAAAGGTCTCCGAGGCCCATTGGACGAACTGTTGCAAGATGACATCGACTTCAATTGGCAAGAAAAGCACCAGCAGGCATTCGAGCAGCTCAAGAAAATTCTTGCATCCGACTTGGCACTCACTCACTATGATCCTACCAAGAAGCTCATTGTCGCAGCCGACGCTTCCAGCTACGGAATGGGAGCCGTCCTTCTCCACGAGATGCCAGATAAAAAGATGAAGCCGGTGATGCATGCAGCTCGTGCATTCTCAGCTGCCGAGAAGAACTACCCGCAGATACAACGTGAAGCCCTCGCACTCACATTTGCACTTCAAAAGTTCCACCGCTACGTATACGGACGCAAGTTCGAGCTCCAGACTGATCATCAGCCTCTGCTCGCAATCTTCGGCAACAAGAAAGGCATTCCCGTGCATACAGCAAGTCGTCTCCAACGCTATGCCTTAATTCTGCTCGCATACGACTTCAACATTCGCTACATCAACACAAAGAGTTTCGCTTACGCAGACTTCATCTCGAGACTCATCAGCAAGCACGAGAAGCCTGAAGAAGAAATCGTCATTGGAAGTACGAAGGTGAACATAAAAGCGGTGAAATCCCATTCATACGCACCTGATAGCTCCATTTTCATTGCTCGAGTCATCGCCGAGAGCACAGCCGGATGTTTCGCAATCGACACTGTCAAGAAGCTTCCCATCACCTTTGAAGCCATTCAGCATGAAACCAGCCGCGACGAATCACTTCAAAAAATTGCAACGTACATCGAGAATGGCTGGCCTAGTAAACGTCGAAACATCGTTGATGACGAAGCCGCTGAGTATTTCGGACGACACAATTCGCTCATTCTCATAAATGGCTGCATTTTCTTCGGCGACCGAATCGTAATTCCAAAGCGCTATCGAAAGGAAATTCTTAAGGAGCTTCATCAAGGCCATCCAGGAATCGAACGAATGAAGCTTCTCGCTCGACAGAAGGTTTCATGGCCATCACTCGACGCTGAAATCGAAGGAACCGTCCGAAGCTGTGAAAGTTGCGCAACAAACTCGTTAACACCGACAAAGGTTCCTCTCCAGTCATGGCCAGTTTCCGCATCACCATGGTCCCGAATCCACATCGACTTCGCAGGTCCCATCGACAACTTTTGGTATCTCATAATCATTGACGCTTTTTCGAAGTGGCCGGAAGTCTTTAAGATGACAAGCACGACCTCGCAGCAAACAACCGACCGATTGGAAGAAGCTTTCGCTCGTCACGGCATTTGCGACACGATTGTGTCAGACAATGGACCTCAGTTCACGTCCGATCACTTCCAGCAGTTTTGCAAGCTCAAAGGAATCGAGCACATTACCACGGCACCTTATCACCCACAATCCAACGGACAGGCAAAACGATTCGTCCAGACGCTCAAGCAAGGACTCAAAAAGCTTACAGGCGAAGGCAACTCCAACGAGATTCTGCGCAAATTCCTCGCAACATATCGCTCAACGCCATCATACAATCTGGGAAACAAATCACCTCATGAACTGATGACTAAACGGCCAATGAAGACGAGACTGGACCTTCTCAAGCCCACAACGACAGCACCAGGTGAGGGAAACGTCAAGATGGAACGGCAGTTCAATTCTCACCATGGCGCTAAGCAACGAAGCTACGAAATTGGTGACAAGGTCTTCATAAAGCGTTTTTCCAATATCAATAAGTGGCGCTGGGTTGAAGGAGAAATTTTGCGCAAGTGCGGGTCCGTCGATTACATAGTGAAAACTGAAGATAGAGAAGTCAAAGCCCACGCAAATCAACTCAAGAAACGCTTCACATTCCTCGACGCTGAAAACCTTTTGCTTGAAGCCTTTGACATTCAGATTCTGCCGCATCAAGTTGCGGAACCAGAAGTCATCGCCGAAGAAGAACCTGAAGACACCGAATCAGAAGACGAAGTTCCAGCACCTCAGCAGATTCCACGTCGAACACAACGAGCTACAGCTGGTGTTCCTCCAGCCCATCTCCGAGACTACATCCGTGTGATCCATAAATCAACACAGCGTCTTCCTCCTTTATTGTAAATTAACGTAGAATCTTTAACTAAACCGGGGAGAGATGTTACATACTAGCAACACTGTAATATGTTACATACTGGCAACACTGTGTAATGGGACAGGACAGGCGGGTAGGGGATTTGGAGTGAACATTACCTACATGAGATTGTGCTCTGTATTAACTCATTATTGAATAAACTATTATTGAATAAACTATGATGTGAATAAAACTATGGATCACAACACTTTCCCTCTGTCGGTAAAGTAAAAGTGATAGAATGCAAATGTCTAATAATAGTAAAATTGTTATTAAAAGGAATGCGCATATCGTTATTCCTTAAAAATAGGTGATCGCGAAGTGGTCTCCGGGGAGTACGTCTGCACGCCGAGTTCCAGGGCTCCGACGACGGCTGGAGTTCCAAAATGCCAGTACGGGCGATGACTACAGCTTCTTCCTCGCCTGCGATGCGGGATTGTGGCGGCGTGTACGAGCTCGACGTTCGCAGGCTGGTGTGGTGCTCATCCTCTGAAAGTCGCACGTTGAAGAGCGACTCAAGGTGTATGGGTGAGTGCAAGAAAATGTGCCCTTGTGACCCCCCCCCCCTCCCCCTGCAAAGCAATAAAGAAACAACTCCCATAAACATTTACCTGGTCCAGCGGAACGCAGGGGTACGCAGAACGGAGACCATGGCCCAGAATGGACATCGGGCAGTGTTAAAATTGCCCCAGCTATTTTTTTTAGTTCTGTAGCTCCTACATTTTATAGTTACTTACAGGATAAATTAAATTCATGCAGAAGCTTACAAAACAATAATTGAAACAAATGAAACAACAAATGAAACAAGAACAATAATTTAAAAAATTAAAAAATGACTGCCAGTACAAAAAGGGACCTATTTTATTTATAACTGCCCACTTCGTTAAGCGGTAAAACTTTTTACCTGTGATGAAATTATGAGTGTGGTTCGGGTAGTACTGAGTGCTATGATTTATTTCCTGACTGAAAAGAAGGGTTATATTTTTACTGCATATGTATGTATGTATTTGCATGCCAATTTGACTATACCTAATACCGTTATTTGTGAGCGTCTTCTTGTGAGTGTCTTATTTGTGAGCGTATTAACTCTTTAACTATTTATGCAGTAAAAGGGAAATTATATGCAGTAAAAGGAAAAAGTCTTTTGTTTTAAACACTTGAAACGAGAAATTTACTTATTTTGATAAGAATTCATAATTGTTGATAATATGACCAATAAACATGACCTGATTTAAATTATTTTTTTAATACAAAATACTACTTTTTGTGACTTAAATATAAAAGTTAGACGTATGCTGTCGCTGACTTTTTTGTAGGCATTATCAAGCTCTACAACTTTTCTGTAGAACTTAATCATATATCTCTTATCGTTAAGGCAGCGTTAGTTAGAAACGTTTTCGTTCGACCTTTTATTCTCCGACTTACTTTGCAAATCTGACTACCACGAAAAAGTCTTTTTATTTTTCAGATTAATATATAGTCTATTATGACACTCACAAGTAACGTGGCTTTCTAATGGTAAAAGAATTTTCAAAATCGGTTCAGTAGATCCAGAGATTACTTCCTACAACCTCACAAACTTTACCCTTTTTATAATATTAGTATAGATATAGACAACTGACAACTTGCTCGTGCAGAAAAGCACGTTTTTTAGAGAATAGGTTTCTTGGTTTAAACAAAATTCTATTTACCGAAACTCTTTGAGTTAATCGACAGGCCTTGTCTAAGACTCGCGACGTCTCCCGCTGGCCACCCCGATTCCCCGGCCATCGAGACGTCTCCCAATTGCCCTTTATCGGGGTTTCACGTGAGCCAGGTCCATTGTCTCACCTTTCTGTATGTGGCATCGCGCTGCCTGCCCTGCAGCAGGTATTTCGAAATGATCGCGCGTCGCTGCCTCCGCACTCAGTCGTTTGCCCTTGGTGCTCAAGTAATAAAACGGTTTTTTTTAATGAAATATTTGTTGTTTATGTATTTATTCATAATATACCTATATATACATAAATACTTTCTGAATGTAGATAGGGGAGAGTGGGGTTTAAAGTGCCGGGGGTAAGTTGTTCCGACAGCAATAACTTTACGAAGACAAGATATATCAATAAGTGAGAAGTGCATCGCAAAACACCATACCGTCGCGCTATTTTGGCAGCCATTTTGGTGATGGTACGCTGGCCGGTAAAAATGGTGATTGCTAGGCGGTACCTAAATGTTCCGAAAGTAAATATTTGCCTATTCACATGTATTGGTCTATTTTGAACAATCTTATAGCTATCTTATAGAAACTTGTACTTAACTGTTTGAAATACTTTCGCGAATGTTTCTCTAATATCATTGCTTGCCTTATGTTGCCTATTTATCAAAATTTGAGATAACTTTGAAAAATGGAATTTGGTGCCCAAAGTTCCGCTGCCTCGGGTCTGGTTGTTCCGCGGAACAATATACCCCGTGATGTTATTAGAGGCAGCTAATAATATCGGTTACCTATATTTGTTTTAGGATATGAAACTGAAACTACAAACGAAAAACAGAACTAGGCAACACCTCAGTTGAGTTGTTGCGGAGGGCAGCTGACGCTATTATCAGATATGGCAGGAAGCTGAAAACGGTAGCTCGGGAACTAGAGATATGTCACATGACATTATTTTATTTATTTATTTTTATTTATTTATTTATTTTATTTATCCCTAGTATTACATGATTAAATTTCCTATAGCATATTTTACCTGATTTAGTCGTACATACAAAATGTGAACCCTGGAAATTTACTAAAGGTGCGGCTTCGGCGGGATTTTATCACCTCACTAGGCAGAGCCTGTGTTAAGGTGATATTTAGTAGGTACTGCGTTCATCTGCCGGGTGTATAGGTAATTTATTTAATCTCGGGAAATCCTACAAGTGTACATTGTATAACTATTATAGTATATATATATATATATATATATATATATATATATATATATATATATATATATATATATATATATATATATATATATATTTTTAAAATATATATATATATATATATATATATATATATATATATATATATATATATATATATATATATATATATATATATATATATATATATATATATATATATATATATATATATATATATATATATATATATATATATATATATATATATATATATATATATATATATATATATATATATATATATATATATATATATATATATATATATATATATTATATATATATTATATATATATATATATATATATATATATATATATATATATATATATATATATATATATATATATATATATATATATATATATATATATATATATATATATATATATATATATATATATATATATATATATATATATATATATATATATATATATATATATATATATATATATATATATATATATATATATATATATATATATATATATAAATATATATATACTTATCTTATGTTTTGAACTCTTGTAAATATCATATAGCCTTAAGTATAAACTTCTCGACCAGAAATTACGATTTATATCTTATTTCATGGGAACGAGCAAATGAAGTATTTTATTTTTATTTTCATTTAATAGCTGGCAGATAGCGAGCCCAGCAATCGTATATCGTCCCTTTAAAGAGTGGATATATTCGAATTTCAAATCGAATTTTCGAAATGTCATTCCGCATTTAAGAGACGATTGATTGTGATTTTTTTCATTGTTTTTGCTTAAATTTGTCTTTAATAAAGACATTTTATTTTGGTTTGCAAAAGGATACGCTTTGTTTTTGAGATGTGGATGAAGGGTGATCGTTCGCTAGCGATAAAGGGATCCCATTAAACCTATAGTGTACCGTCGAAAGTGGTACTCATCCAAGAATACATCTCGTTTAAACAATAAGCATTTCCCAGTCCAGTCCGGGAAAACCTTCCAGCTATGTAAGTGGCTTTTATTATTTTTATTTTTTCATCAAAGTGTCATCCTTTAAACGAATTCTTTAAAAAAAGATTTTACAAAAAAACCAATCAAATATTATATATATATATATATATATATATATATATATATATATATATATATATATATATATATATATATATATATATATATATATATATATATATATATATATATGTATATATATATATATATATATATATATATATATATATATATATATATATATATATATATATATATATATATATATATATATATATATATATATATATATATATATATATATATATATATATATATATATATATATATATATATATATATATATATATATATATATATATATATATATATATATATATATATATATATATATATATCTTATATATAAAATTCTCGTGTCACAATGTTCGTTCCCGTACTCCTCCGAAACGGCTTGACCGATTCTCATGAAATTTTGTGAGCATATTGAGTAGGTCTGAGAATCGGCCAACATCTATTTTTCATACCCCTTAGTGATAAGGGTTGTCCACCCTAAACATTTTTCTTTAATTTTTAGACATTTTTTAATTTCTTTATTATTTTTATTATGTCGCATTAAAAAATACATACAACCCTAAATTTTTACCCTTTTATCACCAACCCTTATTTTTTAATAGCCATTTTAGTAATTTAATCATTTTTCATCCCCGGTCGATAACTCTGATCAATCGTCATTTAATTAGTTATCCCCGCCAGTTGTCTACAGGTGTCACTTCTCACCCAGTAAACAGCACGGAGTAGGGATGAGAACGAAGCCGGTCTCCTGTTTCTCTCACACAATAAGACTTCTCTCACTCCCTACACAGTTGTCGGCCATCATTATTGTTTATGCATCAAGTGTAGTAGTAACGTTGACAATTATTATTTTGATATCTTAGTGTAACTCTCATATTAACTATTAATCATTCCTATTTTATTAATAATAATAAAATTATCAATTTAGAGTGTATTTTGCACAATTAGTTAATCAAGTGATTTTCATAACCTCAAAAGTACTCAACACGTGGCACGAGCTTCCACCAACAACGGCTTTTGTGTTGTAAGTATATTTTTTTAAATTAAATCGAAAATGTTGTTGGAAACGGTCAAAAAAGTTTCGGTGGAATTTAATTTTTATTAAAATTGGGCAAACTTTTTTTTGTATTCATTTTTTTTTACCATTTCTAACCATATATTTTCGATATGATTATGAAAAATAAAATTTTTCGCTTTTGTAAAACAGTCTAATGTTTACATGAATATGTAAATGAATGTGTGTACAACCAAATATTAAATACATTATAACTAGGGCCAAGATTTTTGCCGTGATTTCATTTTAACATTTTACAATTAATGCTCTTAAGGTGACGCTATTGGCTAAATCAAATTCAACTTTCTTTTGAGACAGGCGAGAGGTGAGATGAAGCGGGGTACGATTACGGTAGGGGTATTTTTTAGCGCCCTCTATGAGTACACGGTTATAACTACTTGATTGCGCGCGACCACCGCGTAAAATTAGCGCTGTCGTCGCTCACGGCGCCATAGCGACATGTGACGTCGCCATTGGGACATGCGCTCGCAACCTAAGGTCGCGGTCGGCGCCGCTGTGGAAGCAGTTTTAATCTATACTAATATTATAAAGAGGTAAAGTTTGTGACGTTGTAGGAAGTAATCTCTGGATTTACTGAACCGATTTTGAAAATTCTTTTACCAATAGAAAGCCACGTTATTTGTGAGTGTCATAGGCTATATATTAATCCGAAAAATGTAAAGACTTTTTAGTGGTAGTAGGATTTCCAAAGTAAGTCGGAAAAAACGGTCGAACGAAAACGTTTCTAACTAACGCTGCCTTAACGATGAGAGATATATGATTAAGTTCTAGAAAAAAAGGTGTAGAGCTTGATAATGCCTACAAAAAAGTCAGCGACAGCATATATGTAACTTTTATATTTAAGTCACAAAAAGTAGTTTTTCAAATTAAAAAAAATAATTTTAATCGTTAGGTCATGTTTATTGGTCATATTATCAACAATTATGAATTATTATCAAAATAAGTAAATTTATCGTATTAAGTGTTTAAAACAAAACACTTTTTCCTTTTACTGCATAAATAGTTAGAGATAATACGACATAGGTATGGAACCGCGACCGTGTCGTCTATCTATACTAATATTATAAAGAGGTAAAGATTGTGAGGTTGTAGGAAGAAATCTCTGGATCTACTGAACCGATTTTGAAAATTCTTTTACGAATAGAAAGCCACGTTATTTGTGAGTGTCATAGCCTATATATTAATCCAAAAATGTAAAGACTTTTTCGTGGTAGTCGGATTTCCAAAGTAAGTCGGAAAAAACGGTCGAACGAAAAGGTTTCTAACTAACGCTGCCTTAACGATGAGAGATATATGATTAAGTTCTAGAAAAAAGTTGTAGAGCTTAATAATGCCTACAAAAAAGTCAGCGACAGCATATGTCAAACTTTTATATTTAAGTCACAAAAAGTAGTTTTTCACATTAAAAAATAATTTAAATCGTTAGGTCATGTTTATTGGTCATATTATCAACAATTATGAATTATTATCAAAATAAGTAAATTTAACGTCTCAAGTATTTAAAACAAAAGGCTTTTCCCTTTTACTGCATATAATTTTACTTTTACTGCATAAATGGTTAAAGAGATAAGATACTCACAAATAAGACACTCACAAGAAGACACTCACAAATAACGGTAATATAGTCAAATTGGCATGCAAATACATACATACATATGCAGTAAAAATATAACCCGTCTTTTGGCAGTCAGGTAATAAATCATAGCACTCAGTACTAACCAAACCACACTCATAATTTCATAACAAGTAGGTAAAATGTTTTACCGCCCAACGAAGTGGGCACGGGTCAGCTAGTATTTATATATATATATATTAATATATATATATATATATATATATATATATATATATATATATATATATATATATATATATATATATATATATATATATATATATATATATATATATATATATATATATATATATATATATATATATATATATATATATATATATATATATATATATATATATATATATATATATATATATATATATATATATATATATATATATATATATATATATATATAAAGTACAACCTTCACTAACCTTACAATTAAATAAATATATATATATATATATATATATATATATATATATATATATATATATATATATATATATATATATATATATATATATATATATATATATATATATATATATATATATATATATATATATATATATATATATATATTTATTTAATTGTAAGGTTAGTGAAGGTTGTACTTTTGCCGGACGAAGAATACTGGTATTCTTCTTGTCGCTGAAGAAGGAGCCACGGGCTCCGAAACGTCCGGCAAAGGTACAACCTTCACTAACCTTACAATTAAATAAAAATGTTTCAAAAGTTTTCATTTAAAAATTATATCTTCTTATCTTAATATATATAAATTACGTGTCACGTTGTTTGTCCGCGATGGACTCCTAAACTACTTAACCGATTTGAATCAAATTTGCACACAATGTGCAGTTTGATCCAACTTGAAAGATAGGATAGCTTACGTCTTAATTTATAGTCGCGATATTATTTTATTGCAATGTCTATTATTTGACATTCTCAATTATCTGTTAGTTCCAAACGATTTTAACAGATGGCGTTATCTATTGAGTAATCCAGGGGTTCCCAATCTTTTTCAGCCCTCTGCGCACTTACAAGTTTAGTATTTTGTCACGGCGCCCTACTTTAGTAAGCTATGTGGAATATATATAGTGAATATATATATATATATATATATATATATATATATATATATATATATATATATATATATATATATATATATATATATATATATATATATATATATATATATATATATATATATATATATATATATATATATATATATATATATATATATATATATATATATATATATATATATATATATATATATAATATATATTATAGTCGAAAGAAATAGGTACCTTTAATAATAGTAGTTAGGTAGATAGGCACAAAAATAAAACATCCACAATATGAAATTTAGTTTTATTATATTTATAAGAATTCAGAATTGAAACAGAGAACAACAAAAAAGACTTAAGAAATAAATGAAATACCATAGTTACTCAGTCAACTCAATGTGACGGGTGAGATTGATGATTTCCGCACAGTTTTTCAAAGCGGGGAATAAGACTTGAGACTGCTACTCTCATTTCTTGCTCCACATTGATCTTTGATCGATATTTGTTCTTGATTACAGCTACAGCTGAAAATCCAGCTTCACATAAATATGATGTGGCAAAAGGAATGAAAATTTTTAAAGCTTTCGAAGTTAAATTTGGATATTCATTTTGAATCGATAACCAAAACTCCACCAAATCGGAACTGATGAATCTCGTTTTGAGGTTGTTGTCGCAAGAGAGTTCAATGAGACTCTCTTGCTCTTGTGTTGTGAATCCTGGCGGAGCTTGTGCATGGAAAGGATCTTGGATCCATGCATATTTTTCGACATCATCATCTTCAAAGTACTTCGAGAACCATTCTGTGAGCTTCGATAGGTGTTCCGTGAAAAGGGCCATCAGGTCTTGTGAGACAACCAGTTCATTAGCTGCCGCATATTTATACAATTGCGGGAAGCAATCTTGACCGCTCCCTTCATTCATTTTTTTTATCCACAACCGCAATTCTTCCTAAACGCCGCAATTTTCTACGATAGTTTCAGAATGTGCGTGTTTTTGCCTTGTAAAGAAAGATTCAAATTATTTAGTTTCTCAAATATATCGCATAAGTACGCTAGTTTTAGCAAAAAATCTGGTTCAGTAAAATATTTGGCGTTTTCATGACGTTCTTCCTGTAAAAAAGTGCGAATTTCTTCGTGTAATTCGAACACACGAAATAGGACATTTCCACGTGAAAGCCATCGTGAATTGCAGTAATACAGCAGGGCCGTATGTTCAGCTCCCATATCTATGCACAGTTTTTTAAAAAGTCTGGCCTTTAGAGGCCTAGTTTTTATGTAGTTTACTGCACAAATGACACATTCTAGTACTTCGTTCAGTTTAGAGCTCATTGACTTGGATGCAAGAACTTCCCTATGGATGATGCAATGGATCCATATAGCATTCGGTGCTTTTTCACGAATAAGCGCTTGTATACCTCCATACCTGCCAGACATGGATCGAGCACCATCAGTACATACACCAATACACTTTTTCCAATCTAAACCATTTTCTGCAATAAAATTGTCAAGAATTTTAAACAAGTCTTGGGCCTTCGCACTATTGGTAATGCTTTTGCAGAATAAAAGGTCTTCGACAATAATATTGTCAGCCAGAAAGCGTACATAGCAAATAAGATGTGCATCATTATTACTGTCAGTAGCCTCATCGAGTTGCAAACCAAATTCCTTGCTTTGCATTTTTTCAATTAATTGGTAATTGAGATCCTCAGCTATGTCATGGATTCTTCGACTAATAGTATTGTTAGATAAGGGCACCTTGGAAATTAATTTTCCAGCCGATTCTCCCACCATAATATTCACCATGTCGAGAGCAGCCGGTAGAATAAGCTCTTCTGCAATAGTATGAGGTTTTTTGCATTTTGCCACCCTGTATGCCACCTTGAATGATGCTAACAGTGCGTTGTTAGGTACTGTGGCTTGCTGAGTGAACACGTTTTTTGTTTTTATTAAATTTTGTAGTTTCCGGTGAAAAAAATCATGCGATTTTTCAGCCATAGTTGGATGAATTGTATCGAGATGTCGCTTTAATTTACTTGGAAGCATACTTTCAGATGAAAGTATTTTCAAACAAAGAACACACTGCGGTTTTTCTTCATTGTTTACTTCTATTGAAGTAAAACCAAAGTCCAAATAGCTATCATCGTATTTACGATATTTTCGCTTCTTTGGTTCCCCGCCGCCACTGGTAGATGCTTTATCACTATCACTTGAACTACCGACTTGTTTATTTAATAAAAATCTGTCCATTTTGCGTGAAACTTTTAACGGCAAATAAAGCGAAACACAACACGACGACACGTCCGTCCCTTCGCGCGGCTAGCTTGACTACTGACTTGGTAAACGGATATTGTGTTGCAAGCAAGCAGTCGCCGTCGGGTAAAGACGTGGGAGGGGTCCCTTGCTTGAAAACCGTTAGGTTTTCAAGCCCGTAGGTATTTTTCGGCGAGTGAGCGACGGCGACGAGTATGTACCTATGTTCTATAAAGATGCGACCGCTCAAAATAAAAATTGTTGCTTTGTAGGTTTGTGGTTTCGGGCCGCGAATATTTGTGGTTTCGGATAATGATAGAGGATCGACTCACGGCGCCCCTCTTTACTTTCTACGGCGCACCAGGGCGCCGCGGCGCACACTTTGGGAACCCCTGGAGTAATCCATTGATGGCGCTGCTATGTTAAACCTACAAACGTCAAAGTCGGCCAAGCGTTATTCTAAATTCAAAATATTGTGAAGGTAATACAGTGAAATTATTCCTGCTTTTTAATTATTTGTGCTTCATTGTTCAAAACTCTTTAATTAAAATATATACATGTAAGTATTATCACATAGTTATAAAAGTGGAATAACTGCAGTATCAGGAACCTCTCTCCAATTTTTTTCATTTTAATGCTAAATCTGGAAGAAAATTGTGTCGGTCGCTATAAATAAGCGAGATATAGGCATTCAAAGTTTAAATTTTAAAAACAGGCCAAAATAATATAATATAAAAATGGATGTTGGTATGTCTGTCTGTCCGAGTTTAATGCCCGTCTGTCCGAGTTTAATAGACTCCGAAACCGTTTGACCGATCACCATGAAAGTTGGCATATATGTATTTTTTCATGGTTAAGGTTTTTATATATATCCGCTTTGTTGCAACTTTCAACTAGACGGCGCTGCAGCACACCAACTTCTATACTGCTCAACCGATCGCCATGAAATTTGGTATACATTGGTATTTGAGAACAGATATAACACGGGCAACGCCGGGTAATACCACTCGTATATATATATATATATATATATATATATATATATATATATATATATATATATATATATATATATATATATATATATATATATATATATATATATGTATATGTATATATATATATATATATATATATATATATATATATATATATATATATATATATATATATATATATATATATATATATATATATATATATATATATATATATATATATATATATATATATATATATATATATATATATATATATATATATATATATATATATATATATATATATATATATATATATATATATATATATATATATATATATATATATATATATATATATATATATATATATATATATATATATATATATATATATATATATATATATATATATATATATATATATATATATATATATATATATATATATATATATATATATATATATATATATATATATATATATATATATATATATATATATATATTACACAAAAAAATATTTATTAAATTAAATGAGATATAATATATATGGGAGATATATGAATACAGTTATGAGGCTAATGCGATAATAATAACAATAATAAGTAATATAAGTCATCTGTGCACCTATTTAATAACGTTAGTTACTAACGACTCACAGTGCTCCCTCGTCGAGTGTAACAACCATAATGTTACCAGTCTTTTGTAGTGAGCATCATTTTGAATGACTGTAGCTTGGCCTAATTGCGTGGTAAATATGTTATGGAGTTTTTTCGCTAGGTAAATATAGTGTCTTTGTCCAAATGTCGTTCTCATTTTTGGTTGTACATGTCTGTCTTTATGTCTTGTGTCGTGTCTATGGGCGTTACTGGTCGGCTTGCTGTTGTCCCATTTTGGTTAAAAGCTGGGTTACCTCCTACTGTGAGCTACAAATCCAAACACAGTGGAGACCAGGAATAGGTATTGGCTAAATATTGTGCTTCGTTTTTCTTTGCACAACATGTGCTTCGTTTTTCTTTGGATTCTTGCTAGGAGAAGTTTTTGTACGATTATGCTGTAAAATTTGTCCACAACGTCCAGACGACAAATAAGGTAATCAGCTCAGACAATAACCAGGTCAGACACGCCTGGAAGGAATATTCTGGCTGAGGAAAAGGAAATGTTGGTTGACTAGTCTCAAAGTTATTGTAATTAACGCAAAATATTAAAATCTATGATAAATACTTAACGACATTATTTATAAGGTCAAAAAAAGGAAATGAGAGAGAAGGGAAAATATATGGAAGTTAAGTTAAGTTAAGAAAATGGATAAGGAAGTAGCTTAGGGAAAGGATAAGGCAATAGCTAGGAAAAAGGGTAAAGGAAAAGCAAAAAGTGAAGCATCGGATGATACAGACCTTGTAAAACGGAGAGTCCTACAAGACGATGATTCTGGAAGTAAGAATAATACTGTAACTGCATATTTTGTTACGATTAGATAAAGTTCTGCCTTTATAATTTGTTTTGTCAAAATTACTGTTTTCTAACATTGCAATACAATGTACCTATATCTTGGTAAGTGCCGTACCTACCTAGGGAAATATTTGTACAAAGAGTGTAATTATCCATATACAAAATAATTAAACTAATATCTTTCATTTACAGGAGAAATATTAAATAAATAACATGCACCCTACTGAAATTGATCACGGATCTATGCAATTTGTTAGGTTTATTTTTTATTTTGTATTTTTTTAATATTATATGTAGGTACATTTAGGATTAAGCCTTTGTCCAAAGTTACGACTTTCTATTACACTATTCTACACATAAATGCTTAATTCTTCAATTTCTTGTGAGCAACACCCAAATGTACTTCCAACGATCGTTTCCAATAAAACGGACGAGTACATTCCCCGCACGAATACTTCTTGATTCTCCTATGAATTATATTCAAATGACTTTTCAAATTTCCTTGTCGCGTAAAAGTGCGATCACATTCCGCACATGCGAATTTCATCAGCTTCTTATGGACTGCGTCCAAATGCTTTTTTAAATTTCCTTGCAATGAAAATGAATGATTGCATTCGCGACAGACAAATCCTTTCGATTTTGTATGAACGGTGTTTAGATGGATTTTCAAACTTCCTTTCTCCGAAAATGCCCGTTCGCATTCTGCACAAGAGAAATTCTTCAATTTTCTATGAACAGAATCCGAATGTCTCTTCAAATCCCCTTGCTTTGTGAATGCGTGGTCGCACTCTCCACACACGAATTTCTTTAACTTCAAGTGAACTCCAGAAATATGACCCTTTAAATGAGCCTTTCGAGAAAACGCCCTGTCGCACTCCGGACAAACATACGTCTTGACACGTTTATCACTAGATCCAGCATTACCGCCGTTATTACTGCTTCCAGATGGTGCATCTTCGACTCGATTCCCTTCCGTTGTTTCTGGCTTTATTAATCGATTCTCTCCATTGTGGATTTCGGCCGCATTCCCTCGTTTATGTGATTCGTTTATGTTTGGAGAAATATTCGAATTTGAATATTCAATATCGACGACCTGCGTTTTAATGGTGACGTTATCATCAATTTTAACAGACACGTTGCCGTAATCATCTACTATTTGTTCACTCATCTTCGGATAATGTAACTTCGGATAACTGGTACTTTTTATAAGCAGCTGTAGGTACTGGCTCGAAATTCTCACAGGAATGATATTATTAATATTTGACAGTCGTAATTTTTCAAAGTTGCCAATAGGTAAGTTGAAAATGTAATATTATTGGTACTTAATTTAGTAAGTAGGTAGTAAACATAGTAGTATATTTATTCATGTAGGTACCTATTCACTTAATATTTTTTCGGGAAGCATACAGCATATCCAATAAACTAGCTTGATATACCTACCTACCTATTTACACAAGACAAAAAACCTTCGGGCGATAATCGTTTCCTGCGACAGTTACAGTGTTACGAAATATTAGCATATTTGAATTAAAAATTACAGATTCAAATTAAATATTGAGTTTAAATAGAAAGTCGCTGAGAAAGGCAGAGAATCGGAACGAATAGGAAGAAGTTGGACGATGGTTTATGGATATATAGATATAAAAGGCCTTGTAAACCTACATCTCTGTTCGCAAGTCAAAGACAACCAATCAATCTCGTTTAAATATAAAGCAATCCCTAATTCAAACAAGGGACCCCTTTCTTCACTATGTACTATGTATGTAAGTGGCTTTTATTATTATTTTCTTCACAATCATCCCTATAATCAATTCTATAAAGAATATACACAACAAAACTATGAAATATTTTTAAAATATTTACTTTTTACATATTTTACTTTTTATTCCCTGTAAATACACCATTTAGGTTAATATAGGTAAACTTTCCAAATAATTGGAAAGAGCTGAGTGCTTCCTTTCATATAGATAAGGGCATATCACGCTATTAATTTTAAGGTTTGGCTGACTACTTTTGATCGCAGCTTCTTTATAACCACTTTTTGAAAATAAAAAAGAAAATTCGAAATTTTAAATTCTTTCACCTGTCATCTAGTTTTTAAGAAGACGGCATAAGCCGACAAAAAACAAGTATTTCATTGTTTTTTTGCTCGAATTAAGATCTAATCGAGTGATTTTATTATTTAGGAAGGATGGTTGCTTAGTTTAGAGATTGGTTGTTTGAAGGGTGAGTGTTTCTAGATTAAAAAGGCCTTGTAAACCTACATCTCTGTTCGCAAGTCAAAGACAACCAACCAATCTCGTTTAAATATAAAGCAATCCCTAATTCAAACAAGGGACCCCTTTCTCCACTAGTAGGTATGTACTATGTATGTAAGTGGCTTTTATTATTATTTTCTTCACAATCAGCCCTATAATCAATTCTATAAACTATATATATATATATATATATATATATATATATATATATATATATATATATATATATATATATATATATATATATATATATATATATATATATATATATATATATATACATATATATATATATATATATATATATATATATACATATATATATATATATATATATATATATATATATATATATATATATATATATATATATATATATATATATATATATATATATATATATATATATATATATATATATATATATATATAAGATGATTATAAAGTAAATAATTATAAAAGCCACTTACATCGTGACGAAGGATTCCCTTGATCGGATTCGGGAATGCTTTAGGTGTTAACGAGAATGATGAATGCCTCTCACTTGCGGAAAGAGGAGTAGGTTTAAGTTGGGCCCATTTTTCAACTAGTAAACGCTCACCCTTCATCCAATTATCTCAAAAATTAAGCTTGTAGCTTAATTTTTGAGATAATTGGATGAAGGATTGTAGCTTAATTTATTATAATTGAAAAGAAGGATTGTAGCTTAATTTTTGAGATAATTGGATGAAGGGTGAGCGTTTACTAGTTGAAAAATGGGCCCAACTTAAACCTACTCCTCTTTCCGCAAGTGAGAGGCATTCATCATTCTCGTTAACACCTAAAGCATTCCCGAATCCGATCAAGGGAATCCTTCGTCACGATGTAAGTGGCTTTTATAATTATTTACTTTATAATCATCTTATTGATCAATTCTAAAAAGAATATATACACAAAACTATCAAATATTTCTATATATATATATATATATATATATATATATATATATATATATATATATATATATATATATATATATATATATATATATATATATATATATATATATAGTAGGTACTGTTGTGTTGCATAGCATTGTTGCCTAAAATGTAATTGCCATTTAATTACATATTAAAAATTATTGTCCCCACTGCGCCGTCATAATTCGACAAATTATAATACCTACTCTGCTAACAAATACCACCCTCTTTCTAAAGACTAGGCTTGTCTAAGTTTATATAGCCGAAACCAACGATATTATCTACCATTTTGGTAGCTTCTAACCCCTGATACCCCAGACTTGATAAGATGGCTTCTCAATAAGGACTAATTCTAAGCAGGATGCTGACTAAAAATCAGGACCCTCGGTTCTAGACTAGACATAGAATCGCAATACTCTCCAAATCGCAATACTCCCAATACTCGCAAGCTCTACTTAATTTAACTCTAGTTCTTCCCAGTGTCTTTGCCATTTCAAAATGTCGTCAACGCGCACACCTAGGAATTCGATGAAATTGTTCTGGGGTTGACATTTTCTCTTTCTAAATACACTAAAGTCCAGCTAGCATGCTCTCCGCCGGAACACCGTGCAACAGCGTTTGCAATATCGCTGAATTATCAGGCCGTTTTTGTCTTATTTTTACTAACATCTACTTGATAGAGATAACAGAAGTGGATTAATAAAAATACCTTTTTAGGTATATAAAAGAAAAGAATAGAATTTTTATCATAAAACCGGTTTAGTTTCCGGAAAGCAGCATTGTCATCGTTTGAAAAGAAAATGCAATTTGATGTTGAAAAGACATTTATTTTAAGTACAATTTCAAAGTGAAATCAAAGTAAGACCGTAGTCATTAAAGAAAAGTTTAGTGTCCAGGCAGTTGCAGCATGTGTTGGCTGGTAGCGTTTCATAAGGCTACCGAGCAGTGCAACGTCAGCTTGGTATTATGTCGTGCTTCGTGTATGATGAGTGCGAGCGATATCCAATAATTAAAATCGTCCTTATCCATATTGAATATATAATATTATTCTATATTAGTCAAAAGTGTGTAGTAAGAAAACGACGCTTTCAACACCTTAAAATAAACAAAAATATGGCTATTGGTAAAGAGGCATTGGTATATATAGTACTGGTGAAATGTAAAAGGTGGGTCTAATAATGGGCTTGATTGCGTTCCTTCGTGAACTAATATCGGAGAATAGTTTATGAGAACGAGATAGATCAGTGTGTTAGAGCAGAATGTAAAATGAACGATCGTATCTTTTCCCGCAAAAAAAACCTGCTGAACGTAAAACTATTGAATTAGTTTGAAAACATTTCACCCGGTCTTAGATTATACCGCTTTATATTCGATGAAAATAAATATAAATAGAATAGTTTACTTTCTGTGACAGCAGTGATGTAGTTTATTTTTTTTAAATATATTTACTTGCAAGTATATTCCTTCTATTAAAAATAACTTAAAACATCATTGGCTTTATTGCCGCTATATATTATGTGTATATGCTATTATTTATGCTGTATGTTTTTAACAAACAAAAAAAAGTCACCCCCCCCCCCCCCCGATGTACCTAAGTGAAATGATGTCGAGGCGGAAAATCAGCATACCTACATGTTTTTACAAGCTTTTATACAAGCTTTTATTACAAGCTTTTATTTACCTTGCAATGTTTGTCAGTATGTTTGTTTAGGTAAAAAGGTACAATAGTTCACTTTCTGTGACAGCAGTGGTGTATTTTATTTTTTAAATATATTTACTTGTAAGTATATTCCTTCTATTAAAAATAACTTAAAACATCATTGGCTTTATTGCCGCTATATATTATGTTTATATGCTATTATTTATGCTGTATGGTTTTAATAAACAAAAAAAGTCACCCCCCCCCCCCCGATGTTCCTAAGTGAAATGATGTCGAGGCGGAAAATCAGCATACATGTCGTTTTTACAAGCTTTTTTACAAGTAAAGCTTTTATTACAAGCTTTTATTTACCTTGCAATGTTTGTTTAGGTAAAATATTGCAAGCTGAATTAGAACCACTACTCGTATCCTATGAAGTTGAAGTTTTACACGTTGGTTCATTTCCGATGACAATGCATTTTTATGGTGAGCATGACCTGATTCTACAACCAGAATCGGCTCCGGACGAGGCTGCTCTTCCACGGTCAACAGCACACACACACAATTTTGTATACACATTCAATTATGATAGCCTGTTCTAAATTTCACCATGACATGGCTGCTGCACCCAGGGTTGGCTCCCGACCAGGGAGCTCCTCAACATCAACAGCACAGTAACGAAATTTTGTATACGCATTCAATTATGATAGCCTGTTTTAAGTTTCACCGCGACAGGGTGAAGCCAACCCTGGGTGCAGCAACCCAGGGTTGGCTAACGAGGGGACTCCTCAACGGTCAGCAGCATAAACAGGAAATTCTGTATAACATTCAATTGCGATAGACCCTTTTTAAGTTCACTATGACATGGCTGCTGCGCCCAGGGTTGGCTCGGGACAGAGCATTTAAATAAAAGCTTATTTTTTACTATTTACTTATTCCTATTCACGATCGTTACTGTGTGAACGTAACTTGGGGAAGCTACCGCCTCGGTATGATAGAATACAATATGTTACATCTTAATGTTTAATGGTTTGATTACAGACTATCATTCACCATGATTTAAATCCGGCTAGAATTTCGTATATTTCATACCGAGACAAAGCGATAAAATGTTCGGCATGGGGTATAGAACGCCCTCTGAAACTCATATTAAAATTAACCAAAAAAGCAAGCGTGTTCTGCGGTCGCTCGAGCGCGCAACACATGCCACTTTCACACGACACAATAATAAATAATACTATTACGACGGGATTATACTAGATAACCGACGTTTCATTGCCGGATTTCGGCGTTTCTACATGAATTCGGAATTGTTTGTGAATCGGGCAGTTTGCGCGGGCCGGCTCTTTCCTAGCGCCAGGGCTGCCACCTCAGTTTGACGAAAATGTCAAGTGACAGCCACCAAAAAAGCGCGAGAAGCGATAAATATTCCGAAGCGCTAGATTTTCACGAATTGCCACTAAAATTTGAAAGGTAAAAAACCTGTTATATACTTGGTATCAGATACTTTCCCAAATGTTGTCTTGAGAAAGCGACATACAATGCCTCCCTTTTCTAAGTATTGGCTTTAGTAAGTGTAGTCCAAAGATGCAGCCAGACTTGTAAAGTTGGTAACGCCTTATACATGCCAGGAAAGGTCATACACCATAATGCCCCAATGATCAGACGTCGACGGAACCAAGTCTATTTTTGGCCATCATTTTATTAGCAAGATCGTTATTTAGGAGCTGACGTCTTTGTTTTTGACGTGACAACGTCTTATAATTCGATGGAGCTGGCTGCACGCACGAAAAAACATGACTCATGCGGCGTTACCTCGCTCTGAGGCGTTCCATTTATTATATTTATTATTCAATATAAATGCTGCCATCTACCGGTTGCGACCAGAATTATTTACTAACCTCAGTCTAAAATAGTACGAATGAAAATCACTAGATTGATTTAAATTCTTGACATAATTTTATATGTATTCTTGATATACGGAATGTTATTACTGAACGGACAATTTTCTTGTAGGTACAACGAAGTGAAACGAAGTAAGCAACTTTTATTTTTTTTTTAAATTACGTAAACCGACTTTACAGACAACCGATTTTTTTTTCAGTTTAATTGCGCCACTTTAAAACTCAATAAACGCATATATATATACTCAATCAATATATTAAACATTAATAATACCAACCAACCAGTGAGGTAACTAAGCCGGTGTAGCCGGTGCGGCGCACCGGAGCCAACGGTAGTTTCAGGGCCCAAAATGGAACTTCAGTCTAAAATGCCTCAATGATTTTGCAGAATGTAAATCAAGACGAAAACCACTCTAGTAATACATGTTCATTTTTTATAAATACATTTGGTAGTTAATTTAAATACGTAGATATGCAAAAACTGGTACATTTTTGTAAAAATATTATGAGGGTATTTTTTAGTCTTACCAAGTTCGCACTTGGTAGTTCTTCTACTCAAAGTAAAATAATAAATACTTACATAATTTGTTTTGTTTTTGAGCAGTAGTTGAAGGTAGAGAAATATAATTCAGTAATTAAATTAGGAACGTATTAATATAGGAACATTTTTTTCAAACACTCTCCCGCAACAATATTTCTATGTGAACCCTCGTGTCCGCTGAAGTTCTTGGAAACTTTTTGAAACCGAAAATGAAAATGAGATTTTCAATGTAGCTAGGCATATAGCAATTACACCGTATATGCCATAACGAATGTAAATAAGTTGAGGGAGGGGCCTATTGTTCAATTTTGCACTGGGCCACATTTTTCTTAGTTACGCCACTGCATCGGAATAGTTGGTGACCACGACGTGATGGGGGGGGGGGGGGGCGCTCCCCATTTTAGAACACCTGTTCGGAAACGTCGAATGATTTTATGTTGTCAACCGGTAGGGTAAACTGAGCATGTCCGCGAAACAGAATAACTTCTTGATATTATGGTTTCCACTTATTATGGAGTAACATTAGTGATTTAAATCCCCGCACTATAACTATATACGATATTAGACGAATTTCTCTGTAAAATGATGATAGGTATACCTAATGTTATACATGATTTGTAAGCTTAGCTACATAAAAGTTTAACGAGTTATTAGTGGCTAGTGAAAATCCTGTCACGCATTTGAGGTATAGGTATGTACACTACCGCTCAAAAGTATTTGGGAACCAACTTTTTGTTGGTACTGATTAGACATAATATATTTAGAAAATCCCGTTTTAAAGAATATTTGGGTACAAGCCTGAGCCTACATTTATATAGCTGATAAATCAAATTTGCTTAGCGCCTATTACCTAATAGACCATATCCCTATAGTAAAGATATCGGACAATAATGAAGTTCATAATTAAAGGGTTATTTAACAATTCCGGGACGAATTTATTCATTTTATTGTGTTCGCCTAAATAAATTTCAATGAGAAAATATAATTTTCTTTATTTCATTATATCCTACAATGAAATACAATAAAAAGTAAAATGGGGTACAATAAAAATACAATAAAAAGGGTACCTACAATAAAATGAATAAACCTTTCCAGAATTTTTAAATTACCCTAATACCTGAACTTTCATTAATGGCATACCTTTGTTATAGGGATTATGGCCTATTAGGTTATAGGCGCTTAAACAAATTTGATTTGTGAGCTACATAAATGCACTTCTGTAGCGCTGTATGTATACAATGGAGAGCTGTATGTATATATTTATATGTATATACCTAAATTTAATATTATTACGCTTTCTTATTCTATTTTTTACTTCTCAAATGTAACATAATAATATACAAAGATGTATTACAGCTAGTTACGAAAACCACTATACCTTTTTTTTATATTAAGCCTACCTTAGTACAGGCGAGGCCTAGTTAGGATGGCTTTGAATTTTAAAAATACATGTAATATTATAAATAAATAAAGAAATTTTAATTTGAATTTGAATTTGAATTTGACTTCGGGAACGTACTTCCTCAATTGTTCTTAAAACAGGATTTGCTAAAGTTCGGGTTACTGTAATAATCTCTAGATATTAGTTGAGATTATATTTGTTATTTTTATTAAAATATTTAATATTTTTCGGAACTGTTTTCTTTTTACTTGTAAAGTAAAAATATACAGGATGGGTTTTAATGAACCGGCATCCTTGAAAAGGGTGAATCAGTACGAGCAAGTAATCATCTTTTAATAAAATTTTGTAGCAAAAACAATAAAAAAACGAAAAAACGTTCTTTATTTTTCAAACACTTAATTTACCGAAAAATAGCATAAAATGCGTCAAGCACGATGCGCCATGTATAGTGGTAGGTAAAATATCGCTAATATTGTTTGCCAATGATATTTTACCCACCGCTAGATGACAAACTTTTATTTAACAACGCTTATCAAACTTTTATTTAACTATCAAGTTCTTCAAATTTAAAAATACATATTTTTTTTTTCAAAGAAAATGATTAAACCCCTAGAATGTGTAACGTCCCTTCCGGGATGCAAAAGGTACGGCTGACTTTTTACTTCACAAGTTTAGGGATTAAAAGTTGTTTTTCTGCTCGTACAGTTTCACCCCCTTCAAGGATGCCGGTTAATTAAAACTCACCTGTTTATTAATTATAGTAGCGTTTTACACCTTACAGGTAAATTGTGTAGCACATAAAATAGTACCTATCGATTTTGATCCCTAGGTTCGCAATAAAAAAAAATATTTTAGTTTAGCAATGCACGAATATTGAATTCCCTCTACAACTCACCGTTACAAATGTGTAAAGCGTCACCCCATAAAACTTCATTGCTTGTATAATTTTAGGGCGTGCACACGACAGCATCAGGATCCTGAGGCTAGATGTCACTGTTTTATCACAGCACCACCACGGACTACCAAAAACTGCATCTGCTACTTTGTCACACTGAAAATTAATAACAACAAAAATTAGTACCAAACGACGTTAAACCATACACTTATTTACATTACCTCTAGTGTTACTTGGTTACCAAAAAAACACAGACTTAGTAAATCGATTATGCCCAAACACCAATATAAAATCACTTCAATGGTTAAGCCCTGAAAAAATATATCTTTCATTACATAGTTTCATTAGCGAGTAGAATAATTGAACGTCCTCATATTTGCATGATTTTTAACTTACAAAACTCAAGGAATATAAATTTACGCACATGAATATAGTTATTTGCGCTATTTTCACAAAAATAATAGGTGAATTGAACTCTTCGAACTTTGGAATAAACGCGATTATCATCTGATGGAAGCGTAGACACTCTTTCAGAGCTTCGTTCGTTGCTGCATCATATATCGAATTAAACAGGTCTAAAAAGAAACGAATTACGTATGTAAAGACCATGAGTAGAAAATAATGTAAGTATTGTAGATATTTTTACCCAAAAACCTTCATTTGAGTAATGTAGTACTGAAATACTAGCCTTTGCATAAAATGAATGTTTTCGAGTACTTAAGGCAATGTTAGTCACTCTCTGAATATGTATCTAAAGTTAACTCACACAATTCGGGTACCTATACGATTTGTCGCTGTGATTCGGGGCTATTTTTTTAACGACTGCCCAAAAAAGGAGGGTAATATTTTCAGGGTTACCTATGTAAGTTGTCTGTTTCCTTATCGACAATAACTTCTAAATGATTGAGCCAACTTAGAAGTGTGTGCTATTATCAGTGGCGTAACTATACCATCTGAGTCTCGTGGCAAATTAATTGGATGGGGTCCTCCCAGTAAAAATCCTCCTAGTAAACCGGGCCCTCCCAGTAAATATATGAAAAAACGAAATTTAACACGAAAAATCACCAAATATGGTGTTTGACAAACAAAAAATATGGTGTTGTAAACATGAAAAAACTATTTTTGAAAGAAAATTTATGTTTAATTATTTATAAAATGATGTCTAAACAAATAATTAAAAACCCCTTCGTCAGTTTAAAAAAAAAAAACAATTTACAAAATTTTGTTAGAACCGGGGACCCCGTCGGGTCAGGGGCCCGTGACATTTTGCCTACCCTGCCACCCTATAGTCACGCCATTGGTTATTGTTAGGATGGTTATATAATCCCGGGTGTCAATAGGGTACCTAAACTGTCCAAATACAAAATAAATAATTGTCCAAATGTCAAAAGGCCAATAAATGAAGATAAATACATCGTGAGACGTGAATGGTTATTTATATTGAGTTATAACTGCATTTATTGGTGTAAATTATGGGGTAAGTATGTTTCATTAAGTAGGATAATATATATTTAATAGTATAATTGTATTGATTTATTTAATCCAATATCGTATATTTAATCGTAAATCGTATCAGAGGATGGTATAATGATCGTTTTCTTCAAACCGGGGTGGGGTTATAATAATTTCAGTACGCTTGAAGCTAAATTAATGTAGTCAAATAAATAAAAATCTGGTGTTATAAATTCAGTAATTTTAGAAACAGTAGTTACTTCTAGGACCCTATTATTGAAAATTTACCGTGTGAGATTGGTCTATGGTCCTCGAGATTAGCATAGTCTTTAGTAAACAAGAATTTTAGACTGGTTTGGAGAATAGGCCCACTGAATTTCGCGAAACGGTCCTATTTAGGCCGGTTTACCTTAGATAAATTAGGCTTAGGGTAATTCTTATTGAATGGAATCTCTTTTTTTCAAATGCTATTTCCTCAAAATGTGTATAAAAAAACCATCTTCATTTTATCAAAATCGATGTCATAAGTTCATGTCGTTTTTGAAGTCATATAACTACCATGAGATAGAAATACAATACATATAGAATAGAAATACGAATAGAAATACATATTTTATTTAACTTGACATACATACCTTCCTGCGTTTTCTTGGTGTAATGTGTTATTCCAGGTGTAATGACTACTGGGTTAACCTATAAATGTATTTAAAAAAATAATCGTTACTGTAATAGTAATCATTTTCACCTATCGAATATTGTTATGTTTACCTTCCCATCCATGTTGTTATCCACTTCACCACAAAAGTAAGTCCTTCTTTCATCGGCTATCAACTGCTCGGCAAAGTTTTCGAGTTGGCTGTAAGAGACTCCATTTTGCAGCATGGCCGTGAAGCGAATATTGCGGAGACTGCAGCATAAGAGGTCCAACTGACCGCAGACCAAGATACAGCACGTCATGTAAAAACCTTCTGAAAGGCACAATGATACTATTGTCGTTTACAATTTATTATTTACTTAGAATGCATCTGGAAAGATTTTTTCAGAGTATTCTAGGAAATAAACTTAAATTAATTCAATTAAAAAACTGAAAATTGTTTGGAATATTTACCAACGCTTGCTAAACATACTGACAATAGTACTTGTCCTAAAAAATATGACAAATACACCATTTCGTAATATGGAGAAGCAGTCATGTATTTCGGATACCAAATATTTGGAGGTAACAATCGCGTTCCATTTGGACCTGAAATAACCGTAAGATTGAAACATAAATGATTATTGCTATCAGTACTTAAGTACATACGCCAAAACAAAAAAAAATACTTATTATATTCGGTTAATATATTCACAAAATATGTGGGTATTTTCTCCATTAATTGAAGAATAGGGGAAAATTGTAGGTACGAGGTATATTGTGCGTGACTCACCGTCAGAAATAAGCGACATCACAACCCAATATTGTCCCCCAACTAAGTCAGAAAGAATGACAATTATCGTTGCGTATTTAGCCAATTTGCAACTCCTGGCCATGGTAAAACTGGTCAATCCTTTAGCAGATTGAGATTTGAAATTGTTCTTCACAAATTCCACCAATTTCTGGGAGCTTCTCATATTCACTCTGAAATAGATGAGCAAGAAAAAATTGGTGAAGTATATGATGAAATTCATCATGTTCAATGCGATGGCAATGATCCCGTCGTTCCAGATGGCAAAGAAGTTGCAGACGCTCAGCACGTTGATTAGAATACAATTACCAAATACAAAACACAAGTAGACGTAGTTAAACAACTTCAACGCTGGCTTGTTGGTTTCGAACCACGGCCATAAACCAGCTAATCTCAGTGCCAAAGTTACCGTATCTAAATATGAATCGGCTTTAGGGGTCTTTGCAATGGCAGACATTATTGAGCAGACACTGATTGAGACACTGGCAATGACACACGCAATGGCAGACACTAATAGAGAATTTTTAGGCGCTTTGTTAGCTTGCGTGACTCTCAACGTTACTAAGGAAGAATTTATGAACTAGCAATTATATAGGAGTTACAGTCAGGGAATAAATATCAAATTAATTACAAAGCAGCCTAACGAGGCGATGGGAATGTTAAAAGAGTTAGAACAATTAATACATAAATAAATGCGAGGAATTCCTCGCACAGGGCGATTTACAATGTAGCCGAAATTCATCAATATCTCAGTTAAATCTTCGTCTTTCTTCTAGTCTACGCCATCAAATGTATTTTCCAGTTCTACAGTATTGTTTGAATTAATGTGAATGATAATTTGAAAAAAGCAACATTATAGAACAAGAAAACAAAGAAATGAATACAATTTAAGTTGTTTTAATAGAAACCCTTTTAATGTCCTCCTTGGCTTTATAACTTCTTCAACACGTTTTCTGATATTTACAGTTTTTTTGATATTTGCTGGTCTTGTAACCATGTATGGACTACAGTCTGAATCAGTTTTGGTTTTGCAGTGCAATCTGTTTGACGAAGTTTAGCTTTCACAATAGCCCACAGATTTTCAATGGGATTAAGGTCCGGTGAGTTTGCTAGCCATTCAAGGCATTGTATCTTTTTGTCCTTGAAATATTTCATCATGATCTTGGACACGTGCCATGAAGCCGAATCTTGTTGAAAAACTTCTTGACCGTTGGTATCAACTTTCTCTTAGTTCAGCTTCCAATCTCTGTTCTATTAAGTCTCTGTATTTTTGCGAATTTATTATCATTTCGATCGGCACAAGACATCCGGCCAATGACCTTTTTAAGAATAGCAGTCCCAAAACATCTTTGATCAATATGAGCTGTCGTAATCTTTTCGTTGTCACTTTTTCTAACGAAAAGAGATCTCTGATCTTGTACCAAAAAATGCCTCTCATCTGAGAACAATCAGTGGCGTAACTAAGCCGGTGCACCCGGTGCGGCGCAACCCGGTGCACCCACGGTAGTTCGGGGGGGGGGGGGGGGGAAGGGGGGGGGGGGCGAAATGGAACTTCTATCCACGTTCCATCCAACTCTGCTAGGAAGCAGAAAAACTGAGTGTCTCAAATCAAGACGAAAACCATTCTAGAAATGTATACGATGATATTGTTTATAATCCACTAAGTAGTTAATTTAAATATGTAGATATGTAAAAATTGTATTTTTGTATTTTTACCAATTTCGCACTTATTCGTTATTATTAGCACTACTCAAAATAAAGTAATAATAACTGACATTATTTATTATATTGCTCAATATTCAATGGTGGATAAATATAATTCAGTAATTAAATTAACAGTAAAGCGCCTTATTAATAAAGGAACAAATGTTTTGAACATTCTCAATGCTTCTACAACAATGCTTCTAAGTATATGATCCAGTTCTTGGGAACTTGTTCCGCAATATGTTCGAGCTCCCAAATGAATACGCCGAATTATAATGTAGGTACCTTATAAATATATATTGTAGCTAGATATACAATAATTACATCCTATATGTCATAATTAGTAGGGCGTAGTGGCCTTTTGCTCAGTTTTGCACCGGGGCTCATTTTTCTTAGTTGCGCCACTGAGAACAACACTTTTCTCCAACATTCAACAGCCCAGGTCACATTTTTTTGCCCAATCATATCGCTTTTTCATCATGGCAGCAGTCAATAACTGTTTTTTTGAAGTCTGTTTTTTTCCCCTTCAAGAAGTCGATTTCGTACGGTGGAGTCATGAACAATAACGTGTATACTTGTCATACTTGGTAATATACTGTGACATAGGGGAGAGAGTAGTATTGTTGGCACCCCCCCAATCATTGGCACTTTGGATTTAATTTGCAATTATTATGAATTGCCAGCATAGAAACGCGTAATAAATATTTTTTAAAAATCATCCATTCCTTTATTGGTAACACTCAATCAGTAGATATTATATTTCACAAACAGCAACACTGCTAAAATAATATCTTAAGTCTGTGATCTACTCCGACAGTCCTAGTGAATGAGAATTGCTGTTGATTCCTTCGCAAAATTCATGAAGACTGGGTAAGTTTCTTGGTCTATTTCATAATATATTAATGATTCTAGAAAGTAAAGAATTGTTTCTTTGATTAGTGTAATAAGTTGTATTTTATGCAGTTTTATACCAATTAATAACCTCTAAAACACGTTTTAGTGGGCCAATCACTGTACCTTTAGTTTAATAAGAAAGTTCTATTGATTGGCATGTGGGCCAATCATTAAAAGACGGTTTTAGAATTTACTATGGCATTTTATAATTTATAAGAATTGTAATTAAAGGGTTGTCTTGAGAAATGATCTTAAAACTGTCATAAACCCTCTGTATACAAATGTTAGCACTGCCAATTATTGTACTTTTTACTATATTGGCACTGCCATTCATTGTATTCTCATAGGGGCCAATCATTGTAATTTATCTGATTTGATGTACTAGTGATGTGCAGATTTTTTCTCTCTATCTCAGAAATAAAGAATAAATAATTACTTTATGTTAATTTGTATAAAATGCATAGTGCCGCATAATATTATCCCCAAATGTGTATTACTTACTTAAGTACTAACCTAAGTTTTCTTACAGATATTAACATGCCAAAACCACCCGAAGGAAAAAAGTACGAAAAAAAATATTCCGAAGAAGATTTGTGTAAAGCAATTACATGCATTCAAAATGGGATGCCTAAAAAGCAAGCTGCTTGCTTGTTTCAAATACCTAGAGCGACTTTACAATTTAGGCTCTCTAATAATATCATAAAATCAAGACCAGGTCCACCAACGGTACTGACCAAAAGAGAAGAAGACACTCTTGTGGAATGGATAATATCGTCTAGTAAAAAGGGATTTCCCCGTAGGAAAGAAGACGTCTTATGCAGCGTAGAGCAATTTTTGAAAACGTCGCCCAGACCAAACAAATTTATAAATGACATACCTGGAGAAGGATGGTACAAGCTGCTTTTGAAGAGGCATCCCGAAATTGCCTCCAGAACAGCCGAAGCAGTTACCTCAGCCAGTAGTAAGGTCTCAGAAGAAAATATAAGGAACTGGTTTAAACAAATAGAAACATTACTTACAGAAGAGCAGCTACTTCACATCCTTGATGATCCGAGTCGTGTCTACAATGGAGACGAAACAAATTTTCAATTGTGTCCTAAGCAGGGTAAAGTTTTAGCTCAAAATGGCTCAAGAGATGTGTACGAGATTGACACGGCACAAGCAAACGGTTATGTTTACATTTGCAGCGAACGGAAATATCACTCCACCTTTAGTCATATACCCGCTTAAACGGATGCGTGCAGAAATACGAGATTCTGTTCCTTCTCATTGGGGACTAGCTCTCTCGGACAATGGTTGGATGACGAAAGATATTTTCTTTCAATATATTACGAACGTATTATATCCTCACCTTCTAAATCAAAACGTTGAATTTCCAATAGTTTTGTTCGTTGATGGTCATAAAAGCCATATTAATTATGAACTGAGTCAAAAATGCAAAGAGATTGGAATTGTATTAATTGCTTTATATCCAAATGCAACGAGAATTCTGCAACCCGCCGACGTGGCTGCATTTAAACCTTTAAAAAATGGATGGAGGAAAGGTTTGCTCTAATGGCGAAGAAATAACACTTCGAAACAACTAACCAAGGTAGACTTTGGACGGATCCTTTCTATTGTGTTGAAAAAGTATATACATAAGCAGGTGGTGATAAATGGGTTCAAAGCTTGTGGATTATATCCATGGAATCCTGATAGTGTGAATTATGCTAAATGTCTTGGGAGAAAATCAATAGTTGGAACAGAGACTATACAAGCGCAGGAAAAAAAACTAACGATGACAGATTTCGAAAGAATCGTGAGATCAGATATTTTATCCGGGCTCCAAGACGAAGTTTCAGTACTAGAAAATTGTTTTCACAAGGCTTTGGCAGTCATCTACAAGTTCCTTAAATCTGAAAATCTCGCAAATAACAACGATATTTCTTATGAAGAGGAATGTTTATTAATCGGAGATGATTGGTTACCAATTAAAGATGTGCCAATTGTAATATCGCAAATCCCCGATCGAGAAGAAAACCTTACTATTTTGGAACATCACGGACATGATTACTACATAGAAGACAGAGAAATGAATGTCGAAATAGATGAAATTGTCATTGAAAACATAACAGAAACTGAAAACATTAAAAAGTCAAACAATGACAATTTAGAAAAGAACATCGATGTAGGAGACACACTAAACAATTTTATTGAAAATAATGTGGAACAATATGTTGGTACAAAAACAATAGAAATAATCCTAATAGAGCAATTCGCTGAAAGGTTAGATAACTCAGACAATGTAATTGCTGAAGATTTGAGTTTAATAGAATGTTCCAATATTGACAATGGAACAACAACGCCAGTGAAATTGAAAGATTGCCTTAATTGGGCACAAACACCTAAACGTAAAGGTAGAATAGTATCTGAAAAACCTTGCTACGTTTTAACTAGCAAAGAGTGGATTGATATTGAAGAAAAGAAGCAAAAAGAAAAGATAAAAATAATTAGAGAAAAAGAAGATCGTAAAAAAACTAGGGCAGAAGCCAAACTAGCTAATGAATCAAAGAAGAAGAAAACACAGAAAAAGAACATACAAAAAGCAGCAATACCTAAAGGAAATGAGACAGTAACAAAAACAAAAGAAAAAGCTAAGGTTGTAATAGGGAAAAGTAATACAGGACAAAAAGGACCAAAAATCAGCATTGAAACAGAACAGAATGAAAGTAATAAAAAACAGAAACTTATAGACAGCAAAAATATTACTACACTGGAAGCTGACCCTCTAAATGTCACAAAAGAGAACAAGATACCGAACAGTAATGACATTGACAGCAGTTCAAGGAAATTGGCTGAACAAAATTATAAGAAAATTTATTTATTTATTTATTTATTTATTTAGGTACATAGGATTAGGTATACAGTTCATTCATTGGTCATGTAATCTTATAATAATTATATAAATTATTTAATAATTAATATAGGGAGGTTTAACACATCTTACATGACCTTTACTGCCAATAGCACATCTAACTAGGCGATAATTTGGCCCGTCTCTAGATGTGCATATTTTTATGCAATTTTAAGAAATGAAGTGTTGTTTTTTTAAATAAATTATTTGGACCCACCACCTGTATATATACATAAATATACCAATTTTATAAAAAAATATAGCTATGTAATAAATATATACATTTATAGTTGTAATTTAATAAAATTTAATTAAGAAAAATAGATAAGTGATACTAAATAAATTGTCGTGCGTTGCAAAGAAGTTGATCAGATTTTACATATCCCTTGTTAAGTAGCCATCTATTAAGGTTTGCTTTAAATATTTTTATGTTAGGATAATTTTTCATGTCTTCACTAAGGGAATTATATAATTTTGGGGCTATGTAGAATATATGTCTCTGGGCAAATGTTGTCCTGACTGACGGAATTATATAATTGATACTCGCGGACATTCTTGTGTTCAGATTATTTTGAGTTCGGGCGTGGTCATCTCTAGATTTGTAGAATGCAAGAAGCGCTTGCTTAATGAATAACTGTTTAGCTGATAGCACGTGGGATTGGGAAAATAACAAGGCAGATGGATGACGTCGGTTTTTCCTGTGAATTACTCTCAATAATAATTTCTGCGCTTTTGTCAATCTATCCAGATTATCATTAGTAGTAGCGCCCCATGCCGCGACTCCGTAGGACAAAATACTCTGACACAAGGCCATGTAGGTATACCATGAAATATAAATATAAATATAAATTAGAAGGGAAAAAAATGATACTGAACTGTCTGGCAATCACTATAATTTGGCTGGTGACAATCACTGTACTC
The DNA here is from genome assembly GCA_944548615.1 of Micropterix aruncella. Classification (NCBI taxonomy): domain Eukaryota; kingdom Metazoa; phylum Arthropoda; class Insecta; order Lepidoptera; family Micropterigidae; genus Micropterix; species Micropterix aruncella. Next base: position 8,826,860 of record OX155962.1, read on the forward strand.
AAAGGTGCCAACGATTGTGCTTTTGGGTGTTTCCCACTATTTTGTGAATTTTTATATGAAATAAAGAGTTTAGTAGGCCAAATCAGTTTAAATATTAGTTCTTCAATCCTTACAGAATTGAAAGCCACAATTCATCGGCCATTTTCATAACTTATTCCTAAAATATTAGAGCTCAAAGATGAAAGTAATCATTGTACTCTCTTCCCTACTTGGTAGGGATGAAATGTGTCGATACTTCGATATTAAAAATGATTTGGATGCCCTAAAAGCAATAATGAAGTAACTGTATGTACGTGGTGATAAATTTAAATATTGTAAAAACGAACTAATATACTGTAATTTAAATGTACCTAAATATTAAGTTTCTACAATCTGTTAAGATTTTTTTGGAAATAAATTGAAATTGAAAATTGAAAAAATATTAATTTTAAATTACATCCCTACTCGAGTGACAGATGAACTGACATGGCTAGAAGGCTGGCATCGTTTTGACGTTTATTTTTGTTTGTCGATCGTCGAAAATCACGTAGACATACTGTAAAATAGTGAACTAAAAGTGTGTCGAGGTCCGAAGCATCCAAAATGGAGAAATTCTGCCGCGTTTGCTTCGCATTCCACCCAGAGAGCGTCCTAATCCAGGCGCGCGTCTGTTGGGACTACTTTGAAAAAATCGCCGGAATTTGCCTCGTAAGTCGCTTTTTTGCTTTTAGTTTTAGGTGCCGCCAATCCTGTTAACGGGTTTTGGAGATCGTGGGAGCAATCCTTGCTTTGCAAACGGTAGCACCAGAGGATGCCAGGATAGGTTCTCGTCAATAAGGTTTACGAGGCTTTTTACAGAATTCCTAAAGAGAACAGTGCCAGCGGTAAAAGTTATGGATAAGTATTGGTATTTATGTAGTTTAGCAAACTCATCTACATTTAAGATGTTTTAATGACACACCACTATATTCATCACGCTGATTCCGAATCTGTAAAAATCTTTCATTATACGCGAGGTATAGGCGTTTAAAGAAGCGTTAAACATATATATTTCGATATCTTAAGTTAGTTTTTTAAACGATTCATAAACACCTACATATATGGCGGTAGGTTAAGTTACTTTTTTAAACCATCATAAACATCTATTTGGTTGTAGGTTGTTAGTTTGAAAAAAAATATGTCATAGTTACCTAAACTGCATACAAACCTTTGTATTTGGCAATAAGAGATCTACTTGCATTTTCCAATATTGGAGTACTCGTTGACTTGGGTCTCTGAATGGTTGAGAACCCATGGTTATGAAACCAGGCTGATATAAAGTTTAAATTGGAGGTTAATGCAGATTGCACTGCCCAGGATGCTCGAGGCTTTCATTCAATTTACCTCCTTGAGGAGGCTTCCTGAACCATGAGTGGGCCAGCCACAAAATAAGCTGGCTTTACAACCCTAGTCTTGGTGCAGAACTAGGTACAGTACATTAAGACCAGTGATAGGTATGGTTTAATGTCTCGAAGTGCTGTCTATAACGTTAGGGATATATTCTGCAAACTATTTTGTTTATCAAGTTAACCCTTGGAGTAAATGGGTATTTTCATGGATGCATCTGTCTCTTTTGCAGGATTTTCGGCGACATCGACTTAAAGTACTATAACTACGAAACTACTACACCAATCATAAAAAGAACAACTGCACAATGATTGCATTGAAATTTCGAATATAGAATATTGAAATATCATTTTGTAAAACAATTAGATAATTATGAATAAATATGAGAACGTCAAAGAAGTGAAAAAAACGCGGAACCAGATCTGGTCGTATCATACTCAACGGATAATTGTTTCACAACCAGATTTGGTCGTATCATACTCAACGGGTTAAAGAACTTTTAATGACTCAAAATCTTTTAACCCTTAGCCACCTGACGTATGTTTCAGATACACTACCACCTGACGTCGGTCCTAGAGACCGCCTGCGTATTTTCCATTTTATGTTAAAGTAACTTAAAATATCGGAATAAATTAAAGTCACATCCTTATTTTCATAATATTTTTAATCACATTTGAAATTTAAACAATGCAAAAGTATGCTTAAAGATTTCAAAAATCAACACTTAACAAATGTTTGTCAATTTTAAGTAAAAATCTAGGAGCTTGGAAAATCTGAGATCTGAGTATAAAAAATCTTTATAATATAACTATTTTTACTTATTTGCGACAAGTTCGATTAATTATCTATGAGATGAAATAGTTTTTGATATGAAACAATCACAACTTTTGCAAAATTACAAGGCACGAATAATGACAACTTACGGCGACAATCAATGCACATTTTCTTACTACATTCACTGCAGCAAATTAGATTCTTACATAGAAAACATATATAGGCTATTTTGCGTTTCTTTTTGGGGTCACAAGACATCATCGTCGGAAGATAAATATTCCATCGGCGACCTGATGTCGTTTTCCTGTTCAGTGAGTTGAAGGCCATCACCTTTCACTTCTGAGTCGGACTGACATTAGCCTTCAATAATCTGATCCACTAGACCATCTTCTACGTCACTGCAGTCTTCATTCGAAAGTTCTGGTATAGTCCAGTTTTCCGAGCCTGTGTCAACTTCCTCTAACCATCGACCTATATTTTCATCCATGCGATTCATTGTTAGCCATCAAAAATATAATTTAACAAAATTACGTAACCACCTGACGTCGGTCTAACGGACCGCACGCAAAAAATAATTACCTGTAATTTTCAAAAGCGCGCACGTCCAGAGCTGCTAAGGGCACGGGACGAACTGGCGGGGGAAGGGAAAAAGTACATAGACTCACGATTGTGTCACGTGCATAATAACGGAATAATTTGAAAAATAAAATCGCTGGAGTCTCTGAGACCGACGTCAGGTGGTTAAGGGTTAATAATAAGCTCAGAGGGTATTTCTTTAAAAAAAAAAATACAATGCTAAAATTCTCTATGGCCCATTTGATTTACATGGACCATAGACAAATTTAAAATGCAAAATTTTTCAAGAATAAGGCCCACAGGCTTAGAAGTTCCCCCTGGACAAATTTGGCATGCTAAATGACATTGCTACTATTTGTATGAGCCCTGGGCCCACCCACTAATAGCTACTGGAATGCTAATACCACCAATCGGTGGATTTTCCGTTGCGACAACTCGCGGGCGGCCGACCTCCGTATTTATGTAAATATGTAATTTTATGCCAAAAAAGTCGTCTTTATTAAATAAGCCACCATTATACATTAGTATGCGTGCACTTTTTTACGTTAGTGCATTAGTATGCGTCCGACAAATTTAGCATGCTAAATTTTTCAAGAATAAGGCCCGCACGCTTAGAAGTTCCTCAACCAATTCACTACCAGAATGTCATATTTTTCATCATTGGTTGAACTGATATGTGAATATGCACATGCTTTTCCAATTCTTATTTATCAAGAATTATTTCAATGTTGTATAAAAAAGACAACTTATCATTGAATTTCAATAGTTGTTGAAATCGAGTGACCAGTGCATTTACAATTGTATCAATCATTGGATAAAAGACGTTCGTTTAAACAATTCTTTTTATCTATGATTTTGCAATTGAATAACCTTATCTTTCTTTGGGATCGGACTGATTTAAGAATAGGTTCTTTAGCAGCTATGGGGATTTAGGCACTCCCCCCTAAGACGGCGCTCGGTACGGTCGCATCGCTCGCACCGCTCTAGTGCCGCTCCTGGCAGCGTGAAAATCATTGGTGATCTTTGCGAGTGCAGTAGTAGTGCTGTGATTTGAGCGGAAACCTGATGGCAAAGGATTTAATATGCTATTTTGAACCAAGAATTCATTAAGTTGAGCGAAAACAATTATCTTTTTGTTTGTCTCCCTGGCCCCTCTCTTATCTATGAATTTTCCATGTGTAATGCTGGTGCTTGAGGTCATGGTGGTAATAATGAGGTAATAATGAGGTTCCTGAGGTCATGTTTTGGTTTGTTCCAAGTTTGAATGGTAATAATTTATATGAATGCCGTACGCTGTGCTGCAGCTGGATGCAGAAAATGGTTTCTGCATCCAGCTACAGCACAGTATACAGCAATAGAGTCACTCGCATGCTGCTATAAACACCGAGCACGAGAAACGCCAGCGGAATATCTTGAACTGTTGTTTATCGACTTTCCGTAGTCGCAAAATCAGGTTTTGGTGATATCATACATCAGGTTTATTTTCGAAAACGAGTTTCTTATAGTTTCATGTACAGTAGGGCCGCGGTTATCTGGGCCCCAATTATTCGAGTTCCGGGTTAACCTAGATTGAAAAGGCTATGACCAGGCCATGTATTTATCTCCCCTAATGTCACCCCTCTGCTTCAATTTTACTATGCAGTACTGTTGTAATTTATAATGTACTAGCTGTACCCTGCGCGCGTTGCTACGCCAAATCGGTCGCATTCGAAATTCAAATTCGCCGCTTTAAAATTCATTCGACTATAAAAAAAAGAAGAACTCACTCCTGTCTTCGCGGTCGCATTCGAAATTTAAATTCGCCGCTTTAAAATAAAGAAGAATTTTGGTTTTATTGATGACACTAAATAATTTCCTTTGGTCCGATCGGCACCAAACTTCACAGGAACCATCTCCAAACTAATCTAAAGTTTCCCTCAAAATTTCATCAAAATCAGTCGATCAGTTTAGTAGTCCATAGCGGACACACAGACAAACATTCATTTATATATATATATATATATATATATATATATATATATATATATATATATATATATATATATATATATATATATATATATATATATATATATATATATATATATATATATATATATATATATATATATATATATATATATATATATATATATATATATATATATATATATATATATATATATATATATATATATATATATATATATATATATATATATATTTTATATATATATATAGGTTTACCCTATTTTGGTTTATTTTATATTGTATAATGTTATCAAAATAGGTTTACCCTATTTTGATAACATTATACAATCTTTTTTATAAACTTCTCTGCCAGAAATAAAGATTTAAGTTTCTTCTTTCATTTCATTGAGCATATGGAGTTTTTTTATTTATTTTTAATTCGATTTAATGGCTCGTTGATAACAAACTCAGCCAATTGTATCATATTTTAAATGTTAGTGGCATTCGAAATTTGAATTATTTCGTAATGTCACTTTCATTTATAAAACGGCCTTGCCGAAATGATCAATAGTTTAATTTTTAATTTTTTCGCTTAATTCGTCTCATTTGAAGGCATTTTGTGTTGCATAAGGATAAGCCCTATTTATGAGATATATGGATGAATAGTGATCGTTAGTCGACTGCAAAAGGACCTTTAAACTTACATTGCACCTGTCGAAAGTCGTGCACATCCGTAAGTATATCTCATTCAAACATAAGCATTTCCCAATACAACCTGGGATTTCCTTCGCTACTTTTTAAGTAGCTTTTACTAATTTTATTTTAAATAAAAACATGATCCTATAAACGGATTTCTTTACAAACCTTATGATATATATATATATATATATATATATATATATATATATATATATATATATATATATATATATATATATATATATATATATATATATATATATATATATATATATATATATATATATATATATATATATATATATATATATATATATATATATATATATATATATATAGATATATGTTTGTATTGTATTACATTTTTAACTGACTACATTTAAATATGTAATAGATGTATTCTTTAACTTCATTGACTACTTTTTCATCCATTTTAAACTTTACCGTATGCTGTCCCATTGATTTTTGACAGTCTCCGATTATCCGAGGTACCCTCAGTCCACATTACCTCAGATAAGCGAGGCTCTACTGTACTTTTCTCGGAGTCGGAGACATCAGTGATAAGAAATTTCTAGAAAACGATAGAAAAACTTTATTTTTACAGGCACAAAATGTGTTTTTTTTTTCAAAATGATACATTCTCTTAATATTGTCTCTTGCATTTTTCAGTCGGAATTGTCAGAAGAGAGCTATTTGTGTCGGTTTTGCGCTCATAAAATGAAAAAAGCCATTCACTTTCGAGACGTCGTCAATTTGGCCGACTCTGCCTTTAAGAAGCTCAAATTAAGAATATTATCCGGAGATGAGGTAAGGCCTTAGATTTATAATTATTGATACAGTAGATATGTGGATTTACAAGGGGATGGGATGCGAAGTAATGGGAACTAGGTAATAGATATAGATACAAACGGAGCTGCCATGGAATTTACCGATCGGAATTGGACCCATCATAATATTATTATTATACTTCTGGGGGGTGAGCGGTGGACTTGGTACTAACGATCTGCTGTGGTAGGTTTAGGACAGCTGTCTTGTCACATGTGAGCGTCCACCTTACCACCCATTCACTCCCCCTTCGAAGCCATAGGATTTGAGATGCATAAATTGAAGTAAATGCGGAATCGAAGTATATCAGACTTCGTCTCACGTAACAGGCATCCTTTCCATTTTCTTCCAAAAAATCCTTTCTTATCAAAAAAAATATGTTGCGAGTGAATCTGAAAAATAAGTAAGTTGAATTAATACCATACATTTTTATCCTTTAAATAGGTGTTAATCTCATAGTATGTTTTTTTTTACAAAGTAGGTTTCATGATGCTTAAATTGTTTTACTAGCAACTCTTAAGATTTCCTAAGGAACTCTATTGTAAAAATGTATACATTGTGCCATATAAAGAATTTTTGACTATTTTTAATCGTAACTTGGAAACTGAAAGCTTATTTCTATTCCTGGTATTTATTTATGGCGGTCACTGATTTTATCGAACAGTTTTAGATTGAAATAACAAAACACAAAAAATAAAATACAAACGGAGCATCATAATACTATTATTACACTTCTGGAGGGTGAGCCGTGGATTCCGGACTAACAACCGACTGTGGTAGGTTTAGGACAGCTGTCTTGCCACATGTGAGCGTTCACTTTATCACCCATTCACTCCTCATTCGAAGCCATAGAATTTGAGATGCGGAAACGCAGTTTTAATTATTTTTTCTAGGAAGGAGTTGATTATTTTCCTAAAGAGGACTAGATCTTTAAAGACATGAAACAGAGATTTAGCTGGCAGGCCACAAGCGCCAACTTCCACTGCTTGAAGGCGAGATTATGGTATTTATATAATATGTACTCTCGGTCTTTTGGGATATGTGATTCCCATGGAACAGTTAATTCTACTTATAACAATTAATATTTTGGTCGGCCGCCATAATAAATCTAAAATTTCCATAATTATACATAGTCTTTCAAAGACATGCGCTTGCGAAATCTCAGGGCTCGGGGGGTTAAAGTGTAAAAATGTTTTGGAAATAAATAAAATGAAAAAAAAAATGCAAATTGATTCTCAAAAAATATCAATATCAATAGACTGTTAAAGCTTCTTTCTAGTAGTTTTCAAAAATGTTTCATAGCATTCCAACTCCCACTTGAACAATTTGATATATGTATAATGATTACTATTGAATGTGTCCGTGATTTCTGTGTGTTTCCAGAGAACAGAAACTGTGTCGCAAGACAAAACTATCAAGTCTGGTTTTGTTTTGTTTCCACAGATAAGCCAAGATTCACTGGTCGATGAGGATTTGCCCACCGATCTTCAATTATCTCTATCAGAGACACAGTTCTTGAACTTATCCGGAGACTCTGCCTCCATGATCTTGCCTGAGCAACAGTTTGAAGAGATCTACCGATATCCCGCTAGTTTAAAGACTGAGTTCAAGCAAGAAGCTGATTTTGTGGGTGATGTAAGTTTTGATTCTTTTTGTTATGTTGGTACATATTGTGCCTGATAAACACAGTGGAATACGGGAGCAGGGTGTGACATTGACAGACAAATATGTTGAAGCGGTCAGTTCAAGAAGGGCTCAACCTTTTTACAGGAGAGAGTAAAAACTAAATATCTTGAATAACTAAACAACCAGTGTAAATAAATATAAAATACATTCGGAGTTGCCATGGAATTCACCGACCGAAGTCAGGCCCATCATATACTATCATTACACTTCTGAGGGGTAAGCGGTGGCTTCCGGACTAACGACCGGCTGTAATAGGTTTAGGACAGCTGTCTTGCCACATGTGTTTTTTAAAAGTAATAACGTACTCAATCTAGAAGCCTTACAGACATACAATTTAAATTAAAAAGAATATGCACAAGCTGTGAAAAAAAATAAAAAACATAATAGGCTCTTCTTGATTAGTCACTTTCATTTTCTGAGTCCATGGTCGTTTGCAATGAAATGATAGTGATGGTAGTATATAGTAAGTAAAAAATCGTTGGGTTTTTTCATTAGATTTCCGAATAACAATACTTGTTTACAATAATACTAGAAAACTTTTTTACACAATAGACCCATTTATGACCCTTTTTTGTATTTAGAATCGTAGTAACAATTTGACGTATCACAAACGCTTGAACGTACAGGTTTTTTTTTGTGCTTGAATGTACGGAATACGGCTTTTTGCATTCAGGCGATAATAATAATAATAATATACTCTTTATTTTCACTTATTATACAAAAAGGCGAGCTTATTGCCATATGGCAATGTCTTACAACTAACGTAATCACAGTTGTACATGCACATTATGGAAATAAAGATTATTACATAACATACAGGCCGTCTGCATAACATACAGACCAGTAAAGGAGTTTAAAAATAAGAATGCCCGAGGAGAGGAAGTTGGAAGGGGAAGAGGAGAGAAAGGGATAATATAGCGGACGTATCACGGTTGGGTGTTTGGGTGTTTAGGTGGGGTGTTATAGGTTGGGTGTTTAAAAAACACATATAAAAAAGAGATTTATATAAAAAAGTTTTAAGTGTTATAGAACTTTTCCAACTGAAGCAAGATTTGTACTTAAGTCTCAGTGAAGTTTTGAAAATGTTCTTTTTCTACGAGTGGTGTTGCGCATAGCCAACGGAAACTTCAGCATCCTACACTTTGACATAATCTATTGAGCTATCTAATTAATACCCTGTATAATCAATGGTTATACTTAAATATTTTACTTCTTTTGATAACTTGATTGGCACACCTAAGATTGATTGTGCTCTCAGACGAAGGTCTGTAACAATCTTTTTTTTATTTTCTTTGTGACGAGGACTAGCTCAGTCTTTGAAGGATCCACAGACAGTGGTTAATTTTCAGACCCGTTTTGAACTATCTTAAGAGCTGTTTGCATCGTATTACTGAACACATTAAAGTTGAATCCATTGATATAGGTAGCGCAGTGCCGCTGGTCCCTATAATAGTTGTTAGTCGTAAATAAAAGGTTAAAGTGAGGCTGCAATCTAATTTAATACGTAGATATATTGTTTATTGCTTATTGCAAATGGTCAGATTAAGTTTCTTATTTCGTTTCAGATGACTTCAGAGATGGGTGACTACATTTGTATTGGAGAATTTGACCCTATCAGAACTGCTGACGATGACGACTTATCCGAAGACCTATTGCCTTTATCCAGACATAAGAGAAAGGCTGCTAAGTAAGCTTGTTATTTAGGTTACAGGTTATGGAGACTCGAGCGTTGGGCTTATTTTTTATTGCTCACTTAAATTTCCAAAAAATCTTCATTTATCAGACATAACACCCATAAACAGACATAGTATATTCAAGAAGAAAAATGACTTAAAAAATTTCAGATCGAATCATTCGAAGCGTTCAAAAAAGCCAAAACTGATTTCCGATGATGAGACCAAATACCAGCTTGTTCTGCTTTCGAGAGAAGAACAGATCGGCGAGATGAACAGCCAAGCGTCCAAGAAGACTTACATGTATGCTGCATACAAATGTTTGCAATGCTTTGCTAGTTTTGCTGCCGAGAGCATGTTCCGTCTGCATATGTCGCGACACGAAAACGTAAGTATAGGCTTCCTATTTTGGTTTGATAGGAAGTGGAAGTGGCTGCTTTCTTAATCCAGCCAAAATAGGGCTGAAAGGAGTTTGGCATACACCTATGAGCGATGTGCTACTGTAAAAGTCCCTTTTGTGGAGATAATGATAATAACAGCATAATTCATACCATGGGCCTCTGATGTAAGAAGGACTGGACTGGCTGTATGGTGATAACTTATGTATTCGCTTCCATTGCATTGTAAGATAATCATATATAATAAATAAATAAAATAAAATACAAACGGAGCTGCCATGGAATTCACCGACCGAAGTTGGGCCTATCATATACTATTATTACACTTCTGGAGGGTGAGCGGTGGATTCCGGACTAACGACCGGCTGTGGTAGGTTTAGGACAGCTGTCTTGCCACATGTGAGAGTTGACCATACCACTCATTCACTCCCCCTTCGAAGCCATAGAATTTGAGATGCGGAAATCGCAGTTTTAGATATTTTTTCTAGGAAGGAGTTGATTATTTTTCTGGAAAGACCAAGATCTTCAAAAAGGTGAAACAGAGATTTAGCTGGCAGGCCACGAGCGCCAACTTCCACCGCATGAAGGTGAACAGTGAAGCCGTTTCGGGCGACGGTATTTGCGAGATACGGAAGCTATTTCAAAGTCAAAATTGATAATACAACACACAATTCTGGAATTCCGTGCCTTTGCCCGTAAGACATATTGGAAACCTGAGCGGGTTTAAAAAATCTCTAAAGGGACATTAACTCAACTCGTGATATATTCCATTCCTCTCCTCGATATCGAGTTGACATACGTTACTAATTACTGTTTTATATTTTTTACGATTACTATAACGTAATCAAGTGTATTCATTTATGACTCCTTTTATACATCAATTTGCCCACATAAACCTTTAGTCACAATAACCCTGGTGGTATGGCCGGAAGATATTACTACTTAGCAATAGGCCCACCACATTGTACTCTTTTGTGTGTGCAATAAAGGTTTTCAAACAAACAAACAAACAATGTCACATATGGTCAAGAATTTGCTCTGATTTGACGTGTAACAGGTTACATTATTTGAACTGTTTTTTTTGAGCCTTTGAGTTCTAGTCTTTTATCTAGGGTCATAATTTCGTAGCTTATCGATCTTCATTGTACTGAAAATAAAAACTTTATTGGTGGAGCAGTCCATAATCGTCTCGAAGGTCCAATGTTAACCAATTTGACTGTACTGTATCTATATTTTTTTTGATAGGTGACAGAGCATTTGTGCGACGTTTGCCATTGCTACTTCCGCTCCTCCCATCACCTCTACCAGCACACCAATTTAGTTCACAAAAAGAGATACCAGTGCTTACTGTGCAGTTTTCGAAGGAAGGACAAGTCGCTCATCATCGAGCACTACAATTTGGAGCATGGCGGTATCAACAATAATACACAATGTACACTTTGTGGAAAATCATTCAGGTAAGCGCTTCAAGTACCATCCACGGGGTCGACGGCAGCTACTGCTTCCATACCAAACGTGTTATTTCTCAATTTTAGGAAGGAATCATCATTAAAAAGGCACGTGTGTAACCAGGAGAAGGTCAAGTGCGATATTTGTGATAGATTTCTCACCAAACTATCTCTGCGGCAACACATCATGTAAGTTTATCTAATTATTTCTTTAATATTTATTAAATATTTTGAGTTTATATCTAGAAAAAAGCAGTTAAAAAACTACTTCTGTTTTTATATTAGTAAATAGATAGAAAACTCTTCGTTATAAATGATTCTTCTTAATAATTAAACTCTTCTTAATAAATAAATAAAATACAAACGGAGCTGCCATGGAATTCACCGACCGGAGTCGGGCCCATCATAACACTATTTTTTACACTTCTGGGGGGCGAGCAGTTGATTCCGGACTAACGACCGGCTGTGGTAGGTTTAGGACAGCTGTCTTGCCACATGTGAGCGTACACCTTACCACCCATTCACTTCTTCAAAGCCATAGAATTTGAGATGCGCAAATCAGAGAATTTGAGATGGTTTTAGATAATTTTTCTAGGAAAGACTTGATTATTTTTCTCGAAAGAAGAGGTGAAACAGACATTTAGCTGGCAGGCCACGAGTGCCAACTTCCACTGCGTGAAGGTGAACAGTGAAACCGTTCCGGGTTATGGCATTTGCAAGATCATGGTATTTATTTAATTTGTACTCGTGGTCTTTTGGGATATTTGATTCCCATGGAACAGTTAATTCTACAATATATAACCTTCCGAGATAGAGAGTAAAGAGTTATATCTGGACGGAGGGTTGTGCATCTGAGACTTTCAGGGAATTTATACTGCTTAGAGACCGAATCGACCTCCAGAATCCAATCAGATGCTTTCTCGATTATTGAGAAATGTTTTGTAGTTAAATGTATTTTGCCTTTAGAGCTATCCTGCACAAACTGTATTAGGGGTTTGGAGGGTAGTGTCAAACTCTTGTTGGCACGAGCCACTGAGAGGCTAATTACCTCGCGAATAACAGCGAGGACTTTGTCATGGCGGTAAGTGGACCGTCCTTGATTTAAGGCCACCTTGCAGCCAGCTAGAATATGTCTAGCTGTGCAAGGGGTATTGCTACAAAGGGGACATGAACTATCCTCAGCATAGCTCCAACGAGCGAGGTTACTGGGGTCTGGAAGTGTATGCTGAAAGGCATTTAAATAAAATTTCAACATCTCTGGGGACCAGTCGTAGAGCATTACCTTCCAGTGCATTGGAGGCGGAATGCAAAAGTCCCCAATTGTTGTCCAATCATTCTGGCATTTAAGGCCAATAGTATGAGCCATACTGTTGCTGTCGTAATCTCCCTGCAAGAGAGACTTATTCAAGTCCACATTGCTCATGGTTGTACTGCCATACACCAGACCAGTGGTATTGTGGCTGATTCCAGTAAGAACCTTTATCTGGAAGTCTACGCGGGCTTGTAGATCATTCGAATCACTACGGCCACTTATTACGTGCTTCGATATTGCCAGATCTTTGGAATTGCACAGAATCGAATTTTTGGTGTTTCTGGAGTTGGTGTAGAGCAGAGAGGGCAGTTTTAGCGCTAGCCAAAAATTTTGTTTGGACCTGAAGAGAGTCGAGGGGTCAGCTGGTTTGGCTAGGGACAACCAGGATTTTAAACTAGGTGTCACCAGCGCATCTAGACGGGACAGTTAATGCATTATTAACCTTTCAGAAGCCAGCTTTTGCGTGCAAAAAACGTTGTCGCTTCTTTTAGGTCGCGATATATAAAAACTAACAATGTAATTTTTTATGAATTAATTATAATATATTTATATAATATATATGAAGGCCGGCTAAAACGGCTACGCGCGTATCTTTCGACCACCGTAAAAGGCCAATCAGGCTTTTTGGCATCTTAACAGTTAATACTGAATGCTCAATGGAATCATTTTGACTCCTTTCGCATCTTTGAGTTGACTTTTTCTCTCCAGGAAAATAATCAACTCCTTTCCAGAAAAATTATCTAAAACCGCGATTTCTGCATCTCAAATTCTATGGCTTCGAAGGGGGAGTGAATGGGTAGTAAGGTGAACGCTCACATGTGGCAAGACAGCTGTCCTAAACCTACCACGGCCGGTTCGTAAGTCCGGAATCCACTGCTCACCCCCCAGAAGTGTAAAAAAAAAAATAGTATTATGATGGGCCCGACTCCGGTCAGTGAATTCCATGGCAGTTCCGTTTGTATTTTATTTATCATACGGTTTGAATTAGAGTAAAAACCTATTGCTGCTTTTCATCATTTAAAGAAGAGAATGATAATAGAAGTCCTAAAATTAGAAATCTTTCTTTAGTTAGCTTAACAGTATGAAAGTATTATTTCAGTAAGAAATTTTGCTTTATCCATTGATGAAATGATATGTCTCTATTCATTTTCGCACCATTGCTTTACCAACGTTTGTAAAATGTATGTATACGTTTTATCTTCAGTATATGTAAAGATGATCATGTGCCCGAATATAGGGCTCAGTTAACCCCTCAGGCCTCGATTGGCCGATATCGGCCACAACACAATTCAGCGTGACGGCCCCGTTTTAATTTTATTTTAATTTAATTTGTTTTATTTTATTATGTTTTATTATGTTAATATGTTTCATTTTAATTATGGGTACAGTGGTTTGGCAGTAATTAATGTATTGGTGAAACGGTGTCGTAATTCAATTTTTTTACTAATTTTTACTAAAAAATTTTGGGACTGCAATTTGTCAATCGGCTGAGGGGCCGAGGCCTGAAGGGTTAAAGTGGTTGCCCGTACGTCAAAGGAGAAATATTCATATACTTGCGCTCTCTATCTATCAATACCGTCCTATCTGCACTATCTTTTCGAACCATTAACCCGTTGAGTATGAGTCAACCAAATCTGGTCGCGAAACAATTATCCATTGAGTACGAGTCGACCAAATCTGGTCGCGCATTTTTTTCACTTCTTTGACGTTCTCATATTTATTCATAATTATCTAATTGTTTTACAAAATGATATTTCAATATTCTATATTCGAAATTTCAATGCAATCATTGTGCAGTTGTTCTTTTTATGATTGGTGTAGTAGTTTCGTAGTTATAGTACTTTAAGTCGATGTCGCCGAAAATCCTGCAAAAGAGACAGATGCATCCATGAAAATACCCATTTACTCCAAGGGTTAAGTTCCCACGGTCTTGTACTCTGGTCAGCCTCTGACAATTTACTCAAAATTCCTTGTCATATACTGATTTCTACTCCTGCTCTTTCTGTTTTAATGGTGCAAGACTCTAGATTCGATCTCCAAGAAAATATACAAAATTCGCCTTTGTTAGTATCATTTAACCCTAAGAATGCCGGCCATGGGAATGAAACTCACAACAGCATGTTTTCAACCCTCGCAAACTTGTTTGTAGGGGGCGTTAGTGCACGCACTGATATACAATGAAGGCTTATTTAATGAAAGCGACTTTTACCGCATATAATTGCATACTTGCATAACTACGGAGATCAGCTGCCTGCGAATTGTCACAACAGAAAAACTACCGATCGGTGGTATTGGCATTCCAGTGGTTAAGACTCACCTCATAAAGTATTACTTTTCTAAGAAGAAACCAGTTCTTCCTTTCGCTCTCTTTCGTCTCCCAATTTCATGTCCTCGGACGTTCTTAATTTTAAATATAGTAATTTGTATTTTATAAAGATGAACTTATTTGTTTAATAATCTTTATTTCCACAACGGACACATGTTCCACTGCACTGTGATTAGGTTAGTTGTATGATATTTCCATGTGTAAATAATCTCGCCTTTTTGTATTTTATTTTATGAGTTCAAATATAGAGTTTATTATTATTAATGTGTTTTCCAGGACCCATATGGCAACTGAGAAACGCTACAAATGTTCAGAATGCTCGGCTCGTTTCCTGAGGCCTTACAATCTTCAAGCGCACGAGCGTCTCAAGCATGCGGCCACCCGGGGAGAGTTTTACTGCGCCGAGTGCGACGTCTCTTTCAAGACAGAGGATAACCTCAAGAGGCATCTGGCCGAAGCCACGCGACATGCCACTCAGGAAAATCTCAAGTTAGTCCCTTCCGTTTACCCAATACAATCTTAAAATAAAGGGACACGGTCAAGGTTTCCAGACGGGTTTCAAAATAAAACTAGACATTGCTTGGATTGACTGGGAGAGTTGGGGGGGGGGGGGGGTAGATAAAGAAGAAAAACATACATGTATACATAGCTCAACATGTTTGAAATTGCGACAAAATATCTTCAAAATCACAAGAGAAACATGAGCTACACTGCTGTCAGAGGCAGACTGCTCGATTAAGACGTTTTTAGTTAAGACCCCAAACAACACCCATCCGCCATGACACTTGTAGAAACGGAATTCGAAAAATGGTTTAGACGGTGCTTAATATCAATTTAAGAGTCTGATAGCCTCTATATAAGCCTGCTCTATTTAGGACCCATGAAAGGAAATACCAAAACGTCAGTTCAAAAATAGGTATATTTTTAGCGCATTTTTAGACCCCATGTGTTAGGCTTTTACGAGAAACGGAATACGGGCCATTCTTTCCATAAGATAGGCCTCTTCTACAGCTAATTTATCGTCCATTGGAGCCTATGTGCCTAAATTAAGTCAAGTAATTGTTTCGTACAATTTGTCATCAAAATAATACCATTTCTTCTAGTGAGCAACAGCCCTCTTGTACACGTTCTGGGCGTCTGGTGAATTTTTCCTTGGATTTTTGAGTAAAATACTCCTATCTTAGTGATAAATACACAGTCATGCTAAAAAATGTGTTCAATTCAAAAGAAATAATGTCATGGGAATGAATGGACATACATGGGAATGAATGTCGTATGACGTTATTGTTTTTTTTTAAATCAGAATATTATTCAGAGTTCGGGGTCACAAATTTGGATTCAACATTAAAATCCACATTGTCGTCCCAGTGCTTTTTTTGCATAAACCATAAGCCGGACAGCAGTATGTCCGTTTTTTTATTAATTTTGAAACCGGGCACGGACCCTGGAAACCGGACAGTTCGATCTAAAACCGGACATCTGACAGCCCTAGGTACAGTTATTCTTTCCCAGCTACAAATACTGTTAAATATTTTTTGTACTAATTTGACTCATGATTTCATTTTCAATTCAACATTGCATTTGATCTCAGTTTTTGTGGAGCCACCTATGGTCCATCAATACCATGATATCAGACATCATCTTTGTATCTTTTATGTTTCAAACTGATAGAATACCCACCACGTCGTTAGCCAACATAGAATTAGTAATATTCATATTACTAGAAGTGACAGACGTATTTGAATAAGTGGCTCATGGTGACCTACCAGTCGCAGTGTTTCGGAGTTCTATTATCAGCAGGATTCTGTAGGTCGATTCGGTCTCCAGGCAGTATAAATTCCCTGAAAGTCTCGGATGCACAGCCCTCCATCCAGATATAACTCTTTACTCTCTATCTCGGTAGACAGCCCTTATTGTAGAATTAACTGTTCCATGGGAATCAAATATCCCAAAAGACCACGAGTACAAACTAAATAAATACCATGATCTTGCGAATGCCATCACCCGGTATGGCTTTACTGTTTACCTTCACCTTCCACCTTCACGGTGGAAGTTGGCGCTCGTGGCCCGCCAGCCAAATATCTGTTCTCTGATCTCTCCAAGAAAATAATCAACACCTTCCTAGAAAAATTATCTAAAACTGCAATTTCCGCATCTCAAATTCTATGGCTTCGAAAGGGGAGGGAATTGGTGGTAAGGTGAACGCTCACATGTGGCAAGACAGCTATCCTAAACCTACCACAGCCGGTCGTTAGTCCGGAATCCACCGCTCACTTCCCAGAAGATTAAAAATAGTATTATGATGGGCCCGACTCCGGTTGGTAAATTCCATGGCAGTTCTGTTTGTATTTTATTACTACTTCTATTCTAACCGACGATTGATGTATGTACCTCTTTTCAGATCTTGTCCTCTATGTGCATTGAAGCTTCCCAAATGGGGTGTGAAAGCACACATCAACAAGCACCACCTGAACTTGAGGCAGCACAAGTGCGAATTGTGCCCAAAAGAGTTTTTTAATAAGAACTCAATGGTGCTGCACCGGAAAAGAACCCACGAAGGACTCAAGAGTCAAAGGAAATATGTCTGTGAGACATGTGGCAAGGCTTTCACAGTAAGAAATTGCATATATCAAACTTTTTCTTATTTGGGGAGTCACAAAATAGTAATAGGCATCTGGAGAGGATATCTATTATTATAAATAATTATAAACGGCTAAGCAGCATAAGCTTGTTTATGTGGCCATGTCCGATTGAGTATTTTGTTTTCAGTATGTCTTTTCACACTTAACCCCTCGCGGCCCGCGGTTTGAATTTTAATGTGTGCCTTACAGCCCGTAAGAAATTCGCGAGTCAAAAAAAAGATGGCGTTTCAGAAAAAAAACGATTACTCCGAAACTGTCACACCGATCGTCTAAAAAAGACCTGTTTTATGTTCCTATTGAAATTTGCTATTAGATATTTGTAACGTCGTTATGTAAAGCAATAAAGATTATCCATAATTATTAGTCAAAGTTGTACTAACATAATTAGCGGTCGGCCTCGCCTGGCCATTTCGGGCCGTCTGGGGTTCGACGGTAAATATCAATTCTGGACGTTTCGGGCCGTCTGGTACGCCAGGGGTTAACAAAACTGTCCAGTCTGCTTTTTAAAATATTATGTTTTTAGTACACAACACATTATTTGGAAATGTGTTCCAATTGTCTAAAATGGGGGGGGTGCTTGCACGAAACAGGCCTTGGATCCACTAATAAAGACGCAAAAACTGTTGTTACGGATTATTTATAGGAAACCTAATGACTACCCGTCAGAGCGTCTTTTCAACGTGGCGAAAGTTCTGGACGTCAAGCAATTGTTTATTAAATATGTGATAATATTTTTTCATAAACACAAAGATAGACATGATCAAAGTCAGCAAAACTGCAATACTCGGAGTTCACGGAAACAAAATTTCCTTATTCCTCGAGTACAAACAACATTTGCGCAACGACAATCTTTTTTCATTGGTCCCAAATTGTATAATGGCATAGAGGAAAAATGGAAACACTTAAAGAACAATCAAGAGTTTAAAGACAATATTAATAAATGGCTATTTGAATTAGGAAGGTTTAAATCTGAAAACTTGGTTTGTAAAGCGTATGTATAACGGTTAATTTAAAAATATTATTGTATATTTATATAAATTATTATGTATATATTAATAGTATATCATATCATATTTTTATTTATTTTATTTCATATTTTTTAGCAGTGATTTTATAATTGTATTTATATATTTTATAAAATTATAAATATGTTTATACCATATATCATTTATCATTTATTGATATCGTATTTACGTATATGTGTATTTGCCATATTGTATTACCTACAATGTATTATTCGTACAAATTTAGTGTTTGGATTTGTATTATAATGTTATTTATTTATAATTATATATTATTCAATCTTAAAATAATAATTAAAAAAAAAACAATTAAGTACATTCATTTATTGTAAAAATAAAAAGTTTTTTCAAGTTAATTAGGTTAATTGTTACATAAGTTGTATTACTTATTTTAATTACTCTGACCCGCCTAGATACGGGACAGTTTAGTCCTAGTTAGGTGGGCAATGAGCATTAGCTGCATTTCGGTGTTCAATTTTTCCGAGTTATTTATAACATTGATAACAATGGGGCTAAATGTACAAAAATAAAATGAATAAAGTATTAAAAAAATTAAAAAAAATTATCCCCAACTCTTTTAGAAAGAAAATGTTTCCTGGATTCAACGAGAAACTTGTGTGCGAAGTCGTTCCCTCGGAGATGTGAGTTCTAATTGAATGTATCTCTTCTCCTTCTCCTTCAATGTCAGCACAGCTGTATCATCCTGAATGTATCTTGTAGGTCTCGATCAAGCCCCCTAACTTTCTAAGGACGCATCTAGAAGACGTGTAGAATTGACATATTCCAATTAGTTGTAGACAACTGTCGATCACAAAGTAGGAAGTATTTTAACCCGTTGAGTATGAGTCAACCAAATCTGGTCGCGAAACAATTATCCGTTGAGTACGAGTCGACCAAATCTGGTCGCGCTTTTTTTTCACTTCTTTGATGTTCTCATATTTATTCATAATTATCTAATTGTTTTACAAAATGATATTTCAATATTCTATATTCGAAATTTCAATGCAATCATTGTGCAGTTGTTCTTTTTATGATTGGTTTAGTAGTTTCGTAGTTATAGTACTTTAAGTCGATGTCGCCGAAAATCCTGCAAAAGAGACAGATGCATCCATGAAAATACCCATTTACTCCAAGGGTTAAAATTACCGTTGTTGCCTTACTACTTATGGGTTTTTATGATCAATCGTTCTTTATAAAAATGAGTCATTAGCAGTGTTATTATAAATGGCCAAATAAATCGCTATTAGTTTTGCTGGACAATGCTGTCAGTGCAAAAGGGTTGCAAAAATTTTATATGGCATTAAGCAATCTAAAACCCTATATAATCAATGACTATATTTATTATTATTATTTATTTCATAGCCGGCGATTGGGGAGGGGGTCGCCCTCGCAGCCAATACGCTGCTGTCGGTGCTGCTGGATCTTGTACTCCATTCACGATTCGCTTTCATTCTTGACGATTTTTGCCACGTCTCGGACATCCCTAGCCGATAATCGTTTATTCTTAAGGTCGTCTTTGATGTTATTTAGCCAGGTTTTCTTCGATGCCGATCGCTGAATTCTCCATTCTGTCGAACGGTCTCGTCAAAGAAGTTTACGTGGCAAGCGATTATCGTTCATTCGGCAAACATGGCCGAACCATCGTAATCAACGTTTTTGTACTTCTTCTTCGATCGTTGTTAGTAGATCGCATCTTTCTCTAATGGTCTCGTTTTGAATTCGGTCGCGGAGTGAGACACCGAGAATCTGCCTCAAGCATCACATTTGGAAGACTTCAAACTTGTTGTAGTAACGATGACTATATGTTGCGTTTGGCAATCAATCTTTTAATGAATGAGAATGTGAGACCAATAAAAGCATTTAGATAGTTTTCATTAACTTTAACTACGTAATTTTCATAGTATTTCAGTCTCATAAAGTAAATTTCTTACTAAATGAGACTAATCATAGTGCAATTTAGACCTTGATCTACCTATTCATAAATAAATTAAACTTTGATATTTCTGGCATACTGGCAGTTAGTAAAGTATCATCCGTTGATTGTAATATTGTAACATATGGTAACTAAATGTGATATCTTTATATCCACAGACTAAGCGCATCCTGAAAGATCACAGCAACATGCATTCGGGGCTTCGTCCGTACCGCTGCAAGTACTGTGATGCCGATTTCGGGCACGAAGCCGCCCGGTACAACCACACGAGACTGGTTCACCTCAAGCTCAAGTTTAAACCTCAACATCGGAAGAAGAAGAATACTAACATTGATAATTTTACTAATATTCAAGAATGAAATAAATCGACTATTTCTAATATTGTTCTTTTTTTACTTTTACGATTGATATATGTGGTATTATTAGATTGCTCAACTCCATAGTACAACTCCATAGAACCTTTCTGAAATGGCAAAATGCATTTCGCCATTTCAGAAGGGTTCGCTGATTGATAGCATTGGCGGCCAAACTAATAACAATTTTTTTGTTTTTTTTTTATATAAAGGACTGATTGATTGCAAAAAATAAATGATAACAATAATAACACTCAATTACTAGTGCTATCTATCGCCTTTTTTATATAGGCTGATTACATCACAGAAATAACACGGAGAGTTAGAATGCAATCTATTAGTCAATCTGAACTAAATGTGCGTAATTATTACATTATTAATAATAGTGCATATTTATTAATATTAAGAGCGAATAGTAACACAGTGGAACCTCTCATAATGTCCAGACTCTTACTTGTTAAGCGAAACAATTTTTCCCATACTCCCACCCGACCGCACCTGCCGCACCGACCGCACCGACCGAAACTGAAAACACGCAAAACTGAAATTGACCGCTGTCGAGAAAATCAATCGCAGACGTTTAATCGTCAATCGTGACTAACGATTGAAATTAATCAATCGTTAGTCGCCGATCGACGATTAAATAAATCAATCGTTAGTCGTCAATTGCGATTAACGATTAATAGAGACGCCCGAATAAGTTTGAACACATTTCGTGCGGTGATAGATTTATGATTTATCTTCGGTGGGTAGTTTTAATGCGGAAAAGTGACAACCGTTCATTTCCCATTCCGCTCTGACGTACTGCTCTGTCTCGTTCACATGAGCTAATTTCCGATTTTAGTTCAAGAGAAACGCAATCGAGCCCATTATGAACGTATTATATCAATTCTTTAATATAACGATAAAAATGAGGATATATTTTTTAATAAAATCAATGTTAAAATATGTTTATTTATTTATTTATTTATTTGCTGCTGTTATAAAAAACATATACAAAAAAACAAGAACACACAGATTAAAAATTAAAACTATAAATAGACAAAGACTATGAAATAAAGCTACAAACGCTGCAAATTAGGGGTATCCTCAGGATATCTCTTATCCTGGTTTTCAGGACACACCTATTAATTATTGGTACATATATGATTTTTAAAATAAAATAACCAAATCAAATAAATCCTAAAATAAAAAATCCAAATAATCATAATCAAATGAATACACAAATCGAAATAATCAAAATCAAGATATTTAACATCAAATGATATTAAAAGAAAATAACGTAATTACATAAATTTAATAATCTACATATAATAAATCAAAAATAATCAAAATCAAAATATTTAACATCAAATAATCACGTTACAAATTAATAAATAAACGAAGACAATAGTAATAATCCAATTAGCAATAGTTATTTTAAAATAAAATTAAATTATGACATCTAAATATCTTCCTTTAATAATAAACTTTTAAAGTGGTCCTTAAATACTGCAATTGATTTCGATCGCAAAGCCATTCCCAACCGATTCCATACAACCACAGAATAATACGAAAAGCTGCACTGGAAATGTGTAGTTTTGTGCTTGGGTATTACCTATAGCAAGTTGTTCAAGTGCCCGTGTTGAATGGACATGCCGGTTACGGGACCACGTCATAATCGAGTAAAGATATCGCGGCTGTTTATTGCGTACTACCTTGAGTACAAGGGTCGCAAGATGGAGCTGCCTTCTTTTACTCATATTCAACATGGAAGCTTTCGCAAGGAATGGTGACACATGATGACGTGGAGGAATCCTAAAGCAAAATCTTGCGCAGGCATTTTGCATGTGATTAAATGTAGTGTTAAAAATAGGAAAAAAGTGAGGATTGTCAAAAAGTAAAATGAGAAGTCTTATGTAAAATGAAAAGTCCTTTAAATTTTAGTCAAATAAAAAATCAATTGCTTAATTACTTATTATAGAAATAGTCAAGATGCACACTGTTTTTAGAGATCGTTAATATCGTACAATTCTCTTTCAATGAGATAACATTTGAGCTTATTCTTAAATTGTGGTATTTTTCCTTCCCAGCATATATTTTAGATACTAAGGGCTAGTTAGTTGTAAGCATATCGTTCCGACGTTCGGATCCCTTTTAAAAGTTCTAGTTTTTGATGCGGAAGAATCGGATTATTTCTCCCTCTGGAAAAATGTTTATGGGTATCTGATTGTATCGGCAGCTTAGCTATGTTTTTTAATAATCAATTTAATGCATTCTAACACGTATAGAGATAGTAGAAAGGTGAGAATTTTAATCCTTCTGAAATGAGCACTGCATGAATCTACATAACCCAGATTACTTAAAATTCGAATAGCCCGTTTTTGCAATGAAAAAATATGTTGCCTTATATAGATAGATAGTGCATTGCGCTCAGAAAAGAATACCGTAACGGAGAAGAGACTCAAAATAAGCGTAATAAATCATTTTCGTGTCCTTAGAACCAATAAGCTTTCGTATTTGGCGCAGAATTTTATTTTGCTGAGAGTATATAAACATTGCAACAGTTTTGAATTGGTTTCTCTCAAACCCAGTGCCGTAGCGTGCCTAGGCTGGGCCCCATATAAAAAATTGTTTGGGGGCCCTTAGGATAGGTAGAGTTCTCACAAAAAAAAAAGTTTGCATAAAATTAAAAGAAATATTTATTAATCATAATTATCTATCTGTCACTTTTTCCAGAATTTTTACAAACAATCAAATTAAATATACACTCTCCTTTCTTTTTTTCGGCAAACTGATTTATTAATTCATCATAGCTGATGTGACTTTAGTTTTTCTAAAGTTTCTCCTCTATGGACAATAGTGACAGGTCTGACAGACGTTCATGTCCCATCGAAGTTCTTAGGTACACTTGTAAATTGCACTCGCAAAACACGTACAAAACAAGTTCTTAGGTATTTTTTTATCAGTTTTAATTTTGAAAAACTTCTTTCAGTAGTTTCAGTTGTAACTGAAAGGGCCAAGAATAAAGAGCATGCTGTTATTACCTCCGGAAAACTGGATGCAAGACTATTGAATTTTATCAGCAATAATTCAATGAGTTCCTTAATGGAATGAATTTTTTGAATTTCAGATTTTAAGCATGTTTTTAAAACCTTTAATTGGTCATAAAGAATAACTGAGATGTCTTTACTGTATTTAGCCGACAGTTTTCCGGAAGCGTTAATTATCTTTTCGTTTGAAGAAGACAGGAGTTTCTCCGGTTGTAATATTTCTCATATAGGGAGCGGAGGGTATGTACGTACACCTAAGCTTAAGTTCAAATATATGTCACAACTTTATAGTGAACGAATTCAATGTGATACATTTCTACAGCCAGTTTAATTGACATTAAAATGGTGGCTTCAAAAAAATCAAAAACTTTGAAATAATAGGTTTAATTACGAATTAAAAAAAAGTGGAAAGTACGGTATTACCCGAAGTGTTCGGGCAATACCGTACAGCAGTAGGCAAATTAAGTACACTAATTTATGGTTTACAGAAACTACAGATGTAATTATCTGGGACATCTTTGTCGCTGCAAAGAGCATGCACCCATCGTGCACAGGCTATGCAACGATACCAAAGTTCATTATCCTTGCCAAATTCTCCACAAATAGCGCATAACTCATTAGTTACGCCCAGATGTCCTTCATCGTAGTACTCTCCATCTGTATCGTCGTCGTCATGAAGAACCACTGCTGTAGTATGGTCATCGGAATCGGATGTAGAAGAGTTAAAAATCTTCCTTATATGAGATTTAGGTTTATTTGGACTTTTGATTGCGTGTTTCTGCATGGTTTTTATTATTACGTCCTTTGTGTCATTTTTTATGGTCTTTTTTATGGTATTTTTTTGTATCTTTTGGTTTCTTTGTGCCTTTTTTAGCTTGGTATTCTCTTGTTTCATGTTTTTCAGTGTTTTTCTCAAAGCTGCGGCCTCTAACATATACTTCATGGGCGTAGATGTTAAAATTTCTGAATGTTGCTTGTTGGATTTTTTTCCTGTTCCCTTTCCTTTGAAAGTTTTTTTTTCTGTAACCCGTGCTGATGGAGATGGCATTTCAGGCATACATCTTGACTGTGCAGGTGTTAAAATGACAAACTCTTTTTTTATTATGTATAGTTAGTTAACAACATGGAATCAGGCAACATTCAAAGTTATGCAAACATCTTGCGGCTAATACCGTACAAAAATGTACGGCTTTACCCGAAACCCGGAATCCAACATATTTTCGGATATATTGTCTTAAAAAGTGGAACTTTGAATGCTAAGGCATAATAAGTCTAATGTTAAGATACCAAAGAGGGCGTAAATCACAATTATTTTACAAAGTAACTATGATTGATGTACTTACAGCTTAAAAATCACTCGTTGATTTCTCTAAACCAGCTATACTCTTAATAAGTGTGTTCCGCGGAACCCTAGGGTTCCGCGATACCCCTGTAGGTGTTCCAAATAAAATCAAAACACCTCTCTCTGGTCGAACGTTTTGACTCCGCCCGCCGCGCCGCCGCCGCGCGTACTTGTGAGCGCGCAGTCCCGAGATCGAGTCTAGGACTAAGTATAAAAGCGGCGATCGCGCGTCGCGCCTCGTCAGTCAGTTGACGATTAGCGTTCGGAGCGATAAGTTCCTACCTACCTACTTACAAGCTGGCTAGCGAATTGCGGAGTTTAAACGTGATATGTAACTAGTGTTTATTATACTACTGCCTGCTGTATTCTGATTGTACCATCCTGACGTGTAACATTATTAATAAAGAAGAATGGAACGTTGGCTTAAAGGCGTTAAACGTGTTGCAACAACATCTTCTAATGACGCTGAATGTTCAAAATCAGTACGCGCGGAGAATGCAGCAATTACCGATCCAGACGATGATGCCACGACGTCAAGCTCCACGGTTTCAAAGACGCAAAAAAGATGAAGCAAATGCCGTCAAATCTAAAATTAGTTATGGATGAAGCGGTAAAAATAATTAATTTTATCAAATCACGACCACTACAATCCCGATTGTTCTCATTATTGTGTGAAGATTATGGCAGCAAACATAAAACACTGCTGCTCCATACAGAAGTGCGATGGCTTTCTCGGGGTAAAACTTTAACAAGGCTATTTGAACTTAGAGCGGAGTTACAAATGTTTCTTTCAGCTGATACTTCTTTTAATTTTAAAGACCGTTTGTATGATAAAACTTGGTTGTTCCGATTGTCTTTTATGGCGGATATCTTTCAAAAACTAAACGAATTGAATTTATCATTGCAAGGTAAACAAACAACAGTGTTCCAGGCCTATAACAAAATAACTGCCTTCAAAAGAAAATTAGATTTTTGGATTGTTTGCGTTGATAAGAGAGAAATAGAAAGCTTTACGTCACTCAGTGAGTTTATTAGCGATAACGACTCAGAAATGTTTCAAGATGATATGTTTGAAGAATTGGTCCAATATCTCACTTCGATGCGCGCATCTTTTGAAAAGTATTTTCCCGAAGAACAGAATACAAAAATAAAACTGAATTCATGGATTCATAATCCTTTTTTACCCAACTTGCAAAAGCCCGAAAGTATGTCAAACGAGATATATGAATCTCTTTTAGAAATGTCATCAGATACAAGTATCAAGTCACTGTTCAAAACGATGCCTCTCAACGATTTTTGGTGCAGAATTCGTAATGAATATCCAATGCTTGGCAAAATGGCTCTGAATATTCTTCTCCCGTTCCCAACAACATATTTGTGCGAAACAGGATTCTCAACGTATGCAGCCACGAAAACAAAATATCGCAATAGACTGGACGCCGAACCTGATATGAGACTGCAACTGTCTTCTATCAAACCTATTAATGAAAAATAAAAAACAGTTTCATACCTCCCATTAGTTAGATTTTTTCTCTTTTAATATCTTGTAATAATGTACTTGCCATGTGGCATGTTAAAGTAAGTAATAATCAGTAACTGTTACATTGTACTTTTATTATGTTTATTAATAAAGAATACACTTTTAAAAACTATTGTTTTATTGTAGGGTTCCGTCAAGTATTTTGCTTTCCAAAAGGGTTCCGTCACCAAAAAAGTTTGAGAACCGCTGCTCTAAACAGATGCCGCGAAACGTCAAACGCGCTCTCTCGGAGACGATCGGCGGCCGACTGGTACGTGTTTCTATCCGCGGCACTAGGAAAGGTGATGTGTAATGCTAGACAAGGATAGATATCGGTTTCTGTTGTGGGTTTCGATAAAATCGAGTGTACGCAATTAGCCGCTGTACGGGAATACCCTCTGCTCCCCAGGTCGCCAGGTCAGGTCAGGTCCGGTTGGGGGCCCCCGTGGCCCGGGCCCCCCGTATAATTGATACGGCAGATATGGCGGTAGCTAAGCCCCTGCTCAAACCATGCATTTAGTGAATTCACCAACTAGAGTTGTGACAACTTGGTCAATATTAGAATGTTCATAGTTTGTGCTAGTGTCATCCGCAAATAATGTGACTTTGGAATGTTTTAAGGCACCTGGCAGGTCATTTATATATTAAAGGAAAAGAGTTGGTCCCAGGATACTTTAGGTACTTTGCACTCATTGGACATTACATTCTTTAATAATCTGCTTTCGTAGTTACTAAATTGTACTACTAGATAGTTGTACTATTTGATAGGTAACTGTACAACCACTCAAGACTGTTCTGTTCCCTCAGATGCCGTATTTGTCGAGTTCACTAAGCAACATATTGTGATTCACCATATCGAACGCTTTTGAGAGATCGCAGAAGACCGTGCCTGAATAAAGTTATCCATCAACATTACTATACATTGTTGTATAGTACCTATTATGCAGTGCATCTATTGTTTCCCTATTCCGTTCTAACGTATCGCTCTGTCTCGTTCGGTTGAACTAAGTTACTATTTTAGTTCACGAAGAAACGCAATCGGGCCCATTGTATACCTATAGGTACTTTTGTAATTAAAATGGTTAAAAATGTAAAATAAAGTATGTCCATGTAATAATATACACTTAATAATATATTGCTATGTATAAATAATATTATTTTTACTTTTAAAAAAATGCCTTAGAACATCGTCTGGCAACCTAGTTAAGCCGGATTATAAAGAAATTTTAATTTAATTTATCCTTGACTAAATATTTCTGATTTGATTACCTTCCCAGTATTTTCAATGTGAAATATATGAGACGAAAGGTTTCTCGTCTGCTAAACGCCAGTCTTTCAGCACACTGATAACATTTCTAACGGACTGGGATGTCTTGGCCAAAGTGATCATCCCTTTTTGA
Organism: Micropterix aruncella; assembly: GCA_944548615.1. Taxonomy (NCBI): domain Eukaryota; kingdom Metazoa; phylum Arthropoda; class Insecta; order Lepidoptera; family Micropterigidae; genus Micropterix; species Micropterix aruncella. The sequence goes on from OX155962.1 coordinate 8,855,135, forward strand.
AGGACTTTATGACCCGTGCATGAATTCGTTATCTGAAATGAGTTATTTCTTCTGATCCTGAAAAAATAAATGAAATGAAACTTAGAAAAATAGCGATGTGTGATTTTATATTTTTTTTGGGTGTAGGCCTTTGCGCTTTGATAGGCGACGTCACCCCATTTTACGGCATCCAACGTCGGTTAAGCAAAATAAACCCTAACAGCACTAGCCATGGTTAGGCGAGTTATACCAGTAGTCAAATCCTTTTGGTCTTCTGTGGTGTTTCCCTTAAGTCCAGATGCAGTATATTGTGTTCCACTACTTGAAGCTAGCTATAACATTTGCGCAGGGCCGGATTTAGAAGTCTGGAGGCCTTGGGGCAACAAAGGAGTGGAGCCCCCCCTGCCCCAAATTATTCGGAATTTGAAAGATTTTTGTTTTCTGAAGTCTCTATTGTGATATTAACCTTTGATTAATGACTGGGATATGGTAAATTAATAAAACGAATATCCATTTTACATAAAATGCATATAATTTAATCGGTTGAGAAAGTAGTTCTAACAATGGCTTTGCATTTTGCACTTATAAATTAATAATTACAAATCTAAATAAGTTTTAGAAAGCTTCATAACACACAGTTTTACATTAGGTATATATGGGTTTATAGGTTTTATAATAGCATTATCTATAGTTGTCTCAATACCAAACAGAAACTCACAGATAGTTTTACTGTTTTTATAACACTTAAAAAATACATAAAGAGTATCTACCTACTTGATATTTTTTGATATAGGATAATTGTTTTCGTAACTACGGTCTAAAAGTCACTTTAATCCTAAAGTCTTTATGGTACTTTCTTGCTTCTTCTTGTTCTTTTTTAATTTGATGGCTCCACCCAAAGAGGGTGATTTCTGCCAAGTGTGCCGTTGAAATAGGAGGAAACTTATTTATGTTAGTGGACGTCACTGAAACAAGTAAAACATCACTCCGCCGGGAACACAAAATCGAATAATAATTTAAGATATAGTGAAATACATAACGTTTAACGCAAAAACTATGGAGGAACATTCAATAATTATTATCAAAGGGACATACTGTTGAGTTTAATAAATTTACAGATGATTTTGTAGACGTTGGGGGACTTGATAGATAATTTTTTTATTTTTTTTTATTATTATTTTAAACCAGTTGATAGGAGTTCCTACACTTGGTTATGTCAAAAGTAATAAAAATAACAAGTATAATATAAATACCTATTAAGGTATAAGATATAAACGTCGGTATTGCAAGGTATGAACGTTGAACATCCAAGCGCAGATTTTCTAGGTTATATATGTAGAGGAAACAACATTTTCCAATATTTTCAATCAAAATTCTTAAGTAATTTCGTAAAATTTTCTATATAATCTAATTTTCTATATAATCCTAAGTACTAAATAATCAAACAAATATTGGATAATTTCACAAATTATCATACGGGAAGATATTTTAAAGAAAAAACACAAATACAAAGAAATCAGTAATAATAATTATAGTCAATAATAGTCGCAATTGTAAAATAGTCAATAATAAAAAGAATAAGGAATAATAATAGTCAGGTAGGTCAATAGAGCTGCGAAAAATTGATATTGTCGAAATCCTCAATGCTATAAATGGGGTTTTTAGTCAAAATACCCTGTACCTTTTTCTTAAAGTGAACCTCCCCAAGGCCCCTAATGTGTAATGGAAGTTTATTGTAGAATAAGTAAGATTGGCAGATAAAGCTATTCCGAACCTTACTCAGACGCACCTTAAAATGACGCAAGTCCTCTTTATTTCGCGTATTATGCGAATGAATATTTGAGTTAGTTGAGGTAGTCTCGATATTTTTTCTCGTATACATGATGTTTTGGTATATATACGCGGCGTACAAAGTCATGATACCAGACTCGATGAAGTACTGCTTGCAAGATGCAATAAAAAGTCTATACTAATAGGGACCTGAATTTTGAGATTTAAGAGGTCCGAAATGAAGTTAGGATAGTTATTAACAATGGGACAATTGAAGAAGAGATGGTCCAGAGTGCAAAACTCATGATCGCAGTCGCACCGAGGAGAAGGGAGGACATGTATTCGGTTGAGGTAAGTGGGAGTGCAGCAATGACCGATGCGCATCCTGCAGAGGGTGGAGATTTCCTTACGGGTGAAAGGTAGGTGCTGGAACCAGGGTTTGGTCCTTATTTCTGTTTGGATTTGAGAGTATCTCTTACCTTTGACCAATGAGGACTCTTGCCACCTTCGGCCCCATTTGTTTGTGAGCTTTTTATCTATGGCAGCTTTTCTTGCTTTCTGCTTAGTAAATTCTTGTATGAGGGCTCTAGAGTCTAACTGTCTTGCTATCTCACTTTCAATAGAAATTGTCGCCAGACTCACAAGTCTCTCTTGGCATATTGTACTACGCAGATTAGTTTTAATTAGCTTAAGTTTTGAAAAAAAAAAAATGACAGTTTTGCGCCCTCTAAAATGTTGCGCCCTAGGCGGTCGCCTAGGTTGCCTATATGGACGAGCCGGCCCTGTTTGTATGAGGTAGGTAGGTTGGTGCAAGTCGCTCTCATGTTGTAGTTATTTAATTTTTCAAATTGACACGCGAGTGGTAAGCGAGAACCGACCCGCTGGCGTTAGTGGCGCATTGATGAGTTAAAGCCATCAGAGCTTTAATAGATCCTTACGCGTTGATTGGCATCCTTTCATTGATTTTTACAAGTCTGTTTAATTTGATAGTATAATATTAATGAATAATTAAAGCTTATCGGCCAACAATTCAATAAAGTTGGCGGGTGTGTTTGTGGCTCGCCGCTGAGCCCTCGAGCCACGAGGCAATCCAAAGGCCGCCTTCGTTAAGGTATGTAATAAATGTGATTTATGCTTCATAAAATTTCGCGGCCTTTCGCGGGATGTCTCACGGAGCGCCGCGCCGATAGTTTTATGACTTTATCGCACTGATTTATGGCGATAGGGACGTACTTACTTAGTTCGATTGTACACAACGGAGATCGATGTTTTATAGCTCTAATGACTAAAAAGTATTATAATAGTAATGAAAATGAGTAGCGAAAAATGCGTTCAAAATGACATACCTACATGTCATTCAGAATATGTCAAGATTTTTATTAATCCCAAATTTCAAACGCAAAGGATAATCGTTACAATCACAATAATGTGGTTTTTCAATAACCGAGTTACTGGAATTTTAATCATATCCAAATACAAGTTATTAAATACTTAAACAAAGTAACAAGTAAAAGATAAAACAAGTAATATTTAAAAGAATAATTAGGCAATAGAGTAAAAAACTTAAAAACACACTTTTATAAGTAGTAGGTATAAGTAGATATCCCCACACTTTTACACTCAAATAATAGGGTTAATTAAACACATGGCGTACAAAATCTCTAACGGGGTAAACAGTGAGAACAGAGTGGTTAAGTATTATTTGTTTTTATTATTGCAGTATTTATAAAAATGTATTTTTTAGTTTTTTAATCTTTCGTTTTAATTTTTACTTTTTAGCCCTATATTTAAATAGAAAACGTTGTACAAGTTATAGAGTTTCAGTGGCAATCATCCGGCTTCATTTTACGCCCTGAAAACCATTCATGACCAGAGTACATTTAAGGCGATTCCAATTCCAACAAGCTCTAACACGGCTAAAATACGTTGTAATATTATAGAGTTGCAGTGCCTATCTTCGGACTCCATCATCAGACCCTGGAAACTATTCGTGACCAGAGTTCTCAAGCCGATTCCAACTAGCCAAAACATACGATATGTTGAGATACGTTGTTTCGTTATAGAATTCCAGTGCCTACCTTCCGGCTCTATCTTCAGACTCTGGAAACCATTAATGGTCAGAGTGTATCTTAAGACTATTCTAAGAAGCACAACCACGGCTAAGATACGTTGTTCCGGTATAGAGTTCCAATACCAACCGTTCGGATCCATCATTAGAGCCTGGAAATTGTGAATAACCGGAGTACATCTCAAAACAATTCCGACAAGACCAAACACGGCTCGGATACTTTGTTCCGTTATGCACTTCCACCTCCATCATCAGATCAGCTCGGTCGTACCATATTATTAATATAGTCATTAGAACCCCACACAATTGAAATTCGGTTCCTTAGATTCACTTATAGGTTATTTACATACATATGTAGGTACATAGCGGTGGACCTAATAAAGGTGGGTTAAAAACAAGACTTACCTACAGAAAGTGAACTATTGTATTGATAATTATTTTTATTACGGATATTTAAGAAATATTTGTGGTTTATGTATATATGAATAAATGAATGAATGAATGAATGAATGAATGAATGAATGAATGAAAATCTCTTTATTGCACAATAAAAATAAGGTACAATGGCGGACTTATTGCTACACTACAACAATATCTTCCAGTCAACCAACATGCTGGTGTGAAAATAAGAGTAGGCAACAAAATTATAGCTTAAAATTAAATTTCAAATTATAGATACGTGTATATATCCATATAGATACGTGTATATTTCCGGAATGTACTTAATCAGACCTTTCGTTTGACACTAAATGCGATATATTTATGTTAATTTATTAGCATGTGGACATTTGGACATTTAGGCAACTACTTAATTGATATTGGCACTCAGGATGACATAACGATTCTAACAATACTACAAACTTCTAAATAGGTACAAGCGCTTGGAACTTATGGTGGAATAAAGAAACGGAAAACATACTTAGGTGAACCCTGAACACAATACGCTCCTTTTTAACACGCTTTTATTAGGTCGACCTGTATGTAACTAACTATGTAATGGAATTTAAGGTAACTAATTTAACCATCTTCCAAGGATTGTAGCGTCATGAAAATTGGCAGCTGTATGTAGTTCTGATGACAATACAATAATATGGTACTGTCGAACTGATCTGATGATGGAGTCGGAAGATATGAACTGGAACTTCATGATGGAACATCGTATCATAGCTGTGTTTGGACTTGTTAGAAAAGTCTTGGAATGAACTTTGACCACGATTAGGTTTCAAGGTCTGATGATGAAGCCGGAAGATAGGCACTGGCATTCCATGATGGAATAACATATCATAGCGTGTGTATATGAATATCGTTCCATAGCCCAAAAGCGTGTTTTTAGTGTTTTTTTAAAAACTATTAATTTATTTGTTGAGCAGTCGTGTAAAAACCATTTTGTTCAAACATTAATGCCTGAGAGCGTATACTCGTAGTTATGCTCTCAGGCATTATGTTCGACACGATAAAATGCCTAAACATAATTACAAACATATTACCTGAGAGTAAGTTTGATATTTTTATCAACTTGAACCAAGCATTCTCATCCTTAGAACGGCTCCATGGGTCGTTACAATAAATGTATCAGTTGTACGTCATTGGAACGTCTCACGCAGTAGGTACTCGTATTTAGTTAGTATGACAATCCTGTCCATTTGATAGCGAACGGTTTCATGCAGCTTGGGTCATAAGATCCACTGTGTTTCTAGGGTCTGCCCAACTCACGATTCAGCTCCTATTCCGTAGCCTCCCCGAGTGAGGGACTACCCCGGGAGAAACTCTCGCGTCCTAGGCCTCACGTCTAGTGGATCGGTTTCCCCTGGAGGGTGGTCCTCCGGCGCTACTAGACGGCTTGCGCACCGTGCGGTGTCAGCCAATCGGTTGTGCACTCTGAATAATTACTGAAGGAGTGTGGATACTATGGAAATATACTGCCGCCTAAGCAAGCAAATAGAGCTGTCAACTACAACGGGCGAACCCCTCACCTCAGGAAGTTTTAACGATTGGTCGTTCTATTTCCCGGGAAGTGAACGCAGATGACTTGGACAAAACAGTCCACCGTCAAGCTACGCCACATGCGCGTAAGAGGCCAACGCCTTATCCGCTAGATAACCAGGTATGTTACCCAGCGGGCTTACACTCACGCCCTTCCTTCCAATTGCGACCAGATTACTCCGGTTTCTCGACTGGTTACGAGTTCGAGGTCGCTTGCGCGGTCCTCTCCCTTAAGAAGCAGTGAAACGGTGTAAACCGAATCTATCGCGACCCACGGCGTCCTTTGCCCGGCTGTTCACCCAGGATCGGGTAGCCTATGGTCGTTTCAAGAGCAGTCGCCGTAAAGTCCGCAACCACTCCCGCTCTATAGGCAACAGTACTGCTTCCAGTACTGTCCCGACTGTTAGTCAGAATGCACAATCGATTGGCTTACGCCGCGCGGTGCGCAGACCGTCCAGGAGCGCCAGAAGGGTGACTCCTAGGGGAAACTAGCCCTAAGGCCAGAGTCCTGCCCGGGCTCACACTTCAAGCGTGGAGGCCGCCGGATGGTTGTTGACCCGTGAGTGTGACCAACCCTGAACAAAATGGGTCTTCGTGGCTAACTCAGCAAGGGCCGATTAGCTCCCTCGCCTAAGCAAGCAGCGGCGGTGGATGTTGACCTGACGTCTTCCACTCTTGAAATGACCAACCTGATCCCGAATTCGGAGCCGGGCAAACGATGCCATGGTCCGCGATAGATTCAAACTGTGTCATCGCTCAAACGTTAGAAAGTAGGACATTTCTCTGTTGAGCTTTCTGACCCCCAATTCTTCATACAGCATATTGGTGGCTACATTGTATTTTTAGATCTGTCAAGAGATAACGCTTTTCGCGAGTCTTTCCTTCGTCGAATCCACGTCGGTTCGTCGACATGAAATATACCGAGTTCTTTATTTTAAGTGTTTAATCAAATAAATTTGGCTTGCTCTAATCTGCTCGTCCGGCGCCACTGAGCAGCGGTATGCGCACCTGTCGGCGAAGCCAATCGGCTGTGCATTCTGACTAATTTCTGAAGGGGTCTGGAGACTGGAAATATACTGTTTCCTACGCAGCGGGGGTGGATGTTGGCCTGTTGTATTGCCACTCTTGCAATGACCGTGGGCCACTCGATCCCGTGTGGCACTACGGGCAATAAACGCCCAGGTCCGCGATGGTCCGCGATAAATTCAAACTGAATTACCGCTGTCATACAACAGGTAGAGGTTGCGTAAGCGACTTCGGAGCCGTAACCAGTCTGGAGGACGGAGGTATCCTGAAAATTAATTCCAGAAGGAGATATCTTAATATTAATACAAAAGTTGACTTTGTAAGGGCAGTAGTATTTTTTTTATTATCGTTCTTGTTTCATTGTTATCAGGTGCCTGCTGGTTGTCACGTTACCCTATATCCCCTTCTCTTTTCTTGTTGTGAGGTCCCTGGAATGGTTGCCACGGCAACGTTTGTATACTGCCTTCCTCATGCAGTAAAATTTGGTGTCTTTGTCATCACTATGAAAATATTGGTGCACTGAATAATTTATTCTGTCGTCTTGTTGGTAAGGCCTGGACTTCAGTTGGTGTTTTTTACGCGCACAATGGGCTCGATTGCGTTTCTTCGTGAACTAAAATCGGAATTAGTTTGTGTGAACGAGACAGGGCAATACTCTAGAGCGGAGTGTGAGATGACCGGTTGTCACTTTTTGTCATTAAAACTGCCCGCCATGGTCAAATCTTACACCACACGAAATATGCTCGAATTAATATGGACGAGTATAAGTTCGACAGGTAGTATTTATCGACGATCGTTCGTTTCATATTCCGCTCTAACGTATTGCTCTGTCTCGGTCGCTTGGACTAATTTTAGTTTTAGTTCACAAAGAAACGCAATCGGGCCCATTATCGTCGATTCTAAGGTTTTGCTTGGGTATGCTTATAGCCATTATTATTGCTTGATATTGCGTTTTTTCGGTGGCTATACCAGGCAGGTGCCAGCTTGTGTAGCGTCGCTACACCCTCTTCGAAAGTGGTGATAAATAATGAAGCGCGAATTTCGAAATCTACTCGTGTTTTGGAAATACATAAAAAAATACTAAACCATGACATTCCGGTGGGAGAGTTTTATCCGAGGCTGGCGTTGTTGTTACAGCTAAAAGAAAAGATTGCATCCTGTTCGAGTAAATAAACAATTGTTTGCCAAATGCAATTATTATTACCGAGTGATATAAATATTTTTACAAGCTTTTACTTACCTTGCAATGTATGTATGATAGTATGTTTGTTTGGGTCAACTCTTGCAAGCTGAATTAACCACTTCCTCTTATCCTATGAAGTTGAAATTTTAAACATTGGTTTAGTTCCAAATACAATGCATTTTTGTGGTGAGCATGACCTGATTCTACAACCAGGATCGGCTCCCGACGAGGCCACTCTTCCACAGTCAACAGCACAGACACACAATTTTGTATACGCATTCAATTATGATAGTGTTTTCTAAATTTCACAATGACTTGGCTGCTGCACCCAGGGCTGGTTCCCGACGAGGGGACACCTCAACGGTCAACAGCCCAGAAAGGAAATTTTGTAAACGCATTCAATTACGATAGCCCGTTCTACGTTTCATCGCGAAAGGGCTGCTGCACCCAGGGTTGGCCTCCAACGAGAAGACTCCTCAACGGTTAGCAGCACAGAAACGAAATTTAGTATACGCATTCAGTTGGGATAGCCCGTTGTAAGTTTTACTGCGACAGGGCTGCTGCACCCAGGGTTGGTTTGGGACAAAATATTTTAACAAAAGCTTGTTTTTTAAAATGTGTTTTTACTATTAACATATTTACGTAAACATTTAACATAAAGTTTATTGTCATTCATCCCGTCGCTGGCGTTACGCCGCCGCCTGTTGAATTTTGCTACCATTTTCGTGAGCAGCGCGTACTTTTATGATTAGTAGAAAAAAAAACAATTTTTAAAATTTTCAAAATAAAATGACTGATAAAAGTATTAAGTTGTAAACTTATTTTATAGGATTGTAAATCGGCGGCGTCCACGTCTAGGCGTGATGCGGTCTGCCGTTTCCGCACGACCTTGACCGTACAATGTGTTTGCACGCGCATCTCCTACGCTATAGACGCGTGCACGCACTGGGCGGGGCAATTTGCGAGCACCACAGGTGCATTGCATTATATGTTAGTTCCTATCTTCATATAAACCGTGGTTAACGTTCAATTCTGATGTTTAGCGGTGATCAGACGAATCAGCTGGGCTTTCGTGAGTATTTTGTATCATCCGCGCGCGTCCCACTGAAAATTTTAAACAAAAAGAAACCCGTCTCCATTTTTTTAATAAGTGCAGCAGCCATGTCAATGTAACACTTAGAACGGGCTATAATAATTGAATGCGTATACAAAATGTTGTGTCTGTGCTGTTGATCCTTGAAGAGTTACCTCGTTGGAAGCCAACCCTGGGTGCCGCAGTCCTGTCTTGGTGAAACTTGGAACAGGCTGTCGTAATTGCAAGCATATACAAAATTTCGTGTGTGTGCTTTTGACCGTTGGGGAGTCCCTCGTCGGGAGACAACCATGGGTGCAACAGCCATGTCATGGTGAAACTTGCAAAGGGCTATCATAATTGAATGAGTATACAAAAATTCGTGTCTGTGCTGTTGACCGTTGAGGAGTCCCCTCATCGGAAGCCAAACCAGGGCGTAGAATCAGCTCATGCTTACAAAAAAATGCATTTTTAACGGAATTGAACCGACATGTAAATGTTCAACTTCATATGATAATATTTGAGGAGTTCTCTCAATTCCTCATAGATCCCATCATCCATCCATAGATCCCAGGATGTTGGGACCAATCTGGAAGTATTTCCTTTCAAATAAAAAAATAATTTTCTAAATCGGTTCATAAATGACAGAGTTCTGAAGTAACAAACATTAAAAAAAAGATACAACCGAATTGATAACTTCCTCCTTTTTTTAAATCGGTTAATAAATAAAGCGCAGGGACAAATTTTAAGCACGTAGGGACACATTTTAAGCGTAGGGATAAATTTTAAACACGATTTAACATATTACTCTTTTTCCCACAATCAATTATAATGTTGCCTTATCTAAATCAGATTGCGGGGAAGACCAGTATATATATATAAATATATATATATATATATATATATATATGTATATATATATATATATATATATATATATATATATATATATATATATATATATATATATATATATATATATATATATATATATATATATATATATATATATATATATATATATATATATATATATATATATATATATATATATATATATATATATATATATATATATATATATATATATATATATATATATATATATATATATATATATATATATATATATATATATATATATATATATATATATATATATATATATATATATATATATATGTATATATATATATATATATATATATATATATATATATATATATATATATATATATGTATATATATATATATATATATATATATATATATATATATATATACTATTACCACACGAAAATATGACTAAAAATATTGTCTATGCCCAAATAATAATATTGTCTATGCCAAATTAAACTGCGGGTGAAACAGCGGGGCTCAGCTAGTATATCAATGGCTACGGTAATGAACATTAAAAAATAGGTTCTGAGAGTTATTTCGCCAGCTCTGGCAGCAAATTTCTCCCACTCGGTATGCGAATCTTGTCCCGAATACCGATCGGATCGATGGCGCTCCGCGACCTTCTGCCGCAAGGATAAGTCGAAGTACCTAATTATACGAAATCGAGTCGATCCGCTTGTCTGTCACGCCGGTTGTCAGCATATAATTATACAATTATGGGTCTCTTTCGGTTTTCGCGAATTCGGGAAAGGATATAATAATACGCAATCTCTCGCTTTTTCTAAGGCTTTCGGAGGACAAGGACCACTTTACCTGCGGATGAAAAATATAGCCCAGTCAAATTAGATTTGAGTTTTGCATTAGTTCATAACCGTTTTTTTCCTTTTTAAGGGGATAGTTTATTGATCCCAATGAGGTTTTTCAAAATGTAGGTGGCGCTGATAGCATTGACGGCGACCACTAATAGCAATTTATTTGGTTATCTATAATAGCACTGGCATGATGAATATTTTTTTATAGAGGACTTATTGATTATATAGGGAGCTAATTGGCCCTGTTGCAGTTTGGCCACTAATACCCAGTTGTATAGGATCGGTCAAACGCACGGGTCCGGCGGCCTCCACGTAGAAGAGCGAGCCCGGGTAGGATTCTGGCCTGCGCGCCAGTCTCTCCTAGGAGTCAACTTTCGAGCGCTCTTGGACGGTTTACGACCATGCCGCCACCCGGCGCCAATCTATTGTACATTCCGAATAACAGCCGGGGGAGTCTGGAAACAGTAATGTTTCCTATAGAGCGGAGGTAGTTGTTAACCTTACGGCAACTGCTCTTGAAACGACCATTCGGCCACCCGATCCCCGTGAACCGCCGGGCAAAGGATGCCGTGGTCCACGATAGATTCGGTAGACACCGTATCACCGCTACGTAAGGGAGAGGACCGAGCAAGCGTCCTCGATCCTGTGACCAGTAAGGATGTAGGATGTATGCTGATGGTTTCCAAACTGGTAGTCAGGGGGCGAGGCTACAAGCTCTTTACCTTTCCCGGTGCCTCGCCCTCAGGCGTTGGCCTCTGATATGCGAACGGCGTAACTAGACAGTGGACTGTTTTCGTTCCAAGTCTTTTACGCTCACCTCACGGGAGACAGAACAATCATCGTTAAAACTTCCTGAGGTGACGGGTTCGCCCGTTGTAGTTGACAGCTTCAGTTGATTGTTCATAAAAATTCAATAATTTAACCAATGATAACAATAATAATAACATTACATTATTAGTGCCATCTATATCATTTCTTATGTAGGCTGATTACATCACAGAACTGATATGGAGAGATATAATACCATCTATTAGTCTACCAGAACTATAAAGTGCAAAATTATACCGTATTGAATTATTTATTATAAATTACTACCTGTATACCACATTAAAAATAGATATGTAAATAATATTAAAATAATAACAGCTATGATTTTAAAATTTTATTATTATTTTATTTCTAGATAGGATACCGTACACGCGTGTTTAGAGCGCTATCTTAAGTGTGCCGCCATACTTTCGCGGCCGCAGTGCAAGGTTTCTCCCTTTTTAAAGGTAATTTGTCTGGGCTAATAGGTATCGGACCGATTTCGTATCTCTGCGTGCGACGACTCGATGTAAATTTAAACGGTGCATTTAACATATTTGGGATTATTGTGCAGTGATTGTTTTTACTTTTTTATTGTATTTTGTGCTTATCCTGCGACCTGCTGTGAATAATTCCCGTAGCGGTCGTATGCGAGCGTCGCTATTCTTTGACCATTTACGCATTATTATACCACTATGTGTTTATTTTAAGAACTGGGGAACTGTAGAAACATTTTATTAAAGAGTGGCATAGAGCATATTTCTTTGGAGATACATGCAAATTTTGTCATACGGAGTTGAATTGTGTGGTCAAGCGGTATACCGCGATTGCATTCTTATCATGCAAAAACGGGCATTGCGCACAATATGGTGTGTCTCCGGGAGTAACTATATCATGAGATTGCCGTTTACACCAGGAGGCAAATGGCGTTATTAGTATTTTCCACGATTATCCGACAAGATCACGCAATATTGCTTAGTTATTCTCTCGGGAAATTAGAAAGCTCGGTCGACATTACTGGTCCTAAGATATTACAATCGATTAAACAATATCATGAAACCAACACCAGCAATATTCAGGAGGCGTCTGAAATCTTTTCTCATCGACAGTATTTTTTACGGGGCTGATGTTCTTACAGTTCAAAACACCTTTACAGCCCAGTGATATATGGCAGCATGAATTAGTAATTTACAGAAACTGAATTTATGAATCCTTATCAAGGCATGCGAGTGTGATTGACTTTAAATATTAATATCTATTTGATAGGATATTATGTTAGTTTTTTTGCGAAAAGCAGTTTTTTGCGAAAAATATAACCAATCTAAAATAAATCGATTAAAAAAAATAATTTTATGGAGAATACTTTTATTTACTTTATACATAATTGTTATTTACTTTTGTACGAACACAGATTAGGGGAAGGGGCCTAAAGCAGGCACCGGTCATTCCAGAATCTGGGCAAAAACATGTTTTTAATCAGATTTTTAACAAAATTTCGAGGTATCTTACTTGTGTTTACTCTAGTTTGGTGTAACTTATGTTATTATTACAACCCATTCGTTATTGAGTGTTTATCTGGTCATGATTTGGCTGTATTTACTTTTACTTGTCTCAAATTTTGGGATTAGTTCTTGATGGCAATTATTTAGTGTCGGAAAAAACACTTGCCCGATTTAGCCCCCTCCCCCTTTCGGGCAAAGCGGGCATTTGTGCGAGTTTGGTATATGGTTTTAATTTTAGTGTTTTGGCACTTTTTCCCCAAACGTTATTTTAAAGCTTTAAATCAAGCTTCCCAAGATAAGAAATCAGTTGCTGTTAGTGGGTCTTTATTATTTTTATTCATTTTTAATTCGATTACATTCAAAATTATATTGTAACTAGTAACATGCACATTTTATGTATAATTGACTATTGAAATTTGATAATCTTCTGACCATTCCAATTTGATTTTTTGACTATTTATTACAATTCACTTTTCCATCCATAATTATTTCAATTTGATTATTTCACTATTTATTGCAATTCCTATTTATTATTTACCTATTTCGTGTTATTAAAATTAATTTTATTGTGTTTTATGATAGGTATTTTACAAATATTATTTACAGACAGACTGACAGACGCATTGACATATATATCAATGACCTAGTTTTTAGAGTAATGATTAATTTGTACATTGTTTATTGCCCTAAGTTATTTCCTAATATTTTTAGATACATTTTTTTTCTCTTTTAATATATGTAGTTTGAAGTATGCATAATCCACTATTTTCTTGGTACGCTTGCCTTAGTACGGGCCTAGGCCTAGTTAGGCGGCGTTGATCTAAAGAGGGACTGGGCTGCGGCACTTTTTTTTTTGGTACTATTTACAACGGAGCCTTTAATGATGTTATGTAATGTACTGTAGTTTAAAAAATGCGCATTTCTTTGAATAAATAAATATCATTCCCAAGAACAATAACATTATATTTATCTTAGGGTGCCAGCTTCAGCCCCCTTCTACATAGGGTATTCCATTGCTCAAAGCCGTACTACGTTTCAGCAGCACGAAAATAATATGAAATGCATCATGTAGATGGTACTCTTAATTCCAAAGACTGATAAATCTTCTCTTATGTTTAGTAGCTGGATAGATTGCGTTCTAAACATACCTATACGGTATCCTATCTCAAAATAAAACAATAATATAATAAGAATTCTGAAATTGAAGCTCCTATTATTTTAACATTATTTAGAGAATGATGTCTATTTTTATAAGCTAAACATGTTTCAATTCATATTAAGTAGGCACTTTAATGAGGCGCTAGCTCGCTGTTCACCTTTAAGCAATCATTGAAAAAGCACTTCCTTTCACAATAAATATTAATCATAAATTCTAACCTTTCCGTTATCCCCTCCCTTTCCTTACCTTATTTTGGCAGTTTATTTATTTACTTATTTATTTATTTATTTATTTGTTAATATATCAAAATATGTATGTATTCATATACATACATATAATATGTCAAACTCAAAAAATTATTTATATATTTACATTTTACTTTAGATACACACACAATATATATTATATGCTATAATTTGAAATTTAATTTTAGGCTATAATTTGTTGCCTACTCTTCTTTTCACACCAGCATGTTGGTTGACTGGAAGATATTGCTGTAGTGTAGCAATAAGTCCGCCATTGTACCTTATTTTATTGTGCAATAAAGAGATTTTCATTCATTCATTCATTCATTCATTCAACTAGTCTAATAACTGGCATAGTAATCTCTCCGTATTATTTCTGTGATGTAATCAGCCTATATAAAAATGCGATAGATGACACTAATAATTAAATGTTCCTATTGTTATCATTGGTTAAATAATTGGGTTAAATAATTACATCACGATCATATCAATGTTATTATATATGACCAACTAAATTGCTATTAGTTTTCCCGACAATGCTATCAGCTATTTCTGCATTTGGCCGTTACAAAATGGTTGCCAAATCGTACTATATATTAGAGCAATCTATTATCATATATAAATATTGATATTGTGATTATAAAACAAACTATGACCTCTGAACTACAGTGATTTTTGAAAGATATAGCCTGGAATTTCTTGATGCTATACCAACAGTAACAGTAA
This sequence comes from Micropterix aruncella, assembly GCA_944548615.1. Lineage (NCBI taxonomy): Eukaryota > Metazoa > Arthropoda > Insecta > Lepidoptera > Micropterigidae > Micropterix > Micropterix aruncella. The sequence goes on from OX155962.1 coordinate 8,870,367, forward strand.
AATAAGCAAGCAATGATATTTTTATCTATCATCAGTTTAAAACACTCTTCCTTCACTACCAATTACTATATGAAAGTGGTCGTTGATATGCAATAGCTATTATGAAAATGTAATAACGGTAGCACCCATGTATTATGTTGTCATGCAGGCGAGATAGAGTCATGTAAATATTTGTTTAAGGCAGACAAGGTGAGGCGTATTTTCCATTTAATTACGTGAAAAATTATCAGATCTGCCTCTACACGCCTTACTTAATTATAGTGAATCCTATAACAATAAATGTGTCATAATACCACAATGAGTTGTACTAGGAAATAGGTATCGACTAAGAAATAAATTGGTCATCAGAATCGTAATAAATGGATCTTACCTTTGAAATTATAATTTTCGTCGTCAGGGAGAGAATGATTGCGGTAAGATACGTTTTTAATAATCGTCATTCATTTGATGTCTGCCCTCAGAAAACCGGATGACGATTGGCAGCACTTCAGTCCACCCTGGAAAACAGCAGTTGCAACATCGCCGAAACATCGGATGCTACATTTTTTACGCCCTAAATTCGTTTTTATGCTATTCTTATTTCCTGTCCTCAATCATCTATTTTAACTACGGGTGTATGTAATGCAATGCGGTTTGAAAATTCGCACCTTTATCTTTTTACAAGACTGCCCAACAAAAAATGTGTTCGGGGTTCATCTATGTATGTTATCCATTTCTTTATTCCACCATAATTTCTAAACGCTTCAACCGATTTAGAAAAGTGTGGTATTGTTAGAATCAATTATGTCCAAATATCGAGTAAGTAGTTGTCTAAATGTCCAAATGTCCAAACGTCAATAAATTAACATGAATATATCGTACTTAGTGTCAAATGAAAGGTCTGATTGCGTACAGTCCGAAAATATACATTTATCTATATAGATATATACCTACATAAACCACAAATATTGCACTAAAAAATCGTAAAAAAAAACAATACTTTTCTTTCTAAAACGGCCGTCGTGTTTTTTTATTCTTTTTAAATTACTTGTCGGATAAGTTCGTGGTAAAAATTGGACATTTTGGTTAATTACTAATGAAACAACTGTAGCGCCATACTTTCACACGCCTGGCAGCGCGGCGGGAGGGCAGGGAGGGGCGCGGGGGGGAAGGGGGGGGGGGTAGGGGGGCGGGGGGTAGGTACCCCTTTCCACTACCGCAAGCACGTATATATTTAATTAAAACTAGAACTTTTACACAGTTTTAAAATGTACCTGCACATCTATGACGTCACCACGCCACCTCACACAAACGAGACTCAATAGCTAAGGGGCGGACCTCGGAGCTTCGGTATTATATATTATGGAGAACGGGGTGAGAGAGTCTCCATAGTTAAGCCGAGGGTGATTTCCGTAACCCCTTAATTCACCCTCTTTTACAATTACATTTGCATTAAGTTTACATTATTTCGCCACTCGAACCTTACATCGCAACAACAACTTTGTATACGAAACGAAATGATGATGTAATTACATTTTACTGCGTTGTTGGCATGTACACTCGGGAGTAGTGGCGTAGCTACTAAGGTGCGAGGTGGGTGCAGTGGCCCACCGGGGCCCAAGATGCTAGGGGGCCCACGGGGCCTTTTTTTTTTTTTTTTTTGAGTGGGGCTTTTCTAAGGTCTTTATGAGCCTTGTAACGCTGCGACCATTGCTGATCTATTGTGTTCGCCACCTACCTACTCTAGTTCTGTGCTAAGCCTCGTGTCATTTAAGAACCGCAGCAGGCTTTTGGCGCCAGATTGTTTTACCTCCTCAGGTTGGAGGTAGTGACTACCCAAGTGGGTGTATCTTTTACGTATCAGCGGGCCACACTCGCATATTTTCGCTTAATTCGTCTCAATTGAAGGCATTTTGTGTTGCATAAGGATAAGCCCTATTTATGAGATATATGGATGAATAGTGATCGTTAGTCGACTGCAAAAGGACCTTTAAACTTACATTGCACCGTCGAAAGTCGTGTAGGGTAAAGGCCCAATCATTGGACCAGTGCCACAAATGGACCGGCGAAGTTTCTAAGAAACCACGTGTCCCCTAACGCGCTGAACTAGTTGCTATGGCGTCCGATAGTCCCCTCTACCCACTGCACGCTTCTCAGTGCCGCTCGCGCAGCGATCGAGGTAGGCCGTGCGTCCGAGTGTTCACGAGGCCGTCCATACAACGTCGATGTTCGAGAAACTTGAGCGTAAGTTTTACTTTATTCATTTTTTTAATATTGTTTTTGTTTTTATATTATTGATGATAAATCTTCTACCCAATGTGTATGTACTTTTTTCCATAAAGTTTTTGGATTAGTTGTTAAATAATCTTTTTTCGAAAAACGGCAATGGCACCTTTGTTGGACCACTTTAAAGGACTACCAATGGACCGGTCCAATGAAGGCTTATTATATATTACTTTTATACAAACTAGTAGTAATTTATAATTTTCTTGATTATCAGAATGTCAACGCGCGGCCCATACTACGCATGGAACGAGCCAAGTATGCGCCTGGCCCTTCTTGCACTTCGCAACAAAGAAGTTGGCCTAAACGCTGCCGTGCGTATGTTCGGCATCCCTAAGGCAACTCTTAAAAGACGCTTGGATGGGTGTAACAAGTATTCCAAAGAAGATATTAAGATTCCCGGATCATCTTCCGATTTGACAGCAGAGTTAGAACAAGAACTCGAAAAGCATGTGCTTGAATTAGAGGCATGTTTATTCGGGGTAACGAGAGATGATGTTTGCCACCTTGCTTTCAAACTCGCCAATAAGTGTAACATCAAACACAGATTCAACCAAGAAAAAGAAATGGCAGGCAAAAAATGGTTTGTTTCATTTATGAAAAGACACCCACAGTTATCTCTACGCCAGCCAAGGGCTACTTCTTTCAATCGAGCCACGGCATTCAACAAGAAATCTGTCAACGATTTTTTTGATAAACTAGAGAGCGTTCTAGAGAATCACAATATTAATGAGGCACAGAGAGTTTTTAATATGGATGAAACGGGCCTGTCTACTGTTCAGAAGAAACCACGAAAAATCCTTGCTAAAAAGGGCAAGCACCAAGTAGGCTCCATAACAAGCGGTGAGCGTGGAACCACAACAACAGCTGTATGTTGCGCTAGTGCTGCCGGTGCATTTATTCCACCATTGATCATATTTAAACGAAAACGAGCTCTGGTCGAACTTCAAGATGGAGCACCGCCCGGTACGACATTCGCTTACAATGAGAAAAGCGGTTATATAAATAAGGACATATTTTACTTGTGGCTGCGAAATTTCGTTGAAGCTGTAAAACCATCGCTGGATAAAAAAGTGCTTCTTATACTCGACGGACACTCCACCCACACCAAAAACCTTGAAGCACTAGACTATGCTAAGAGGCATGGTGTTGTAATGCTTTCCCTACCCGCGCACACTTCGCATAAACTGCAGCCTCTAGACGTATCATTCTTCAAACCTCTAAGTACTTACATGATAGACGAGACAGAAAAGTGGCTTCGAGCTAATCCAGGAAGATGCGTAACTCAGCATCAAATCTCAATGCTGTTTGGTAAAGCATATGCAAGAGCAGCTTCTGTAGGTACGGCAATTAACGGATTTGCAAAAACTGGCATATACCCCTTTGACAGACACGTTTTTAAAGACCACGATTTTATTGCAGTAGAGGAAAGAGAAAATATGTCAGCGTTCTCTAATCAAAAACAAAACCCTGCAGTTGAAAAGGCGCTTAATGAAGGACTTGAATATATCGAAGTAGGAGCCTCTCCAACATCATCTGTAGATGGCATGCTCAGTCAAGGATTAGAGTTATTCGAAGCAGAAACATCTTCATCATCGAATATTGAAAATACTTCCAGTCAAGATATTGAATTCGTCGAAGCTCAAGTATCGTCGCCATCGCTTTTTAAAAAAAATAATTCTATCACTCTCACGCCTCTGGGAATCACTGATGAGTCCGATCCTCTGTCGAATAAATTACTATCATCGTCTACATTCACCACTCCATCATCCCCTAAAGCAAGCACAAGTTTTAATTATATGATATCAGAAATCTCCCCTGGAGCTAAGGAAATTGTTTCACGATTGAAAGAAAAGAGCCGAAAAAGCCAAACATCAGTCGAACTGACGTCGTCACCGTACAAAAATGGCTTAGAAGATACTCAACGTGCGAAAAGAATTAAACTTGATATGAAAGTAAAATTCCAAATGAAAAAAGATGAAAAGAATTATAATGCTAAAAACAAAAAAGAAGTCAAAGAAATTAAAACTAAAAACAGCCAAAGAAATAAAAATAACTCTACTAAAACAGAGGAAGAAGAGTGGTATTGCAAGTTGTGCCAATTTGCTGCAATGGAAGGGATGATACAATGTCTCACATGCAAGGATTGGGTACATGAAGATTGCGCCGGAGTGAAAAAGGGAACGAAGAAATATGTGTGTCCAACATGTAGGAGATGTCACTAGATGGCACTATGTTCAAAAATACTATTTTTTTTGCTTTTTATATATTTTTTGTGAGTTGTTACAACTAAAAATAATGATGAAACAATATGTTACAACTCGAAGGGGTTGATTCTTTTTCCTTTTAAAAACTGTTGCCAAGCAGACTTGTTTCAAATTTTTTATTGTTATTGAGTAAGATTAGATGTAATTTTATTGTTTAAATTGTTAATGGAACCATGATTGGACCCATAGTTTTTCTATTTCCATTTAAAGTACCATTATTAGAAGTCCAATGATAGAACTTCACTGGTCCAAAGAACGTGCCAAAGGTCCAATTATTGGAACCATATTTCTTTATGTTTTCTCTTAATATATTTCATTGGAGTAAGTATTTTGGTAAAAATTTCAGTAATTGTAATACAAGAATAAATACTTATTCTAAAGTCTTACTCAGTTTTATTTTAAAAATCTAATCTTAAGAAATATAACAATTTGAAGTTAAGTGGTCCAATGGTTGGGCTTTTACCCTACATCCGTAAGTATATCTCATTCAAACATAAGCATTTCCCAATACAAGCTGGGATTTCCTTCGCTACTTTTTAAGTAGCTTTTACTAATTTTATTTTAAATAAAAACATCATCCTATAAACGGATTTCTTTACAAACCTTATCATATATATATATATATATATATATATATATATATATATATATATATATATATATATATATATATATATATATATATATATATATATATATATATATATATTGTATATATATAGAAATATTTGATAGTTTTGTGTATATATTCTTTTTAGAATTGATCAATAAGATGATTATAAAGTAAATAATTATAAAAGCCACTTACATCGTGACGAAGGATTCCCTTGATCGGATTCGGGAATGCTTTAGGTGTTAACGAGAATGATGAATGCCTCTCACTTGCGGAAAGAGGAGTAGGTTTAAGTTGGGCCCATTTTTCAACTAGTAAACGCTCACCCTTCATCCAATTATCTCAAAAATTAAGCTACAATCCTTCTTTATACGTAAACTCACTCAATTTCCTATTATTTCAGGGGAAATAACAAGACAAGACGAGCTACTTGACAGATGGAAGAATTTAAAATTTCGAATTTCGTTTTTTTATTTTCTAAAGGTGCGATATAAAGAAGCTGCGATCAATATTCAGCTGAAAACTTAAAACTTAAAACAAGGGAATCCTTCGTCACGATGTAAGTGGCTTTTATAATTATTTACTTTATAATCATCTTATTGATCAATTCTAAAAAGAATATATACACAAAACTATCAAATATTTCAAAATATTGAATTTTTACATATTTTATGTTTCGTTCATTGTAAATAATCCATTTAGGTTAAAGGTAATCTTTCCAACTAATAGGAAAGAGCTGACTGCTTCCTTTCATTGATATGAGGGCATGTCACGCTTTTAGTTTTAAGTTTTCAGCTGAATATTGATCGCAGCTTCTTTATATCGCACCTTTAGAAAATAAAAAAACGAAATTCGAAATTTTAAATTCTTCCATCTGTCAAGTAGCTCGTCTTGTCTTGTTATTTCCCCTGAAATAATAGGAAATTGAGTGAGTTTACGTATAAAAAAGGATTGTAGCTTAATTTTTGAGATAATTGGATGAAGGGTGAGCGTTTACTAGTTGAAAAATGGGCCCAACTTAAACCTACTCCTCTTTCCGCAAGTGAGAGGCATTCATCATTCTCGTTAACACCTAAAGCATTCCCGAATCCGATCAAGGGAATCCTTCGTCACGATGTAAGTGGCTTTTATAATTATTTACTTTATAATCATCTTATTGATCAATTCTAAAAAGAATATATACACAAAACTATCAAATATTTCAAAATATTGAATTTTTACATATTTTATGTTTCGTTCATTGTAAATAATCCATTTAGGTTAAAGGTAATCTTTCCAACTAATAGGAAAGAGCTGACTGCTTCCTTTCATTGATATGAGGGCATGTCACGCTTTTAGTTTTAAGTTTTCAGCTGAATATTGATCGCAGCTTCTTTATATCGCACCTTTAGAAAATAAAAAAACGAAATTCGAAATTTTAAATTCTTCCATCTGTCAAGTAGCTCGTCTTGTCTTGTTATTTCCCCTGAAATAATAGGAAATTGAGTGAGTTTACGTATAAAGAAGGATTGTAGCTTAATTTTTGAGATAATTGGATGAAGGGTGAGCGTTTACTAGTTGAAAAATGGGCCCAACTTAAACCTACTCCTCTTTCCGCAAGTGAGAGGCATTCATCATTCTCGTTAACACCTAAAGCATTCCCGAATCCGATCAAGGGAATCCTTCGTCGCGATGTAAGTGGCTTTTATAATTATTTACTTTATAATCATCTTATTGATCAATTCTAAAAAGAATATATACACAAAACTATCAAATATTTCAAAATATTGAATTTTTACATATTTTATGTTTCGTTCATTGTAAATAATCCATTTAGGTTAAAGGTAATCTTTCCAACTAATAGGAAAGAGCTGACTGCTTCCTTTCATTGATATGAGGGCATGTCACGCTTTTAGTTTTAAGTTTTCAGCTGAATATTGATCGCAGCTTCTTTATATCGCACCTTTAGAAAATAAAAAAACGAAATTCGAAATTTTAAATTCTTCCATCTGTCAAGTAGCTCGTCTTGTCTTGTTATTTCCCCTGAAATAATAGGAAATTGAGTGAGTTTACGTATAAAGAAGGATTGTAGCTTAATTTTTGAGATAATTGGATGAAGGGTGAGCGTTTACTAGTTGAAAATTGGGCCCAACTTAAACCTACTCCTCTTTCCGCAAGTGAGAGGCATTCATCATTCTCGTTAACACCTAAAGCATTCCCGAATCCGATCAAGGGAATCCTTCGTCACGATGTAAGTGGCTTTTATAATTATTTACTTTATAATCATCTTATTGATCAATTCTAAAAAGAATATATATATATATATATATATATATATATATATATATATATATATATATATATATATATATATATATATATATATATATATATATATATATATATATATATATATATATATATATATATATATATATATATATATATATATATATATATATATATATATATATATATATATATATATATATATATATATATATATATATATATATATATATATATATATATATATATATATATATATATATATATATATATATATATATATATATATATATATATATATATATATATATATATATATATATATATATATATATATATATATATATATATATATATATATATATATATATATATATATATATATATATATTCGGAATGTATTTAATCAGCCCCTTCATTTGACACGAGACACTGTATATTTATTTTAATTTATTGACAATTTATAGATTCGAACATTTAAACGACTATTTACTTGATATTTAGATAATTAATGTACCCTATGACTTTCGGGATGACATAAAGATTCTAGCAATACCACATACTTTTAAATCGCGGGTTTAGAAGTTATGGTGGAATAAAGAAATGAAAAACATACATAGATGAACCCTGAACACTTTACACTCCTGTTTTGTTGGGCAGTCGTGTAATAATAAGGTCTATGTTGGTGACCCGGATTCATTGCTCCCGAGTCTATATGTACTAACGTTTACACTATGGTTACTGTATTCACTCGAGATTGGAAGTTTTCTTTGAGGTCATATCGACCTTCTTTCCACCATGTCATAATATATTTGTTAGTTTATTCGTTTATTACTATTCGACATTACAGTAAAGCCAATGCATTAGAAAGTAAAATTAGTAATACATGAACTTGTAATTATACAAATAGACTGTTAATTTTAATGCTAGCTATCTATATAATATAATAATATTTATATATAACATATCTATATGATATAATAAATAATTATTTGCCTACAATGTAAACGAATGAGGGTTGACAATAAAAATATCAAAATCTGCACTGAGAAAAATATAACGATGTAATACACGGAAATACGCATATTTCAACAAGGATTACGTATCATTCAGACTTTGCTCCATACGTATGAATTAACATGACACGTAACGGTGTTAGCGTGACGGTAGTTACCGTGCCATAATGTTAGAAAATAATGTTATTTCATTACGTCGCAACTTTGGGATCTCGCTTTTAACATGACAGCATATAGTAAGATACGTACGGATATAGGTAGTCGGACATATGAATCATGTTGAAACTACAGTATACTGTTATTTCCGTATTACCCGTAAGAGAAATGTTGATAGGTACATATAATTGAGTGATGGAGTTTTAACAAAATTCTCCTAGAAAAATAAATTAATGTGACATGTTTTTGAGGTAGCCATGTTTTTGAGGTAGAGGTATTGCTTACATTATTTTCGACATCTTCAACGGCTTTGAATTAAAATATTACAATCTGCAAATTAAGCCAGTATAGAAAACAGGAGTGTGTTAGAATCCTGACAATAATACATCCATCTTTGCTTTTTATAGAGAGACGATTTTTCATAGAGATAATGCCTAGATTTTGGTCCTTTTTACACCAAATACAATTCAGAAATACGTAGACTGCCCGTTTTAAATCTATCATGCAAAAAAACCCTTCTTTAACCCACATATTTATCTGTGTCACCCAGAGATTTATCAGTCAGCTCTCGTATTCAAATTAATTTCGATCGTGATACAAAAGGGGTTACGAGAAATTTCAGATTTTTACCGTCTATGTTGTATAAAAGGGCACACTGTGCGTTTCCGATCTATGACGAGGAGAAACATTGTAACTCCAAAAGAGATTTTCGCTGGGAGAGTTATTTTAGACTTTGACGGGTTTTATTTTAATGCTCCTCTTAGATAGTAGGTACATTGTAATCACTTAAAAATTGGTAGTTTTTAAATAGTGGAATGCATTCTTTAATAACATGCCTAAAGCAAACATTAAATATATCAATAAATATCCAAATGATCAATAATTTGTGGTTTACCTTTGTTGTGCTATTTTAAATAATACTTAACTAATTTAGTGTTTAATACCCTCTTTATCGGGACATTTTCAAAGTTTTAAAGGTGTTTTAATAATTGCAGTAAGCTGATTTTATCGAGCTATATGTACGAAGAAATAAATAAAAAAATATGTTTATTTTCAATTGGGATGATTTTTTTAATTTTTTTTATTTTAAACAACAATTACAAAACTTGTAATCACAAACTTAAGTTATAGGTGAGCTCATAGATATTGCCGCAAGGCAATAGGCTTTCCTTTTTTTTATTGAAAATTAGGAATTTTGTAATAATAATAATAATATTATTTATTATTATTGTTATTTATCTTTATTTACATAATCGTATTCATATATTATATTACAAATATGTTTATACCATAATACAATAGTATAAATTACTTATTATAGTTCTATTTATGTATATGTGTATTTACCATATAATTATTATAAACAAAATTTTGATATTGTAGATGGCTTGATTGAGTTGGAAAGCATTTTGATTTTGGAAGTATTAACTCATTGCGTAGTTAACTGGTGGTTTGGGAGCCGACTACGTAGTATTACGTAGGTCTTCGTTAAAATTTAAAGGAAGTAGATGTGTGTCTGGTTGGCGTCTAGAATAAGAGATATTATAATTGGTTGGCACCATAAATAAAAAAGGGAGTAGAAAATATAGCTTTATTTTTAAGTAATTTAAAAAATTACACATTTATCACAGAAACTTTTAGATAATGGAATTATGATATCCCATATATTTTTTTGTCGGATAAGTTAGCAATCTTGTAACACAATAATATTCCTCGGAATGAAGAAAACAACAGTAAAACGTATCTTCTACGAAAAAAAACAGAAAATCGTATCTTAAATAACACAAAACCTCTGAAAATACTTACAAAGTTTTGTATCGAACTAAACGCTATGATGCATTTTGAAGCACAGAGGTCACAGAGGTCATAATAAGGCACAGAGGTCATAATAAAAACAAAAACTATAACGCTCATAGTTTCGGCGCCAAATACGAAATATTGCTTAGTATACTTGTATGGTGGCTACCGTATGCAGTCTGGTGCAAAACCTCTCTCAAAAAAGAGAGATATAATATCAAAATTTACTTTGCTTATTTTAGGTATTTACTATGAATTCGTCTAGTCGCGGGACACAGTCCTTGTTAGGTGGGTATTTGCCACATTCATGTGTTTTTTTCCGAGTTACTTTATAACATCGATAACAATTTGGCCAAATGAACAAAAAAACAAATGAGGTATTTTAATTATTAAAATAAATAAAAAAATATTATTATTACTTTGAGTAGATAATCAGATAGGCTATTGACTATATAGTGTAATTAGATTGCTCAAGGGCTTACTACGAAATGGAAACCAGTATTTTACTGCGAAACGCAGCGTGTAAATATCACTTATATTTCCTAATATTGATTATTATGTACAATATGGCA